>PVKU01001245.1:224427-325091 GCA_004027475.1 Anoura caudifer | reverse complement strand
TACTTATTCTCTGTACCTTATCCCCCTCTCTCCTCCTCCCACTTTCCTGTTGCTAACCCTCCATGTGATTTCCATTTTTGTGTTTCTGTTCCTGTTCTTGTTGTTGGCTTAGTTTGCTTTTGTTTTAGGTGTGTTTGGTAATAACTGAGTTTGTTATCATTTTACTGTTCATGTTTTTTATCTTCTTTTTCTTAGATAAATCCCTTTAACATTTCATATAATAAGGGCCTGGTGATGATGAACTCCTTTAACTTGACCCTATCTGAGAAGCACTTTATCTGCCCTTCCATTCTAAATGACAGCTTTGCTGGATAGAGCAGTCTTGGATGTAGGTTCTTGCCTTTCATGACTTGGAATACTTCTTTCCAGCCCCTTCTTGCCTGGAAGGTCTCTTTTGAGAAATCAGCTGACAGTCTGATGGGAACTCCTTTGTAGGTAACTGCCTCCTTATCTCTTGCTGCTTCTAGAATTCTCTCCTTCATTTGAATCTTGGCTAATGGAATTATGATGTGCCCTGGTGTGTTCCTCCTTGGGTCCAACTTCTTTGGGACTCTCTGAGCTTCCTGGACTTCCTGGAAGTCTATTTCCTTAGCCAGATTGGGGAAGTTCTCCTTTATTATTTGTTCAAATAACTTTTCCACTTGTTGCTCTTCTTCCCCTTCTGGTACCCCCATCATTCGGATGATGGAACATTTAAAGATGTCCTGGAGGTTCCTAAGCCTCTCATTTTTTTGAATTCTTGTTTCTCCTTTCTTTTCTGTTTGGTTGTTTGTTTCTTCCTTCTGGTGTACTCCATTGAGTCCCAGTTTTCTTCCCATCACTATTGGTTCCCTGTGCATTTTCCTTCATTTCACTTAGTGTAGCCTTCATTTGTTCCTCTAATTTGTGAACAAAATCAACCAATTCTGTGAGCATCCTGATCACCAGTGCTTTAAACTGTGCTTCTGATAGGTTGGCTATCTCTTGGTCACTTAGATGTATTGGCTCTGGAGCTTTGATCTGTTCTTTCATTTGAGCCATTTTTTGGGGGGGAGGGTCTGGTCATGCCTGTTATGTAGCAAGGGGTGGAGCCTTAGGTGTTTATCAGGGTGGGGCAAGCCATGTGGCTGGGTTTTCAAGCTGTATGTGGGGCAGTGGTCCGAGAGGGAACAATGGCGCTTGCTCCACTCTCTCTCATATTTCAGTCCCTTCCGCTGCTTCCTACAAGCAAATCAGGCCCTTTTGGTGCTGGTTCCTGGGTGGGTGGGCTTGTGTACGTTCTAGGACCCTGTGGGTCTCTCCAACGAACTCTCCTGTAAGGGTGGGAGTCTCTCCCAGCACCTCAACTCCCACAAGTGTCTTCAATCATTGCTTTTAGGTGTCATTTCCTGCTGCTGGGGCCCTGGGTTGCACGGTCTGTCTCACTCCTCGCTCTCGACTGGCCTATCTGCATGCAAATGTGTGACTGCTGTCAGCCAGCGCCCTGCATGCCTCACTAGGTCTGCTAGCCATTGCCTGCACACCTGGGACCGCCAACCACCGCTTTTTCCTGCTGCAACCCATCTCTGCTGGCCACCAACTCGGTCACTCTTACCTGTCTGGATGGATGGTTGTCAGACTTCCATACAGTACAATTTTCTGTCAGATCTGCTTGTTTGTTTCTAAATTTTTGTCGTCCTTAATCTTGGTTGTGCGAGGAGGCAGTGTGTCTACCTACACCTCCATCTAGGCTGGAAGTAGCAGCTTTCCCTTCTGTCCAACATTTTCCCCCTATTTCCTTTTTTTTTTAATTTTACTGATATTTTTAGAGAGAGGAAAGGGAAAAACAATTTGTTGTTCCACTCATGTATTCATTGGTTGATTCCTGTGTGTGCCCTACCGGGGGATCAAACCCACAGCCTTGGCTTATGGGGAGGATGCTCTAACCAACTGAGCTCCCTGGCTAGGGCTTCCCTATTTTTCTTTTCTCCTTGCCAACAACTGCCCATGTATCTCCAAATCTCAGGCATCACCCTCTCAGGAATTCTTCTTTGATTGACACCCTTACCCTGCTAGGTGCCCCTTATCCTCCCATAAGGACTGTAAAGTTCTGCTCAGTCCTTTGAAGCCCAGGGGCCCTTGAGCCCATGAGCTCCATTTCCTGGAGTGCTGGCCCTGCCTGAGTGGCAGAGCCCCAAGAAGGGGTATTAATGGCCGGCAGCAGGGCTTGTTCTCCACCACAGACGATTAGGGGAACTTTTAGTTTTCCCTGATCCTTCCGTGCCCAGAGACTCTGAGGAGTTTTGGTTTCCTTTAAGCTTTCACAGGAAGGCCTGGTGCCAGAAGCTGTTTCTCAAGGGAGCCCTCAGGTTTCTGTGGAGCTTTCTCACAAGCCTTTTCAGGAAGTGAGATTCAGTTGAGGACTGAAGTGAAAGGCCCCTCCTCCAGGCTGCCTGGGGTCTGTCTGGGCTGGATCAGTGAAGCAGAAAGTCTGGCCAGGCCTCCAAGCCAGGACTCTGTGCAGGTTTTCTTGTTTCCTTTCCTTCATCCAGTGGAGAAGGTGAGCCGAGGTGTAACAGAAGGGGAGGCATGAACCAGCCTGACTGCTCTCCTGAATGGGGCCACCCCACCATGCCTCACACCCCAACAACCCCTCTTTCCCAGCATACCTCTCTATCAGGAGGAACAGAGTGCCAGCTCCTGCCTCAGAGGGTTTGAGACTCTTGGCACAAAGAGGATCGTGAGTGATTCAAGAGCATCATGAGGGTTTGTGTCAGCCTGTAGGGCCCTGGTCCCTGGCCACCGATACTAGGGGAACAGCCTGGGGGCCACCCAACACCACACTCTACTGCTCCCCAACTCACTTGGTTTTCAAACCTGTGGTAGGCAGCACAGGAAGGGCAGGGCTCCCTTCATGCTGCCCTAGGCCCCAGCCTGGCCCAGCAGGCATGTAAGAGTGAGCTGTCAGGCAAGTCAAGAGGTGTTTAGGGCCCAGGGAGGAGCAGACTCCACTCTTCCCCATCCCGACCTGCGGGCCTGGACTGCAATCTGGACCATGGGCCTTGTCTGATCCCAGGTCCCTCTGGCTGCAGTGACCTCTTCTTGGTGGTCACTTTCCTCTCCATCTACCCCCTCCCCCAACCACACTCTGGATCTGGGAGCCTGAGCCACATACTTTGCTCCCTCAGAGTGGGACCAAACCAGCTGCTATCAGGCTGTTTCTGTGGGCCCTACCCCTTCAATCAGATAGGCGGTAGAGCAGAGCAGGCCTGGTGCTCCTGTCATTGTGCTGTGTGCCCGGTTCAGGGCTGGGTCCTTGGTAGGGGACTGGGAAGGGCAGGGCAGCCCAATTCAACCTCCATTCACTGGCTCCTGGCTGGGTCTGAAACTTCTCAGGGACTCAATAATCTGAGGTGCAGTGCCAAGGATGGTCAGCCAAGGCTGCTACTTCAGGGTTCTGAGGACAGCCTTCAGTTTCATGGCCACTGATAGGTCACCCTTTACCTTCAGTTGCTCACTCATGTAGGCCCCCAGAGGCCATAGCTTTCTGCACAACAGAGCCCATAGGTCTGCCTCAGCCACCTCCACATCCACCTCAGGGATGCCATCAGGCACTCCGTGTCCCACTCTCCCTCATCCTATGGGGAGAAGAAAACTAAGTGTGAGGAGGGGGACAACAATGTTGGGTGGGGTGGGGGGGTCAGCACACCCCACTGGGAGGAGCAAAGAGTAGTGATTAAGCATTCAGGGTCTAATACCTGGGTTCAAGTCCTACTGGCTGTGTAACTGCTCAGAGTCTCAGTTTCCAAACTGGTGAAATGGGGATGATGATAGTTCCCAAATCATAGGCTCATGATGAGAAGTAGGTGAGATAATGCACAAAAAGTACTCAGCACAGAGCCTGGCACACAGTAGGCCTGCAGCATGTGCAAGGCTGTTGGTACAGGAGGCTCGGCTATCTGAGTTGTCCTGCTGGTGTGGACAGGGTGGGGAGACAAAAGCCAGGACAGTCAGTGTATGCACATGGTGTCTGCACCCCTGACTGCTATGGCTTCACCCTAAACTGCTATCGGGAGCGGGGGCAGTCTAAAAAAGGACCCAGGGGAGAGGGTGGGGGCTACAAGCAACCTGGGTGAGAAAGAAAGGGCAGGGAGGACGACTGTACCTGTAGTGAGGTCCAGGAAGTAGATGCTCTGGGAGCCAATGGGCAGGATGACATTGAACTGGTAGCAGGCCCCGACTTGGCTGACCAGGGTCTCAGACAGGTAGAGCTACAGAGTAGTCAGCAGCCCCTCAGCCACAGGTTGCTTCAAGCTGGGCCCAGCACCAATGTGAGGGGCAGGCAGCTCAACTTCACTCACAATCTCCAAGGTGTCTGTGGGGGGGGGAACCCAAAGGGTTGGGGAGGGAGGCAGAGAGGGGAGATCAGTTGGCCGCCAAGGTCAGGATCAATGGTTGGCAGCAGTTCCCTCTTATATCCCCTTCAGGTCTGGATTCAACTTCCTGCTCTGCTAAGAAGCTGCTCTTGAGTTTTCTGCCTTAACTTCCAAACCGCATTTCTAAGGGACTCCAATCTTGAATGGAAATCTCTTTTCTGGATGTTGTCGCTTCCTGCTACGCAGGCTACCAAAGGCTTGCATGTACTCACAAACACCTGTGCTCTTCCTGCCTCCTGAGCTCTGGACAGCACTAGAATCCCAGTAGCCTGACAGGCAGGCAGGGTATGGACTACACAAAGGTACTTGGTTAAGGGAGCAAGTAAGAAAGCTCAGCCTGTGCCGGACACCAAGCTGAGTACCCTGCTGAGTCCCCACCCTTTTCTGGAGGTTCCTCACCTTGCCCCAGGGGCAGGGCACATCCTGCCACTGAGGACATGCCCACCCCCAGAAGGTGGGGAGCTAGCTGCTACAGGAGGCTGTCCTGGGGCAGCTGCAGCACGGCCTCCACTGCCAGTTCCACGTGGTCCACCTTGAGCCCCCAGGCCCTGGTCACATCGTTGATCTCCAGCTGGAGGACAGTGTGGGGAGAAATGGAACTCACTGAGCATACCTTCCTAGAGCAGCTTCTTTGGGCAGGCTGGGTTAACCACACAGGGACATGGTGGCACACGGGGCACCACATCTCCCTGGACAAGTTTCCTCCTGGGCACACAGGCACAAGACAATTACAACCCAGCTGTGGGCTGCTGGCAGTAAGCACCCAGGGCTTACTTTATCCAGGTAAAGGGCTTACTTTACCAGGAAAGAGATGGGGCAGTGAGTTATCCAGGCAAAGGGCATGAGGGACAGGAGGGCTCTTCCAGGCAATGGGAATGGCACGTACACAAACCCAGACAGGAGAACCTGGAACATTCTGGAACTGTGAGTAACCATAGCTCCTTCAGTTAGACACTCAAGTGTGGGCTGGGAGACTGGAGACAGCTGTGGGGTCTGAGGTGGCTGCTCCTGCTCACCTGGATTTATTCTGAGGTACATGTAGCCCCAGAAGGAGGTTAGCAGGGAGCTGACAGAGCAGACTTGCTTGTTGGAAAGATTCTCTTGTTGCCGTGTGGACATTGGGCTGGAGGGGCTGAGGGTGGAGGCACAGAAGACCAAGCAGGATGTTGTTTCAAAGTGCCGACAGAAATGATGTGAATCTGGTGTCAGTCAGACAGGCAGCCATGGAGAAAAGATACACCAAGGGAGGGGCACAATTTTGTAAACATATGAAGCTACAGCAAGACACTGGAGAAAGAGAACCAGTAGGCCAGTTGGCTGCCCAGATGTGTGATGACAAATCAGAGAACTCAGATTTCTGGTGTGGCTCATAAGTGTGGATGTCTGCCTAGGAGGACACACAGTCCTCACACAGTGACGCAGAATTGGGGATGTGTAGAAGAGGGATGAGCATTTTTTTAATACATTAAGCTTGAGGTGTGCACTGCATAGCCAACTGTCCACTAGGCAGTTGAATAAATGGGTCCAGGGTGCAGGAGAGAGGGGGGCTGGAGCAGAGTGGTATAAATAATTAGTGTCCAGAAGTAGCAAAAGCCCCAGGTAAATGAGGTCTACCCAGGAGGTCATAGATGAAAACAGGCCATTAACAGAAACCTGGACTCTGAAGAGCAGGGCAACAAGGAATAACAATGGTAACCAGAAGGAAGGAGGAAAGCCGGGGTGTGGAGTAATGCAAGCCCAGAAAAGCAGACAATCCATCTAGCGTACGAGAAGGACGGGTGCCCAGAGTCAAAGGCTGCCAGCAGGTGAAGAAGGGGAAGGATTGAAAAGTGCCCTCTGCATTAGCAAGAGGGAGTTCACTGTGATGTCTTAGGAGGAAGAAGCCTAGACTAAGGATAGGAAGAAAAGAAGGAAAGAGGAGAGAGGTATAAGGGTAAGAAGAAGAGAGGATGAAAAGATAATGAAGGGATGAATGGAGCCGGGTCCTGGGCCCAGAGCACTGTTGTTGCAGGGACAGTGCGGCCTCAGAGAGGAAGCAGATGTTTCCAATGAGGCAGAAAAAATAGCACAGATGCTGGTAAGTCCATAGGGGTGATTCTGGAGGAAGCTGAAAGAGTTCTTGTCCTAGAGTTTTTCTCACCTGAGCTTTAGGAGGCCAGGCCTGCTGCGGAGAGTGATGCGTGAGGATGGGAAGGCTGAACCAGGAGAGTGAGGGGTGAAGTAGCTGGCCTGGAACAGCTAAGGAGAGTCCAGCAAGGCAGGGAGTATTCAATCCCTCCAGATGAAACATAGGCAAAAGGGAAATAAGAGAGAAAAATGTATGCCAGAACTAGGACTTAGGGAGATGTGCAGGCTTTCCCGAGATTTCATTTTAACCAGAGACACTGACTCCACTTTACCAGCGGCCAACTCGGCCTGGGCCTGGGCCTGGGCTGGGCCCTAAATGAATCAAATATCCTGGTGTGAGACTGACTCCTCCCAAACTGCCTCTCCTGGGTTTGTGTACCAAAGCCAAGTGGAAAAGGCCAAGATTAATTTTCTTTTCCTAAACGTAAATTAAAATGTAACGAGGTTCCATAAATAAAAATTGTTATCAACTTATTATCTGGGTCGTATAAGATTGAATACTGAAAGTGAACTTAGGAGAAAAATGGACTAAGTGAGAACTTACACAAAAAGACAGAAACCATAACAAAGAACTAGTCAGAAATGAAGAATACAATAACTGAAATGAAGAACACGTTAGATGGAATCAATAGCAGATTAGATAGAGGATGGGATCAGTGATTTGGAACACAAGGTAGTGAAAAACACCCAAGTGGAACAGCAAAAAGAATTTCAAAAAATGAGGACTATTTAAAGGACATCTGGGACAATATCAAGCATAAAAACATTTGCATCGTGGGGGTACCAGAAGGAGAAGAGAAAAAGCAAGAAACTGAAAATCTATTCAAAGAAATAATCATAGAAAATCTCCCTAACTTGGCAGAGGAAAAAGACATACAAATCCAGGAAATGCAGAGAGTCCCAAACAAGATGAACCCAAAGAGGCCCACATCAAGACAAATTTAATTAAAATGCCAAAGGTTAAAGGCAAAGAGAGAATCCTAAAAGCAGTGAGAGAAAAGCTTCTACATGGGAGCTCCCATAAGACTGTCAGCTGATCTCTCAACAAAACCTTTGCAAGAAGGAATTGGCAAGAAATACTCAAAGTGATGGAAAGCAAATACCCATAGCCAAGATTATTCTACCCAGCAAGACTATCATTCAGAATTGAAGGGGAAAGAGTTTCCAGACAAGAAAAATCCAAAGGAGTTCATCATCACCAAACCAGTATTATTAAAAGAAATGTTAAAGGGACTTCTTTAAGAAGAAGGAAAAAAGAAATTAAAAATACAAATAATAAACTGGTAATAACTATATACCTATCAATAATCACTTTAAATGTAAACTGATTAAATTATCCAATCAAAAGACACAGGTTGTCTGAATGGGTCAGAAAACAAGACCCACACATATCCCTGCCTACAAGGGACCCACTTCATAACGAAAGACACAAATAGACTCAACAATAAAGACAAAGTAAAAAAAAGTGTTGAGATTCAGAACAGATTTAATTAGACATAGAGAAATAAAGAAATATATCATCCCTTTAAAAAAAAGACACATACAGACTGAAAGTAAAGGAATGAAAACAGGTATTTCATGCAAATGGTAATAAAAAAAAAAGCTGGGGTAGCTATATTTACATCCAACAAAATAGACTTTAAAACAAAGGCTATAATAAGAGACAAGGAAAACATTTCATAATGATGAAGAGGATGATGAAGAGATCATAAGAGGATATAGTGGGAACACCTAAATATATAAAGCAAATATTGACAGACATAAAGAGAGAGATCTACAGTAGTACAGTCATAGTAGGGGACTTTAATACCCCTTTGATATCAATGAACAAATCATCCAGACAGAAAATCAACAAGGAAATAGCAGCCTTCTATGATACATTAGACCAAATGGACCTAATAGATTTTTTTAAAAAAAGATTTTATTTTTAGACAGAGGATAAGCAAGGGAGAAAGAGAGGGAGAGAAACATCAATATGTGGTTGCCTCCCAAGCACCCCCTATTGGAGACCTGGTGGACAACCCAGGCATGCACCCTGACTGGAAATCGAACCTGCGAGGACCTAATAGACATTTTTAAGAACATTTCACCTTAAAGCAGCAAAATATACATTCTTTTCAAGAGCACATGGAACACTTTCCAGGATAGACCACATGCTGGGTCACAAAACAAGTCTTGATAAACTTAATAAGATTTAAATCATATCAACCATCTTCTCCAAACAATGGTGTATGAAACTAGAAATGAATTACAAGGAAAAAACTGAAAAGCACAGAAACACACGGAGCCAAATAACATGTTACTATAAAAATGAATGGGTAAACAATGAGATCAAGGAAGAAATAAAAAAAAACATATTGAGACAAAAATGAAAACACAACTCCAAATATATGGGACACGGCCAATGCATTTCTAAGAAGGAAATTCATAGCATTACAGGTATACCTCAAGAAACAAGAAAAATCTCAAATAAACAATCTAACTTTCCATCTAAAGAGACTAGAAAAAGTTAAATGAAGTTGATAAACCTTTAACCAGATTCATCAAGGAAAAAAGCGAGAGGACCAAATAAAATCAGAAATAAAAGAGAAGTGACAACTGACACCACAGAAATAAAAAGGACTGTAAAAAAATATTATGAACAGCTATATGCCAACAAAATGGACAACTTAGAAAAAAAATGGATAAGTTCCTAGAAACATAAAATCTTCCAAGGCTGACTCAAGAATAAACAGAAAATGTGAACAGACCGGTAACTACTAACAAAATCAAATCAATAATCAAAAACTCCCAACAATCAAAAGTTCTGGACTGGATGGCTTTAGAGGTAAATTTTATGAAACATTCAAAAGAGAATTAATGGCTCCCCTTCTCAAACTATTTCAAAAAACTGAAGAAGAAGGAAGGCTCCCAAACTCATTTTATGAGGCCAGCATTACCCAGACACCAAAACCAAAGACAGTAAAAATGAAAGCTATAGACTAATACTCCTGGTAAAAATCAAAAAGAAGCCCTGGCTGGTGTAGCTCAGTGGATTGAGCACAGGCCTGTGAACCAAAAGATCGCGGTTTGATTCCCAGTCAGGGCACATGCGTGGGTTGCAGGACAGTTCCTGGCAGGGGATGCATGAGAGGCAACAATACATAGATGTTTCTCTCCCTCTCTCCTTCCCTTCCCCTCTAAAAGATAAATAAATAAAGTCTTTTAAAAAATCAAAAAGAAGATCTTCAACAGTCTCAAAAAGAAGATCTTCAACAAAATATTAGCAAACTGAATTCAGCAATGCATTAAAAAGAATATACATATGATCAAATTAGATGTATTCCTAGGAAGCAAGTCTGGTGCAATAACTGCAAATCTATAAATGTGATACACCACATAAACAAAATGAAGGATAAAGATCATATGATCATATCAATAAATGCAGAAAAAGCATTTGACAAAATCCAACACCCAGTTATGATAAACACTCTCAGCAAAATGGGAATAGAGGGAACACACCTCAACATAATAAAGGCCACATATGACAAACCCACAGCTATCATCCTACTCAGTGGGAAAAAGCTAATAGCATTCTCTTTAAGACCAGGAACAAGGCTATCACCACTTTTTACTCAATATAGTATTGGCAGTCAACACAAAAGATAAGGAAAAGAAATAAAAGGCATCCAAATTGGAAAGAAAGAAGTAAAAGAGTATGCAAATCATTATTTGCATATTACATGATGCTACACAGATAGAACCTTAAGGTTCCACAAAAAAAAAACTATCAGAAAAAGAAATTAAGAAAATCCCATTTACAATTGGATTAGAAGGAATAAAATACCTAGGAATACATTTAACCAAGGACCTAAAAGACCCGTACCTGGAATACTGTAAGGCACTGAAGAAAGAAATTGAAGAAGACATAAATAAATGGAAGCACATAACCTGCTCATGGGTAGGAAAAATTAACACCATTAAAATGTCCATATGGCCCAAAGTAATCTAGAGTTTCAGTGCAATTTCTATCAAAATACCAAAGGCATTTTTCACAGAATTAAACAAATAATCCTAAAATGTGTCTGGAACCACAAAAGACCCCTCAATAGCCCAGGCAATTCTGAGAAAGAACAAAGGCAGAGTTATCGAGCCACCTGATATCAAACTACACTATAAGGGTACTGTAATGAAAGCAGCAGCCTGGTACTGGCATAAGAACAGACACACAAAGCAACACAACAGAACAGAGAGCCCAGAAACAAACCAATTTTATGGTCAATTAATATTTGACAAAGGAAGCAAGACCATACAATGTGGTAAAGATAGCCTACTCAATAAATGGTGTAGGGAAAACTGCACAGATATACGCAAAAAAAATGAAACTAGATCACCTTCTTACACCATATCCAAGAATAAATTTGAAATGGATTAAAGACTTGAATGTAAGACCCAAGACCATAAAACTCTTGGAAGAAAACATATGCACTAATTCTTGGACATCACTGTCAGTAATAGTGTTTGGATATGTGTTCTTGGGCAAGGGAAACAAAAGTAAACAAATGGTACCACAACAAACTACAAAGTTTTTACACAGTGAAGAAATATCAACAAAATGAAAAAACAATCTACTGAATGGGAGAACATATTTGTCAATGACAAATCTGATAAGGGATTACTATCCAAAATATATATGAAACTTATACAACTTAACACACACACACACACACACACACACACACACACACACAGAGCAATTCAATTAAAAAATGGGCAGAGGATCTGACTAGACATTTCTCCCAAGAGGACATGCAGAGGGTTAATAGACATATGAAAAGGAGCTCAAAGTCACTAATCATCAGAGAAACACAAATTAAAACCATAATGAAATATCACCTTGCACCTGTCAGAATGGCCGTCATAGATAAATAAAAAAACAAAAAGTGTTGGCGAAGTTGTGGAGAAAGGGGAACCCTGTGAACTGCTGGTGGGAATGCAGACTGGTGCAGCTGTCACCTAACTCAAGGAGTTCCCCCCTTGGGGGGTGCTGACTGCCATTGTCTTCAGGTAGTTTTATTTACTTGGAGCCAGTCAAGGAGACAGGGAATTCACATCCAAAGCTCTGTCTCCCTGAAGGGAGGCTTAGCCATTGCTTATATTCACTATTTGGTTAATTACATGTTGATTCTTCTTTGCAGCTGGCTAGGCTTAATCAGGTTGGGTTCCTGTCAAGCTCATCCTATTTACAGCTCCTTCTATAAAATACTGTGCTACATTTTGACACTTATCAAGAATGGCGTTTAGGAAGAACTACCCAGACCCTGAGACATTTGTCCTACCTAACACAGCCACTATGGAAAACAGTATGTAGGTTTCCCCAAAAATTAAAAATAGAACTACCCCATAAGCCAGCAATCCTACTTCTGGATATTAATCCAAAGAACTCCAAAACATTAATTCAAAACGTTATATGCACCCCTACATTCACTGCTGCTTTATTTACAGTAATAGCCACAATATAGAAGCAATCTAAGTGTCCATCAATAGACAAGCAGATAATGAAAAAGTGCTACACAAATACAATGGAGTATGACTCAACCATAAAAAAGAACGTTATCTTCCCATTTGCAACAACATGGATGGACCTCAAGGGTGTTACGCTCAGTGAAATAAGTCAAACAGTGAAAGACAAATACCATATGATTTCACTTATATCTGGAATCTGAAAAATGAAATAAATGAACAAATCAGAAAGACTCATAGATACAGAGAACAGACTGATGGTTGCCAAATGGGAAGAGGGTTAGGGGTTTGGGTGAAAAAGGTGAAGGAATTAGTAAGTACAAATTGGCAGCTACAAAATAGTCAATGAGCATGTAAAGTGTAGCACAGAGAACACAGTCAATAGTATTGTAGTAACTACACATGGTGTTATTGGGGGTATCACTTCATAAGTTATATACCTGTTTAACCACTATGCTGTACACCTGAAATAATATAATATTGAATGTCAATTATAACTGAAAACCATTTTTAAAAAATGTTTTAAAATGATCTAGCACTGCGTTGGGAGGTTGGGGGACAGGTGTTCTGGCTCTGGCCCAGCTCTACCCTCCCGCGTGGCTCTCAGAGGCAGGCAGAATAACTTCTGAGGCTTAGTTTTCTCCCTCCAAAATAATACAATTATCAGCCCTCTTGCAGCAAAATGTAAAGCCGAGATACAATGGAGCTGGCAAAAGGACTTTATAAACTATAAAATGCTCTGCCCATGAAAGGTACTGCTACTATTATAAGTAGTGTTTTCTCAAGAATTTCACCGAGTTGGTTGATTTACTTCCAGAAAGGACTGGGACCTCCAGGATTGGCAACACCCCACTCCCCACTCCTTTCCTCTAATCCCATTTCACTGCGAAAGTAGAGCTGAGAGGAATGAGGGGCAAATTCATCTGTTTCCCTGTTAGGACATGGGGTCAGGGGACACACTACCACCTGTGTATTCATTTCTACCCCAACTTGTCATAGGGTTCAAGGTGAATTCCAGTGTAGATAACTGCTCACACATGGAGAAGCAGGACAAAGTTCCAACTGTCCTTGTGTACCTTTCTTCTGCGAGAAGCTGGAACACAAAACCACAAAAATGCACATGCTGCACTGATGGCGGAGAACTCCCCAGAAGGTGAGTGGGCCAGGCAGGCCCCACTCCTTTCATCCACCTGCCTGCCCCAAGTCTACTGAAGGACCCTGGGACCCTGTGTTTGTCATGGCAATGCCGATAGATCAGTGAAGGCAAAACCTCAGCAATCTGAGGCAGACCCCAAGAATTCCTGTCAAGCCATGACCCTGCCAGAGCCCCTTGGCTTTAAGGGACTCCTTTGCCCCAGATTGCTATGGCCTGTGCCCATCTGGCATTCCTCATCTCATAGTCCCACCCATACCACTGGCTCTTCAAAGGCGGTCACTCTCCAGGCATATGGTAAACTGAGGCCCAAGTGACCTGCTGCTTTGTTTAAAGCATCCCAAAGGCAGAGCCAGGCCCAGGAGCCAGCCACCAACTCTCCCCTGTGAAAAGCTGCCTACCAGTTGCTGGTCGCTGATCTTGAGCTTCTCCATCTGGATCTCCCGCAGAGGCCTCTTGAGCAGGGCCTTGGTCATGGCATTCTGGGCTGTCATGAGTGCAGCTGTGTTCAGGTCCTTCACAGTCATCACTGACAACCCTAGGTCCCAGATGCAGAACTAGGCATCAGCCTCCACAGACAGCACATGCCCATTCTTAGAAGCCAACTGTTGGGGAAGGCCGTGAAAGAGGAGACACTCAAGGGGCGGAAGCTGCAGGGAGGTCAGGCCACTGAGACCACTCAGCTTGATCCTCCCACCTGGTCACTAGAGCCCTGTGGACAAAATAGTGACCCCAAGTACATGGGGTCAGGTATAAGGAGCAAGGATGGGCTCCCAGCCTCCATCCTCAATTTTCTGGTCTCCTCTCTATCACCCTTCCCCTGTCCCTGATGGCTACTCATAGGCTAAGGTACTGGCACCCAGAATACACTCTACACAAGCCCCAACTCCCTCTGTCCAGGTGAGCAGAGAAGTCCCTCACCTTGCGAGGAGGGACACTGAAGGCTCGCATCCTCAGAGCCACCCTCTAAAAGGAGTTAATGAAGGGCAGGAGCAGAACCATGCCAGGCCCTTGAGGGGTGCAGATCCGGCCCAGTTGAAATACAATCATCTGCTTATAGATGGGCACAATCTGTCCACAATGGCAAAGGAAGAGTTGAGGGCAGGGAGACCAGGCTGGCAATGACGGCTGCCCAGGGCCCTCCCTCCCCTCCCCACTTTCCCTGGGCAGTGTCAGGTATCCTTCAACTCTCTGCTTTCAGATGAGAAAACCAAGGTTCTGAGGAGTTAAATGACTTGCTTAAAAATCACACATCCCTAAGTGAAATAGGCAAGATCTGAATGGAATTCCGAAGGCTCTCAACTACCACATTGCATTAGCTTGATCCTCAGAGAAACTTTTCATGTCTGTGGTCTAAAGCTAGATGTGATTCAAACCAGGAAACTGCTCTTAAATTAGTTAGGAGCAAATTCTGGGCTGCTATACCCATAACCCCAAGCAAAAGGCTTTTTCAACTTCGGGAGCCTGGAGTCCGAAAAGAAGCAAATACATCCAAGTTGAGAAATGAAGGCCCAGAGAAGCAAAGTGACTTGCCCAAGGTCACAAATATTTTAGTGGCAGCTTTAGGGCTAGGATTTAGGACTTTCTAAGGATGTCCTTCCGGACCACACCAAACCCAAAGGCTTTTTAGAAAAGCTGACTGTGGCCTAGGGCCACAAAGGGCAAGGCCTGTCTGGGCTGGCACTTCACTGCAGCTGTCAGGTGTGGCTCTCAGCTGCGGCTCATCCTTTTCCCATCTGCACCACACCCTCTGAAAATGAGGAAGGATTTCCTTTCACTCATCTGCTGGCCAACTTGAGTGTTTTTCATTTCTAATTTAACTTAACCTAAAGCACAGGCCCTCCACCTTGTTTTATCTGGCCCGGCACCTTGTTTCCACCCAGTAGCAGTGCAAAGCTCTCGCTTAACTGTTAGAGAGTAGTTACATTTATACAGTCCTAAAATTGCATTCATTCCTTTGAAGGCAACCGAGAGGCTGATGTGGCCTCCGGTGAAAATGAGTTTGACACCCCTGATAAAAGGTAGGAAGATCTGGCAAAAATATCTGTATGCACCTGAACAAGATTATCCAGAGCCCATCACTTGGCAGTTTGGTTCTCATGTGACTTTGGACACATCTGAGTCTCAGTTTCCTCATCTGAAAGATGGTAATAAACAATCCTCACCCAGCCCATTTCACAGAAGCGTGATAACAAATATTCAAGGGAAGGAAGCAGAGGATGGAAAATTCATCCATCAATGCCAAAGTTCTCAGTATGGCCCAACCACTCCGGGGCTGTCAGTCAGCCTTACCTTCAGGGCAAACCAGCCAGAAATGGGGAAGGTAATCAGCAACAAGAACCCCAGGAAACTAATGAGGATGTGGCAGAGGCAAGAGGGCCAGGTCTGAGGTGCATCTGGGACTAGAGAACAAAGGCAGTCAAGGGACACCAGCTGGATCTGACAGGACAGCTGCAGGCAGAGTGAATGTGGTCAAGTACGCCTTCTGCCCACCTCCCTTCCTTCTCAGGGCTCTCAATCTGCCTCCTCACCTAACATTCCCATATCTTTGGGCAGGTGCTAGTTAAGGACTGTTCTCTCCTTCCACACAAAACTAATCTGTCCAGCCCTGGCCATAGCTCAGGTGGTTGGAGCATCATCCCATACACCAAAAGCTTGTAGGTTCTATATCTGGTCGGGGCATGTATGGGAGGTAATCGATCAATGTTTTGCTCTCACATCGATGTTTCTCTCTCTCTCTCTAAAATGAATAAACATATCCTCAGGTGAGGACTGAAAAACAAAAAACTAATCTGCCCCAAATCCAACCCTCCCAAGACTATTTTCTCTGATGGACAATGGTCATTGTATCGAAGAAGCAAATCATGTGATGCCCTCCTCACTGGGCTGAGCAGGAGCAATCTTCTTATCTGATTTACAATATATTGCCTTCCCAGACTTGGCACAGAGCCAGGAACACCCGGCAATCTGTAAACACAGGCTGGGTTAAACTGAAAGCTGCGGGCATAATACACCCCTCCTCTCCCAACAGCCCCAAAAGTGTGCTTTCAAGGAGTCCTTTGCCTAAAGAAATAAAGCATTAATGGTTCACCAATAGGAGCCACAGGGGAGGACTAAGATGTGCTCACAATTCTTTACCCCGATTTAATGCCCTAAGGACCACCAAATGCATGCTTCACTTGAAGAGCTTCAGGTGGGAGTTGGGGAGGAAGAATTAGGAAGATGAGGCTCATCTGAGCCAGAGGTTCTGGCCCCTGGAGAGCCAGGAGCCCAGGATGGGAGTGAAGCTGAGCCAACCTCAGAATCTGGGATGAGGTTATTCTCTTCTCTCTCTCCCTCCCAACCCTATACAGGAAGCAGGCAGGAGCCTCTGCCCCATCTTCCCAGGAACCCCATACCCTCTAAGTTCCCTGCGTCCCAGGATAGTAACCCTCCTTTCCTGCCTGGCTCCGATCCACCGGGCGCCTTCAGAAAAGGAACCCTCGGATACGGCAGCTGTCATTACAGGAGGGTCAAGGAGGGACCGACTCCTCCAGAATTTCGCTGTCAGGCTGAGGAATGTGGGACTCAAGCTTTGGGGCAAGACAGGGCCAGAGCAGATCAGAGGCAGCTGAGAGCCTTTTTAGCCCGCACATCTCCACCAGTAAACAGGGAGGTAGGTGCTCAAGCTCAGGGAATCTAAGAGATGGGGGGGGGGGGGGGGGGGGGCGGCAGTGAGGATCCTGACACTTCTCTGCAGCCAAGTGCCCTTGCAGGCTGATTACCTTCTATTCCTAGACCTTTGTTTCTTCATGGTCAAAATGGGAACTTGAAACCTCTGCCCAGGCCTAAAGGGCTGATAAGAACCGAGGGATGAGGTGGGGCGAGCGAGCCTCCTTGAAGATGAGAACTCTGAGGCTGCAGCCCCAAGGCGCTAGAAAGGACAGATCGGCGCTACCATCCCAGCGCTATACAGGCCCCTCTCCACATCGTGTCCCCTCCCGCCCCCTCCTCTTAGGGTGAGACTATGCCAGATGAGCTGACTTCTCAGGGGAAGAGAGTTCAGGCCACCCCTCTTCCACTTCCCGGGTCCTCTATGCTGGGGTGGGGGGCACTCACCAGCCCCCGGCCCCACGCTGCCCGGCTCCGGGAACAAGTAGTCTTTCGGTGAACCCAAGAAGCCGAAGCTTGACTGCTGAAAACGGTCAAAGTCCCCCAAGAGCAGCGCCCGGTCACCTGACCTGCCAACCACGGTGCTTGACTATGGGGTTGAAGGGACACATCTAACGCCCCCGCACTGTCCTCCACTGACCAACAGGGCTCTGCCCCGCCTCGCCTCTCCCCTGCCTGCCACCACTTCCGGTTTTCCCTGCGCGGCCAACCGCGGCGCTCCCGGAGCAGGACGCGGAAGCTGGCCTGCCCAACTCCCGCCGTCTCACAGCGCCACCTGCTCTGGGAGGGCCGAACTGCGGCCGCAGGGCTGGGAGAGAGAGTGGCCTTCGGTCCCGGAAGTTGGCTGGAGTCCTTGCCTACTTCTGCTTGCTGCCCCTCGGCCTTAGAAAAGGATCAGGAGGGGAAGTTGGCTTTGAAAGAGATTTTTCAGAAGCCGAATCTTATCTAGAATCACCGAAATGGTACCATTCCCTCTCCAAACTCAAGTACTGAGGGGAGGGGCGGGGCGTAAGAGGAGTTGGGGGTGGGAAACCTATTATCTAGAATTACGGTTTTTCCAGGGCGTGGTCAGCAAATCATCCCACTTTGTGTCCCACTGCCCAGCAAGAAGGGCCTGGCAGAGAGTGATCTTAGTACTTTTTTGTTGACTAGGTCACTGTGGTCAAGGTGGGGCGGGAAGGCCTGAATTTTGGCACAAAAGGAGAGAAATTTCGTGCGCAGACTTCCGGAAGCACAGTACAGTAATGAATGAGGGGTTTGCATAGAGCGGTCATGGGCAGACCCTCCAGAGCATCCAGAGGTGAGATCCTCATTCCTGTAGGTCCAGAGACAGCACACCACTTGATTCAGTTACCCAGAGGTAACTTGTCTCTCCGTGGCTTGAGAAAAACCAAATGCAAATGGAGAATTTACTCTGAGAAGCATTAACTTCCAATAGGGCATTGAGGCAGGCTGTCTTCCAAAATGAGCAAAGAGGTTAATAAAGCCTTCCTTGCCTCAGCCACATGCCAGTCTGCCTTCCTCATGCCCCTCAGCCTCCCAGCAAAAGCCCAGCTCCAGGTCCCTGCTGCAGATAGCTGCTCACCATCTTTGGCTTTTCCTAGTCTGATGGCCTGATCATAAAGCTGTAGGGATCCTGATCAAGCTGGAGGGTAGAGCAGGCTCCTGAGGCCTTCGCACAGTCAGTCCCTGGGGACTTGGTTGGCCCCTACTTCCCCTCCATTCACTCCTTCAGAGTATATGTCTTTATAAGAATAGAGCCCTGTCACCACCCCTTCTAGTCTGTTCTAAGCTGAAACTGAGTACAGAATAGGTCCACGAGTCAGTGCAGTGGTTAGGATGGCCCAGTGAAGCCACCTGGAGCTATACTTTCTCCCCTCACCAAATGGGTGTCTGGCATGCTTCTCTGCTGACCAAGAACTAACTTGCTCTCTCCTCACTCTTCATACCTGGTCTCCAGCTCTTCCCTCTCCCTCCCTATCCCCCATTACCTAAGTTTTACCCACCTTTCTAATTATTACCCAAGGCATCAGCCTGTTCTCTGCTCAGTGTCCTCCTAGTGTCTCTGACTCAGATCACTCCTTGTATCCCACAGCCACTGTCCTAGAACAGACCACCTACCCCTAGGTTGTCAGAGTGACTGTCCTGTCATGCACGATGGATCACATTTTTCTAGGTTCCAAACCAACTCTATCGTCCAAAAAACTGGCCCATCTCTTTAGCTATAATCTTGCCCCACTCCACTCCTGGGCTGACATTGCTCATGGATCCCTCTTAAATCAGAAAATAACCAAAACCAGTTTCTAAACAGGCTGTCCTGTTTCATACCTCCATGCCTTTGCACGTAGTTCTCTCTGTTTAAATAGCCTTCCCAATCTCTGAATCCGTGGTGAATTTCCACTGTTCCAAGTCCCAGCTGAGAGACCTCCTTTCTAGCCTGTCTCAATACTGTGTGAAAATCTTCGTTTTAGGGACTGTCCTTGCACTAGATCTGGGATTCTTACAAAGCAAGAGCCAATGTGGCTCATTTCTGTGCCCAGGGCTCCCAGCTCGGAACTGGCACAAAGTTGTGCCATGTGGGCTGATGAATGGTTCAAAGCCCAGGGCCAGGGCTGCCTCCCCATTAGCTCTGTCATTACCCCAGTTTCCCATTACCCCAGCTGGGAGTGTCTTCAAAACCCACTGTCTACCTCTCCGCCCCTAGAACCGCCTCCAGCTCCAGTCTCACTTCCTCTCCGGAGACTGGCCCAGAACTGGCACCTCCCCTTTCGGACAGCTCCGGAAACTCAGCCATCTGGCGTACGATTCTCGTTCGGCTTTTCCCGTCCTACAAGATCAAAACTGAGAATCGAAACTGCGTTGGGGTTCATGCAGCAAGAACCTGTAACCGCCGGATCTTTGGGGTCCCAGCAGGACTCCGCACTGCCGCACGCGCCCACCATGCCTCCCCCGGAGTCCTCCGAAAGCCAGCAGCCCAGCCCGGACCACAGACCCGCGGAGGTACTACTTGGTTTGGGGAGATGGGGTTTAGGCTTTGTTAATTCGCTGTGGTGCAGGGAGAGGCGAGAAGGGAGAGGGAACTTGGCCACCGGTACGCAGAGGGAAGACCAGACCCTAGGGTCCTGACCCTCTTGGCTAGAGTAGGAGTAGCGGGGAATAGAAAAAGGGACCAGGATGTGTTAGGAGAACCTCTCTGGGTTGCTATTCTCCACTGATTAGAGGCACGTGGGACCGGACTCTCTCCCACGTGCGGGCGACTTGCTGCTTTGCCCCTGCTCTAACGAAGGCCCCAGGGTAGTAGCCTTATTGCCCCTGCCTCAGCGTGGCTCTTGACTGGGGAGTGGGGTTGGGAGGAACGTTAGAAAAAAAAAAAAACCCAAGTACCAAATCAGAATGGGAAACTGTGGCCCGGATGAAAGAGATGAGTCACTATTAAGGCCTCACAGCCCCTGTGGTTTCTTTTCCAGAAAGCCTTCCCATGTGTCTCCTGGAACACTCTGCCTGCCCAACCCCTATTCCCAAGGAGGTTTATTCGGTTTTCCTCCGGGAAGTTTTGCCTTAGTCTTCTGAACAACCCCCCAGCTTCCCACCCCCAAAAGGAACTACTTAGACCTTTTGCTCTATGTTCTTCCAGGCCCAATTGTAGTAATTTGTATTACTTGCATAATTACATCTACAAATAATATTGATTAACATTACTAGTTAGTAATTATGAGCTCTTCTCATTTGCCATGTACTATATTAAGCACTTTTTTTTTGCATTTTTGAAAATTGTGTTAAAATATACACAGTAATGGACATTTGGGTTGTTTCTACCTTTGGCTATTGTGAATAGTGTGCTGCTATGAATGTGGGTATATAAGTATCCATTTGGGTCAGTGTTTTCAGTTCTTTGGGGCATATATCTATCTATCTATCTATCTATCTAGAGTGGAATTGCTGGATCATATGTTAGGTAGTTCTGTGTTTACCTTTTTACTGTGCCTGATAGGAAGTTGAGTTAGAGTGGGAAGGCCTGAGTAAGTGGGAAATTGGGGTACTGATAAGCCTGGGTTTTGCATAATCTAGTGACAGCCAGGGAATGGAATATGAAGTTCACTCCAGCCTCCAGCCACTGGAGCAGGTGTCTAGTTGGGGAGGGGCAGGGAGAAGAAGGGAAGAAGCGTGTGACTAGATATGGGGGAGGGGGGTGAATCCTGGGACTTTGGGTCTCACCCCTCCCCTCTGCTCCCCCAGCAAGCCACGGAGGAGGAATTCCAGTTCCTGCGCTGCCAGTGCTGCCAGGTAGAAGCCAAGAGCCCTAAGCTACTGCTTTGCCTACACACACTATGCTCAGGATGCCTGGGGGCCCCGGCCATGCGGTGCCCTATCTGCCAGGCTGATCATTCCCTCGGAGCTAGTGGGCAGGCCCTGGATAACGTCTTCTTCGAGAGTCTGCAGCGGCGCCTGTCAGTGTACCGGCAGATCGTGGATGCACAGGCCGTTTGTACCCGCTGCAGAGAGACGGCGGACTTCTGGTGCTTCGAGTGTGAGCAGCTCCTCTGTGCCAAGTGCTTTGAGGCGCACCAGTGGTTCCTCAAGCACGAGGCCCGGCCCCTGGCTGAGCTCCGCGGCCAGTCAGTGGGCGAGTTCCTGGATGGCACACGCAAGTCCAACAACATCTTCTGCTCCAATCCCAACCACCGCAGCCCTATGCTTACTAGGTGAGCCAGTGGTCTGGCCAGGGTGGGACGGTGCATCAAAGAGCCCGGTAGAGGGTGAGTGGGGAACAGAGATCCAGAGTCACAAAGCTGATTACGTGGGACAGGGAGCTTCTAGGGTCTTCCAACTCCAAGTGTGGTCGCAAACAAGCAGCATATGTGGCAGTGACCACAATTTGTGCTATGCCACGCTAGTGGATTATAATGGTTTCCATTTTCCACCTGTAATGAATAATACTGCAGAATTTCTTTGCACTCTATTCAGTAATTCCTTTAGGATAAGCTTTTTAAAAATGCCATTGCTAGATATGAAAATTTTACATTTTGATACATGTCACACTGCTGTTTAGAAAGTCTCATAGTGGAATTTTCCACAAGCACTGCCATGGGATCTTGGTATATAGCTGGATTCTAGCATGAGACAGATGCAGGCAGTTTCTGTCTTAAAGACACACCTAACACTGTGCTATCTGGGAATGTATGTATGGAAAAAAACAACCAACTACAGTTAATATTTTCATTAAACAGCACAAGATTTTAAATCATTTTTGATAAATAATACACTTATATGGTTCAAAAATTACAAACAAAACACTGTAAAGAGGGCAAAGTCTCTGTTCCTCTCTATAATCTGCCTAATTCCCACCACTTCTCCCTTCCCCATCCAGGTAACCATTGTCATGAGTTTGGAGTGTTTCCAGAGTTTCCTTGTGATTATATACAGGGATAGGAATATATAGTCTTTTGAGGACTTATTTTTACCCCTTTTTGGGATGCCCTCCCCCAATAGATTGCTTGTGCTTCACGTGCTTGGGAAGTGAAGGCCTGTGGAGTGTGGCTCACCTCCTGTTGGCTCCCATAGTCCCCTGCCCCACCCTCGTTCTTCAGTGGTGGATATTGTTGTTTGAATCTGGATTTCTTTGCTTATTTTTAAGGTTGAGGTTCAGCTGCTTTGCACATGTTTATTTACCATTTTTTCTTCATTTGTGAATTGCCAATTTAAGTCCTTTGCCTTTTTTTTCCCTCCTTGGAGGAATTAATCTCCTTCATGGTAAGAGCCTGTACTAGCACAAACAATACCTCATACAACATGAGGTATCAGTGTTTACGTTTTTAGTTTTATGTAGTCCAGTCCATAAATCTCTTCCTTTACAGTGTCTGGCTTTGATCACCCTAGGAAAGATTTTCTTCCCAAGCCAATGTTAAAAATATTTTCTTATAGTCTATTTTAATGATTTCATGGTTTTGTTTTTATAATTTAATATTTAATTCAAATGGTATTGATTTTTGTGTGTGACATATATACGGCAGAAACCTTCACTTTGCTTTTCTCACCAAATGGAAAGCCAGTTCTCTCAACTTTTATTGATAGAGTTTAATAGTGAACTGCCCTTCCTATGTACTAAATGCCCTTATAGTCCCGGGTATGCTTGTAAATCTCTGTTTTGTGCCAATAATCAGACTATTCCTATGCTAACCCTGCTATAAGGAGTTCTGTAACTTTGTATTTGATAGGACAAGTTCCCATTCTTCAAAAATAATTTGCTTTTTTTTTTGCTCTTATGCAGTTTTAGAATTTACATATTCATTGGAATTTTTATTAAAATTGCAGTAAATCTGGGAAGAATTGGCCTCATCTTTTGGGTTTATATTTTTATTCACATACATATTGAACTTTTAAATTATAGTTAAATTTAGAATATTTAATAATACTGTGAATGGAATCTTTTTCCATTAGAATTTCTAACTGATCATCATTATCATTCACTAATGGTCTTAATTTAGATGTGTTAATTGCATCTAGCCAGTTTTATTGAACTCTTTTATTTTTGTAAGTTTTTCAGTTGATTCTTTTGGATTTTCTAGGCAAACAATCATATCATCTGCAAATAATAAAATATTTTTTCTTTCCAGTATTTATATACATTACTTTGCGGTTTTGTTTCATTGGTCAGAACAATATTGAATAACAGTGGTTAGAAAAAGCAACTTTATCTTGTTCCAATGGTTCATGTAAAATTTTCTTATGTTTTCTTGTTTAGTATGATGTTTATTATTGACTTCCTTAGGTAGCTTTTAAAAATCAAATTAAGAAAGCTGCCTTGGGCTCTGGTCTGGTAGCTCAGTTGATTAGAGCGTTGTCCCCATCTGCCAAGGTTGAAGGTTCAATCCTCGGTCAGGGCACATACAAGATTCAACCAATGAATGTATAAATTCATAAGTAAATGCAACAACTAATCGATGTTTCTCTCTCTCTCTCTCTCATTAACAAAAAGAGAAAAAAAAGAAAGTTGCCTTTTTCTTGTTTTACTAAGAATTTTGTTGTTGTTTTGTTTTATTTTTAACAAATAAAAATATTTGTTAAGCGCTCAGGAATGAGGACTCTTGGATGCTGTGAAGGTTTCCTTTCACCTTTTAGTATGATGAGTTATGTTAATAGTTTTCTTTATGTTGAACCATTTTTTAATTCTCATTAATTCATAGCTGGAGTCCATTTATAACATCTTATTTAGTCTGTAATGTATATTTATAGATGCAATCAGTTTTTATGAATATGTGTGATTTCCTTGTCATGTTTTCATACTCATTTTATACTAATGAGTTTGTAAAGTTTCCTTTTTTAATTTTTATTTATTTATATTTATCCTCACCCGAGGACATGCTCATTGATTTTAGAGAGAAGGGAAGGGAGGGAGAGAGACAGAGAGAAGCAATGATGTGAGAGAGAATGGCCCACGTGTTGCCTCCTGTATGCGCTACCCAACCAGACCTAACTGCAACCCAGGCTTGTGCCCTGACCAGGAATGGAGCCCATGACCTTGTGGCTTATGGGATGACGCTCCAACCAACTGAACCACACTGGCCAGGGCAAAGCTTAACTTTTTTGAATGTGATAATGTCTATAAATTATTTAGCATAGTGCCTGGCACATGTTAACAATAAATGTTAAAATCTTACTGTTCTTATCCTTTCTCTGCTCTAAAACAATTTAAAGAATATAAGCAATTAAGGCTTATAGAAGTTTCTTGGAAAACTATGAGACTGGTGCCTTTTTTGAAGAGTAGGGTATTTTTCCATGGTATTGATCTGTTTGGAATCTTAACTCAGATTTTCTGGAACATTTTTTAGTTCATTCTGAGTTATCTTTTAAAATTTAAAAATTTCTATGCCTGTAAGTATATCTCCTGTCTTATTTCTAATCTATATTTGTGGTTATTTCAGTGATCCTTTCAAAGTACTAGCTTTTGGTCTTATAGTCCTTATTGGTATTAATGTTTTGTTTTCAAAACAGGTAATGTTTGGTTTCTGTATTTGATCTTAATTTCTATAGTCCAATCACTTAATATGTTCTATATCTGAGACTATATTGAGTTTTTCTTTGGGGTCTGGCATATTCCTTGAACTAATATATTCCAAGGCTTAAAAAAAAATCTGTATTCTTTATGTAGAGTACACACATCTATATATACACACACATATATATGCAAGTATTATATCTTATAATAGCTCTCTCTTTTTACTCTTGTTTAAATTTTCAACAAACATTGTTAGAACATATTTGTGTGTGTGTACATTTATCGAGAGTAGATTATCACTATTCTGCTAGCCAAGATAAAGCCATTAGCATCCTATTTCTCCCCTCCTTACTTTTCTTATACCCAGATTTAGTTGAAATAACAAAATTTTAGTTCTAGATTATTACCAAATTTTTATGCCTTTTCTATTGTAAGCCTGCTTTCTTCACAGTTAGTAAATGTCTTAATCACATTATAACTTGTTAGCCATCTCTTAGATTTTAATTTCCCATTTGGCTGGACTACTTCAAGTAATTTTTTTGGTTTGTTTGTTTAGAGAAAATTTACTTTCTGAGGCCTTAAGTGTCTTAACTTGCATGTCCTTTTGCTGTCACATAAAGGAAAGTTTAGCTAGGTGTAAAACTCTGGGGTCACCATCACAATTCCTTCATCATGGAACATATAAACAGTGCTTCATAAATTTCTGGCCCCCAGTGTTGCAGATGAGAAATTCAGTTACTATCTAATTATTTTTTCTTTGTGGGTAATCAGGTTTTGTTTGCTCAGGATTTCATGTAATTGTTTTCCTTTTTCTTGAAATGATTGATCAAGCTCTATCAGGTATAGATCTCTTTCTTTTCAATGCTCCTCTACAACATTGTTGATCTGAAAATTGAAGTCTTCAGCTCAAAAGTGTTGTCTTCTGCTTTTTTATATATTGATTTCCCTTCACTTGTGTATTTTTTCCTTTTCAACTATTATATGGATATTGGAGCTCTAAATCCATATTTTACATCTTTTATACTTTTTTTTTCCAAAAATTCTGTTACTTTGCTTTTACCCTTCCAAATTCTCAGAGAGTTTTTTGAATTGATTTTCTAATTTACCAACTCTTTTATTTTTTAGGAGACCTCTTTCTACTATTTACTACCTATGATGAGTTTCATTTTTCTTTTTTTAAGTATATTTTATTCATTATGCTATTACAGTTTTCTCAATTTCTCCCCTTTTCTCCCCACTCTGAGCTGCCCCCCACCCCTCCAGAATTCCCCCCACCTTAGTTCACGTCCATGGGTTGTACATATAAGTTCTTTGAGTTCTCTGTTTCCTATACCATTTTTGACCTCTCCCTGTCTGTTTTATACCTACCAATTATGCTTCTTCCCTGTACCTGTTCCCCCATTCCTCTCCCTGCAACTGAAATCCCTCTATGTGATGTTCATTTCTCTGATTTTGTTCCTGTTCTAGTTGTTTGCTAAGTTTTTGTTTTCGTTGTTTGTACTTTCTTTTAGGTTCATTTGTTGATAGTTGTGAGTTTGTTGTCATCTTACTATTCATATTTTTTATCTTCTTTTTCTTAGATAAGTCCCTTTAACATTTCATATAATAAGGGCTTGGTGATGATGAACTCCTTTCACTTGACCTTATCTGAGAAGCGCTTTATCTTCCTTTCCATTCTAAATGAAAGCTTTGCTGGATAGAGCAATCTTGGATGTAGGTCCTTGCCTTTCATGACTTGGAATGCTTCTTTCCAGCTCCTTCTTGCCTGCAAGTTTTCTTTTGAGAAATCAGCCAACAGCACTCCTTTGTAGGTAACTCTTTCCTTTTCTCCTGCTTTTAGGATTCCCTCTTAATTTTAATTTTGTGTAACTTAATGATGATGTGCCTTGATGTGTTCTTCTTTGGGTCCAACTTCTTTGGGACTTTCTGGGCTTCCTGGACTTCCTGGAAGTCTATTTCCTCTACCAGATTGGGAAAGTTTTCCTTTATTATATGTCAAAATAAGTTTTCAATTTCTTGCTGTTGTTCTTCTCCTTCTGGCACACCTGTAATTTGGATATTGGAATGTTTCAGGCTGTCCCAGAGATTCCTCAGTCTCTCTTAATTTTTTTGGATTCTTGTTTCTTCATTCTGTTCCAATTGGATGTTTATTTTTTCCTTTTGTTTCAAATCATTGTTTTGAGTCCTGGTTTCCTTCCTATCACTGTTGGTTCCCTGAATATTTTGCTTTATTTTATTTTGGGTATCTTTGATTTGTTTTTTCATTTTTCGGCCAAGCTCAATTAGTTCTGCGAGCATTTTGATTACCAGGGCTTTGAATTCTCCATCAGAGAGGTTGGTGCTCTCCTCATCACTTAGCTCTCTTCCTGAAACTTTGCTCTGTTCTTTCATTTAGGCCATATTTCTTTGTCTCAGCATACTGGTCTGGTTGTTCCGTTTGACTGTTTCTTCAATGCCTTGGTTGTTGGACTTCCATGTAGTTTGGTTTTCTGGCACGTATGGTTTATTGATTTTAGATTGGTTGCTATCCTCCTTTTGGTTGTGCGAGAAAGTGAAGGGTTTCTACCTATGCCTCCATCTTGGCCAGAACCTCCTTTTTTTTCCCCTTTAAGAGTTTATTTATTTATTTTTAGAGAGAGGGAAGGGAGGGAGAAAGAGAAGAGAAACATCAATATGGAGAAACACATCAATCAGTTGCCTCTCACACGTGCTACCACTGGACTGAACCTGCAGTGCAGGCATGTGCCCTGACTGAGAATTGAGCCAGGTGACCTTTAGGTTTGCAGGACAGTGCCCAGCCAACTGAGCCACACCAGTCAGGGTTGTTTTGTGTTTCTTAAGAATAATGTTTTTTCATTGCTGAAAGGTTCATGTTCTCAGGATGAATTTTGTTGTCAGCCTATTCTTGTTTTCTCTATATAGAATGTTCTTTAATTTCCCTGAGAATTTTTAGATGTTTTGTGTTCCCTATATTACCCTTTTTTAAGTGAGCTGAGAATCAGTTCGGTCCCCATTTTGGCTGCTGATTCTCTTTATAGGTCTTGTGATTCTGGGTCGTCTGCTTACATGTGAATGTTGACATCTAAATTGTAATGTTTTAGTAGCTGGTGTGGGCTGGCAGAGGTGTATAAACCACCATTTCCACCTCCCACTCCTGCGGTCAGGATGGGGCCTTTCCCCCAGATAGTGGTAGCTTACAAGTGGCCCCACCTGTAGTGTGGGGGTCAGGGGTGGATTTATCCCCAGGTACAATGGGTAAGGCTGGTTCAGCCAGCATGGGGGCAGGATTCCTGACCCATGAGCATGGCAGATGACTTGAAAAATATAATCTGATTGCTTAAGAATCATACATACACAATTCACATTGTTTTACAAGTTACCAGTAGTTACTAGAAAAACTCAACTTGTTTTTTCTAAACAAAACCTTAGTGACAGAAATATCCCACAACTTTCTCCAGTAATAAATCACTCTATCCTTTGACCCTGAGGGGATTAGGACACATGTTGGAGAGCAGCACCAGAGTTGCTCTTAAACTGGAGCTGTTGGCATTTGATTACCAGGTCTATGTAATCCAATCTTTCAGCCCACCTTCCTACTGTGTGATAGGCTCTCTGATAGGTAATAGGGTTTAAATACGAACAGATACAGCCCTGGCCCTCTGTGAGGTTACAATCCAGTGAAGGAACCAGATCTGCAATTAACAACCAGGGCTGCAGAGTGCCGTGAGGAAACCCATTCGACACTGTCAGTCATTCTGCTTTGATAGTTTCCCTTATCATACCGCCCTCTTGCTTACATCCTCCCTCGCCAGTATACCCGGCTGGTGTGTGCTCAGTCAGTTTAAAAGGGCAGAAGGAAAAAGGAAGACAGTCACCAAGGTGAGTGATCTCAGAAAGGGCCACCTGCCCAGCCTGCATCTACTGGGGAAGGTAGCTTCCAAGTGGGTATCAACACAGGCTGACATAGGAAGGAGAAAGGGCATGGAGAGGGAGGAGCAGACAGAGGCAATATCAAGTCTGCTGCATTTCAGGCACTGTAAGTCAAGGTGTACATGAAGGCAGGAGCTGTAAGAGTGAGCTGGAGTCAGACAAGATGAGCTTGGAGGAGTCAGAACCCTATCCAACAATTTCCAGGACATAGAATGTTCTCAGCTTGCTCCTTTCTCATGCAACTTACTCTTGTGTTACCAGTGAATGTCCTATAGAACACTGTATGTGTGGGGCCCTATGGGGATTCTGTTGGAAACCCACTGGTGGGTGTGAAGGCAGAAAGTAGAAAGATCAGATCCTCTCTGCACTGTGCTACTGTGATTGAAGTGGGTGACTGTGGGAACAGGGAGACTCAGTATTTGCTTCTTTGGCTGCATGCTTATTTATATTTTACTTCATTCCATTAAGAATTTGAGGGGATTTCCTACCATGCTGTTGGGTATTTGCCCAACAAAAACTGAAGCAAAGAATCTGGAGCAGCCCAGACTGGTGTGGTTCAGTGGATTGAGTATAGGCTTGTGAACTGAAAGGTCACAGGTTCGATTCCCAGTCAGGGCACATGCCTGGGCTGTGGGCCAGATCCTCATTTGGGGGTGTGTGAGAGGCAGCCAATCGATGTTTCTCTCCCTTTCATTCTCCGTCCTTTCACCTCTCTCTCTAAAAAATTAATTAATTATTTTTTTTAAAAAAAGAATCCAGACCAGGAAGAAGGGAGCCCCATTGGGAGACTGAGGCCATGGTACAGGGAGCGGGGGGCGGGGGGTGGGGGGAGGCCTGCAAGAGTGCAGAGATGAAGGGGTGGAAAGAAGATCAAGACCTCTCTGACCTACAGGTCCAGGTGACTTCCAGCTTTCCCATCACATGTGATGGAGACGCTGTCCAAAAGTAATATGGGTCTAGGAGGCAGGTGGAGCTGAGACCCATGCCTGGGTATCATATCCCAAAGGTTGACCAGATGGGGTGGGGCAGTTAATCCAGGACCACCAAAGTTTATAGTCAGAAAGAGCTTGAATTGTAGTTGAATGGAGAAAACAAAAGGCTGGTTAATAAAGTTTGAAAGGTATGATGAGATCATAAACTGAGAAAAGAGTTCCCAAGACCAGAGGTAGGAATAATTGGCAGCAGGTCAGGGAGAGGCATGCCAGGCAGGCCAAGGGAGGGTTCTAGGGCAGAGGTGGACATCATGCAGTGGCAAAGCTCATGGCAAGGAAGGGGAGGGCTGCTGGCTGAAGAAGAAATGGAAAAGACAGATCCTGATGGGCCCTCTTCAGGCTGGGGCTGGGGGAGGAAAGCCAGGTACCAAGGTTGCCAACTCTGAGGAGCTCCCTTGCCCTTCTGAAAGTCTGCATTCTAGGTATCTGGTTGGCCTCCTCATCCTGGCTGCTGCTGGGACTTAGGGCACAGTCAAATGATGCATTTTCAAGTCTTTCTATGAATTCACCCACAGTACTTGGTTTCAGAGCCAGGAGCAACTGCTTTTCCTTTCATGGGGTAGGGGATGAGGGAGTTGAAGGTAGATTTGGTTGAATAATATGTGGGTAAAAGGGATTCCCTACTCACCCCACCCTGGCCAGTACCTTTTCATGCTTTGGAGAAAGAAGTAAGGAATTTAAAGTAAGCCAAGCTAATGTCAGGGTTAGTGTTAATGTCCCTGTCTCATTTCTCCTGAAGCCGGATCTCTGCTTTCTTCAGTAGGCTTTGCTATTCAGGGATGGAGGCCTTAGACATTTTAAGAGAACTTTTAACAGTAAGTCTGGAAATCAACAGGCTTTTGTCATTGATTCTTAACTCATAAGTTTAAACTACTGGAACCACATTCATCCACCTTCCAGCCAGCCATTGAATAAATATGTATCGAGCATTTATTTCATGCCTGGCACTGTGATTACTATTGCTGCAAGAATAAGAATAAGAGTCTATGTCTTTGAAGTCTGAATCTGTGCAGGGTTTCTGTCTGCAGTAAGTTGTGGGTATGCACAGCCCTGTGCTCTGTGGCAGGAACCCACACGTATCAGAAGACATGGGCAGATAAAATGCTGGGGCAGTTTTAAGGATGGGAAAGTTGTGTTTAATTGGGAAGATCCCCATAAAGGTAATAGGGTATAAATAAAAGAGTTGACATTGGAGCTTTGCTTTGACCTTGGAGATTTGTGTGTAGTTTCAACTAAAACAAATGTATAAATTAGTGACAAATTTTTAGTGGCTTAAGCAAAAATTGAATGAATCGCTTAAGTAAGTGAATAGATGTGGAGCTGGCCTCTGACCTAACCTTATTAGATATTGAAATTGTGTCACCAGGACCAATATTCTTTGTATTTCTTATGACCTGACTTTCCTCCAGGTCAGTTCCATGCACAGAAGAGCTTCTCTCTTGGCTGCCAGAAGATTGCAGCAGTTCCAAAGGTTACACACCCTCATCCTCAAATCCAGTGTCAGAGAGTGAGAATCTTTTCCCCATAGGCTGAAAATAGGGAGTGTGGGGCTCCCTAAAGGGGAAGTCCAATTCTGCATGGTGTAAAAAGAAAGGAATGTATCCTTTGTGCGTCTTGGCAAAATGAGCAGCAACCACTGCAAGTGAAAGCAAAGCAAAGATTCCAGATATGTGTAATGCAGTGGAGCAGGAACTAAGGCCTAATGCCAGCCTCAAGTGAAGCTCCCTGACCCCTTGGTGCCTGGCAGCCCCTTTCCAATAGGAAGCTTCCCTTTCCCAGTATGGTCAGAGCATGGGATATCTGGCTGGATTCAACCTGTTGTTAACACAATAGATCACTTTCCTACCTTTTGAGATGTTTCTCCATTAAGATGATCTTTAAGTCCCACAGCCTCCTGTAAGATTATTGAGGAAGAGAACTGTTTCCCTTGTATAAATGGGGCAAGAGGCCAGAACATTAATGAGAGCTAACCCAAACAGGAGAGCTAGCCTGAGTCAGGGCCACACAGGATGCAGGGTTTCCTGACTGCAGCCTGTGCTCCTTTCCTGCTGTGCTGGCCTCTGCATTCAGGCACTCCTCAACTAGCCACTGGGTTGAGTTGCAAAAAAGGACTCTGTAAGTCGCTTGTTTCCTTTAGAACTAGATGATTAAAAGGAAGCATGCTACTTAACCAATGTTAAAATTTAATTTTCCTTGACTTTAATGGAAGGAAAAGGAACTGAAGTAAAATTAGATATGCTAAGCTTCAAAGAACTATTTCTTTATCTTAAATATTTTCCTAAAAGATCTCTCTAAGTTAAGCAAAACAACTGCTAAGATGTTAGGGGGTAGCAGTCATTATAGTTTGCTTTTAATGAAATGCTTCCATTTTAGACAGAATTGAGCCTCTGCTGTGAACATCAGCCTGGTCCCCTCCCATACATTGGGTCCTTATCACGATGGCTCCAGTAGACAGCACTGGTCCTTTTACTTTGACATCACATTTTATGGATTTTTAATTTTGATTCAGCTCTTGGTTAGATGGATGTTGTCAATCAGCAGTTTGTTTGTTTTTTCCCAGAAGGACAACTGTGTCCTGAATTCCTAGAATCTTCCTGATGTTGAGCATGTCCATTGGCTACTCAGATACTTGAATGAAATTTTGGCTGAGTGTGCTGGTACACCTGGGTCACTCTCTTTCTTTTAGAACTTTGTAGACTTGGCTGCATTGTCTCCCAACAGCAAATGTTCATGAGGAAAGGTCTGAGGCACAGTTTATTTATTAATATTTTTCTGTCTCGATGACTAAAGATATTTTTCATTCTTTATTAATAAATTTATTAATTTAACCACATTATTCATTTCAGTGACATTTTCTTACATTACTCTTCTCCCTCCTAATTTTCCTCTTCTTGCTCTATTACCATTAGTGTTACAATTTTTAATTTATTTTTAGTTTTTTTTAAGATTACTAATCTTAATGGTATTACTACAATTTGGAGGAACTTACCTAATGACTGTTGAATGAATAACAAAGATCCTAACCACAGTATACATTCAAAGCTACATAAAATCATTGTATATACATTTTTATAAAAGTACTTGAAAAATATCAAATTTTTTTGTGTCATATAGGATTCCCTGACTGTTTTTATGTTACCAGATTCTATTAACATTTATTATATTATTAACTTGAGTCCTGCTGGTATAGCTCAGTGTATTGAATGCCAGCCTGCAAACCAAAGGGTTTGATTCCCACTCAAGGCACATGCCTGGCTTGCTGGGTTGCAGGCCAGGTCCCAAGTAGGGGGCACGTGAGAGGCAGCCACACATTGATGTTTCTCTCTGTCTCTTTCTCCCTTCCTCTCTCTCTAAAAATAAATAAAATCTTTAAAAAAAAAAACCTGAGTCATTTAATTTTCTAACAGATTTCTGCTTTGGCATATTTTATAATTTGGATTTATCCTGCCAAAGCTACTAGAGTTGGTGGGGTATTTTGACAGTGGTATGACTAAAGAGAAGAACTCCCTAATTATACCATGTTATATAACTCATATAGGTTAAATTATTGTTACCCTAATTATCAAAAAACCTTTTTTCTTATTTATGGCTTTAATCAATCTGTTGTTTTAGCTATTTCCATTTCTTTCCATTTTATTTCATGAAATTAGATCAGATTTAAATAGCTTGATAATCTCTTTACTCATCTCTGTGATAAACTTTGTCTTATTGTCTTATGACATTTACTGGCTTGTAAATTCATGTTGCATTAGTGTTCACTAATATTCAATACTATGTAATTGTAGTGCATTATTATAAAATCAAAAAATTTATAAATCAAAGACATTTTTGTATACCAACAATGAAATAGCAGAAGCAGAAATCAAGGAAAAAATCCCATTCAATATAGCAAAAAGAAAAATAAAATACCTAGGAATAAACCTAACCAAGGAGGTAAAAGACCTATATGCAGAAAACTACACAACACTGAAGAAAGAAATCAAGGAAGACACAAACAAATGGAAACATATACCGTGTTTGTGGATTGGAATAATTAACATCATCAAAATGTTCATACTACCCAAAGCAATTTACAGATTCAATGCAATAACTATTAAAATACCAATGGCATATTTCACAGACATAGAACAAACACTTCAAAAATTTATATGGAACCATAAATGACCTCGAATAGCTGCAGCAACTTTGAGAAAGAAGAGCAAAGTAGGAAGGATCACAATACCTGTCACCAAACTGTATTACAAGGCTACTGTAATCAAAACAGCCTGGTACTGGCATAAAAACAGGCACATGGACCAGTGGAATAGAATAGAGAGCCCAGAACTAAACCCAATTCTCTATGGTCAATTAATATTTGACAAAGGGGGCAGCAACATAAAATGGAGTAAAAATAGCCTCTTCAACAAGTGGTATTGGGAGAACTGGACAGCTACGTGTAAAAAAAAAATGAAACTCGAGCACCAACTTACACCATACACAAAAATAAATTCAAGGTGGATAACAGATTTAAATATAAGCTGTGGCACCATTTAAGTGCTAGAGGAGAATGTAGGCAGGAAAATCTCAGATATTTCACACAGCAACATTTCTACTGATATATCCCCTAAAGCAAGGGACATAAAGGCAAGAATAAACAGATGGGATCTCATCAAAATAAAAAGCATCTGCACGGCTAAAGAAAACAGTATTAAAATGAAAAGAGAACCAACTGTATGGGAAAACATATTTGCCAATGATACCTCAGACAAGGGTTTAATCTCCAAAATATATAAAGAACTTACACGACTCTACTCTAAGAAGACAAGCAACCCAATTAAAAAATGGGCAAAGGACTTGAACAGACACTTCTCCAAGGAGGACATACAGAGGATCCAGAGACACATGAAAAGATGTTCAATATTGCTAGCTATCAGAGAGATGCAAATTAAAACCACAATGAGATACCACTTCACACCAGTCAGAATGGCCATCATAAACAAAGCAACAAACAACAAGTGTTGGAGAGGTTGTGGAGAAAAAGGGACCCTAGTGCACTGTTGGTGGGATTGCAGACTGGTACAACCACTATGGAAAGCAGTACGGAATTTTCTAAGAAAACTAAAAATGTATCTACCTTTTGACCCAGCAATCCCACTGCTAGGATTATATCCTAAGAACCTAGGCACCCCAATGTTCATAGAAGCACAATTTACAATAGCCAAGTGTTGGAAGCAACCTAGGTGCCCATCGGTAAATGAATGGATCAAGAAACTATGGTACATTTACACAATGGAATTCTATGCAGCAGAAAGAAAGAAGGAGCTCCTACCCTTCGCGACAGCATGGATGGAACTGGAGAGCATTATGCTAAGTGTAATAAGTCAGGAGGTGAAAGACAAATACCATATGATCTCACCTTTAACAGGAACCTAGTCAACAATACTAACAAACAAGCATACTATAACCAAAGACACTGAAATTGAGAACAGGCTAACAGTCACTAGAGGGGAGAGGGGACGGAATTTCAGGGGAAAAGGGGAAGGGTTTGGAGCAACAAGTATGAAAGACACATGGACAAAAACTGGAGGGGTTGGAAATGGGAGGGAGATGGGGAGGGCTCAGGCAATGGGCTGGGATGGGAGTAAAAGACAGATAACTACTGTATAAGAACAACCATTAAAATAAAATAAAAATTAAAAAAAAAATTTCCTGAGTGACCTAACTGTTCCAAAAATTGAATCTCCATTATGAATGTATAATTTACATGATACTTTAAAAATGCCTTGCACTTCATTCTCTTCCAACTGTACTTCTTAGGGGCATCATTGCAGTCATCTCAGCATATGACAATAATCACATTTCAGAAATAGCATCTCAGTGTCTCTGGGGAGGGTTGATTGGGGAGACCAGAGGCAGGAAGGTCTGTTAGGGGACGGCGCCAAAGGAGATAAGTCATGACAGGGCAAAAACAGAGAGTAGCCGTGGGAACCAATTTAGGAACCAGGGTTCTTCTTTAATCATCTTTATATCTTAGCGCCATGCCTGCACACAGTTGGTACTCAGTAATTTGGGGGGGGGGGGTTGGAAATGAAGGTAGAATCAACAAGGCAGTGATGAATTATTGTTGAAGAAGTAGAGGACTGGGAGGAATCTAGAATTCCCCTTGGTCTCTGGCTTGAGTGGCCTTTGAATTTTAGGTATTGCCATTCACTGCCATAAAGAGGGCAGTAGCATCAGGGTACCCACACAGCAGTGCTCCTGCTACCTACTGAATGAGTGATGTGACCCAACAAGACATTATATACCATGGATATGCCGGTCCTTTGTCCTGGGAGCAGGGACCCACATAGAAGATTGAGGAAGGAAAAAAAGCACAAACTTTCTTGTCCTCATTCTTAGGTGAGGCCAGCATAAGACAATAGTGAGAAACAGACAAGGCTTCCTCCGCTTACCTTTCCTTGCTGCTTCTTTAAACTGGTATCATAACTAATATCTCCAGTATCTTCTTCTCTGCACCCTTAGGTTCTCCCATATCAGCCACCTTCTTCTCAACCCATGAATATTTGGAAGAGGGGAGGGCCATAGGAATAATGCTTTCACTCTCTGTAAGTATCCCAGATTCTACAAAATTACCCATCTCCTCTCCTGGCTTCAGAAATCTTGTTTCTGCCACTGTGTCGCCCAGGGGGTAGCAGGAAGCCAGTCTGAGTAAATGCATTCACACTACTGTGTAAATGACTGATGGGTCCCTTTAAATGCCTTCTAGTTAACTATTTGAGTTTCCAAAGGAGGCTGCTCCTCTTGCTACTCCACCAAAGGGAAAGGTCCCAGTCCATTCTTGTGGAGGTGGTGGAGAAGTGGAGTAGAGAGTTTTTCAGCTGCCCTTCAGGCAAGCCAGGCCCTGCCCTGGAGTCCTGTTCTGTTGTTAGCTATCCTTCATGGGTCCTATTTTCACAGGATTTCTGCATGTCTGAGGTACCCTATTTTCTAGGACAACAGAAGTGGCATGCTGCTCTAATCCCAGCAGGAGGTATGGCTAGGCTGGGGTGGCTTATCCATCTGGGAAGGGACAGCTCAGAGACCACACTTAGTGGTGATGTTTCCTTACTGTCTAAGGTTGAGATGTCCAGCCAGCCACAGCCGGGCTACCCATGTGTATGTGGGTAGTTAATGCCCCTCTTCTCTGATGGCTCTAGAACGTCCACTGTGTACCTGGCACCATGCCAATCACTGCACACACATCAGCCCATCTTGTCCTTGTAGCAGTCTATGACAGAGGCATCATTATCCCTATTTTATAGGTGGTCAAATTAAGATGCAAAGACAGAAAGTAATTTACTCAAGGAATCATAGCTAGGAATCAGAGAGCTCAGAGTCAGGCCCAAGTTTGTCCTCCACCAGAATTCATACCTTTTCTGCTGACAGGTGGCCTCTTGCATGACATTTTAGACAGAGGCAGCTTTAGGATGGGAAGACTGAGACCCAGGAAACATGTTGGGGCTTCAAGTAAAATATTAACAACCTAGCAAATTCACTGAACAGTCATAAAGGGGATAAGTGAAACAGTACATCTCACGGAAGAGAACAAAGAACTTTGTAGGAATTCCTAGATGAGAGGTTCTTTGAGGGCTCCCCATTGGCATTTATTTAAAATCCAAGTTCCTTTGCTTGAAATTTTTAATGTAAAGTTTTGAAAAATCTAAATAGGATAAAAAGGAGAGGGAAAAAGAGAAAGGTAACTCTTATCAATATAGACATTTTCCTTTCCTTCCTGCTATCTCTGTAGTCATCTGAAACAAAATGAACAACACCTAGGTCCCATACTTTCCTTTTCTTTTTAAATATATTTTATTGATTATGCTATTACAGTTGTCCCATATTCCCCCCTTCACTCCCCTCCACCCTGCACACCCCCTCCCATCCACATTCCCCCCTTTTAGTTCATGTCCATGGCTCATACATATAAGTTCTTTGGCTTCCACATTTCCCATACTATTCTTACTCTCCCCCTTTCTATTTTCTACCTACCATCTATGCTACTTATTCCCTGTACCTTTTCCACCTCTCTCCCCCTCCCACTCTCCTGTTGATAACCCGCCATGTGATCTCCATCTCTGTGGTTCTGTTCCTGTTCTCATTGTTGGCTTAGTTTGCTTTTGTTTTTGTTTTAGGTGGGGTTCATAACTGTGAGTTTGCTGTCCTTTTACTGTTCATATTTTTTTATCTTCTTTTTCTTAGATAAGTCCCTTTAACATTTCATATAATAAGGGCTTGGTGATGATGAACTCCTTTAACTTGACCTTATCTGAGAAGCACTTTATCTGCCCTTCCATTCTAAATGAAAGCTTTGCTGGATAGAGCAATCTTGGATGTAGGTTCTTGCCTTTCATGACTTGGAATACTTCTTTCCAGCCCCTTCTTGCCTGTAAGGTCTCTTGAGAAATCAGCTGACAGTCTGATGGGAACTCCTTTGTAGGTGACTGTCCCCTTATCTCTTGCTGCTTCTAGGATTCTCTCCTTCATTTTAATCTTGGCTAATGTAATGATGATGTGCCTTGGTGTGTTCCTCCTTGGGTCCACCTTCTTTGGGACTCTCTGAGCTTCCTGGACTTCCTGGGAGTCTATTTCCTTAGCCAGATTGGGGAAGTTCTCCTTTATTATTTGTTCAAATAACTTTTCCACTTGTTGCTCTTCCTATTCTCCTTCTGGTACCCCTATAATTCAGATGTTGGAACATTTATAGATGTCCTGGAGGTTCCTAAGCCTCTCCTCATTTTTTTGAATTCTTGTTTCTTCATTCTTTTCTTGTTGGATGTTTCTTCCTTCTGGTCTGCACCATTGATTTGAGTCCCAGTTTCCTTCCCATCACTATTGGTTCCCTGTATATTTTCCTTTATTTCACTTAGCATAGCTTTCATTTTTTTATCTAATTTGTGACCAAATTCTATGAGCATCCTGATTACCAGTGTTTTGAACTGTGCATCTGATAGGTTGACTGTCTCTTCATTGCTTAGTTGTACTTTTTCTGGAGCTTTGATCTGTTCTTTCATTTAGGCCATTTTATTTTATTTTTTGTCTTGACACGCCTGTTACATAGTGAGGGGCAGAGCCTTAGGTGTTCACCCAGGTGGGGCAACCCACGTGGCTGGGTAGTGATGCTGTATGTGGGGGAGGGATCCGAAAGAGAACAATGACACTTGTTCTACTCTCTGCCAGATTTCAGTCACTTCCCCCACTTCTCACAAGCAAATTGGGCCCTTCTGGTGCTGACGCCTGTGTGGGTGGGTTTGTATACGTTCTAGGACCCTGTGGGTCTCCAACGAACTCTCCTGGGAGTCTCTCCTGGCACCTCAACCCCCACAGGTGTTTTCAGTCAGTGGTTTGAGGCTTTATTTCCCTGCACTGGGACCCTGGGTTGCGAAGTTTGTCCTGCTCCCCAGTTGTTTCTCCCGGTTTATCTGCACACAATTATGGGACTGCCCAGTCCACAATCAGCTGCCTCACTGGGCCCTCCGGCCACTGCCTTGCTGGCCAGCTGCAGCCTTGCATGCTGCACCGCACTCCGCAATCCGCCGCCTCGCTGAGTCCACCAGCCGCCACCTTGCCATGAGTCCTCACTGCCCTGCTGCCTCTTTCCTCCCCTCCTACTGGTCTGGATGAATGTGTCTTCTTTAACTCCTTTGTTGTCGGACTTCCATACAGTTCAGTTTTCTGCCAGTTCCAGTTGTTTTTTGTTTTTAAATTGTTGTTGTCCTTCTTTTGGTTGTGCGAGGAGGCACAGTGTGTCTACCTATGCCTCCATCTTGGCCAGAATTCAATTTCCTTTTCTTATTATAGGAAGCCATGAATGTCTTCCAAAAAAATAGATAGTTTTGAATTTTTAGGTAATTGCATCTGTTGACTGTGTGATTTCTTCATTTCTTTTGTGATTATCATGTCTTTACCATTATGAGAATAGTCAATTACAGTACCTCTATGGGAATATTTTCATGTTTAACTCTGTGAGCCATCAGAAGTGTATCTTGGAGTGTATGTGAAGCAAAGCACTAACTTAATTCCTGCCCCCTTTGCCTTTTTATATGATCCCAATTGTTGAAAACCCCTTTAATGTCCAATTTGGGATCCTTTCTTTATTATATAAAATGTACATTCTTGTAGATGCCAGGGCTATGTGGTATGTTCTGGTGATTTTTCTCTTGAGTCTCAGACTAGTTAGTACTGTTAATAATGGGAGCTCTATAATGTGTCCCCTTCCTTACACTGATTTTTCAGAAATATATACCTGTTTGATCTGTGGATTTTGTCATGTGAAATTTGGAATTAGTTGGTTAAGTTTCAGAATCTCATTTGTAATCTGAGTAATTGCTTTAAACCTTTATATGAACTTGAGGAAGATTAACATTAAAATATTTAGTCTCTCCTGTTGGGACCTCAATACACTTTTCTGTTTTTTAGACTTTCTCAGTGGGTGTTTTTGTCCTTTTCTCCATATAAGTCCTTCATATTGCTTATTAAAATTATGTCTAGGGTTTTTGTTTGTTTGTTTTTTACTTTAAAACTTGCTGTTGTGAATGGGAGCATGGAGATTTTTCCCCATATTTCTTTTCATTTGCTTTGCTGGGATAGAATTAAGTTGTTTTCTCCTCCTAATTCTCAGATAAGTTAGCCACTTTGCTGAGCAACTTACTAATTCTGTGGTATTGTAGTTCATTCTTTCGAGTATTCCAGGAGCAAAGAACTGTCATTTTACTTTCCAGAACTATTCCATTCTCTGTCTGGTTAAGTCTGGGTTCCTGTCAAGGAGCTCCTGTGGGTGCTGCCCCCCTACCTCTGGCTCCCCCAAAATGCTAAGAATACAGTAGGTACAGTGAGTGTCCCCTGAGTGAGAGTGAAGGCATTCTAGGCCAAGAAGGTCATTTCTAGTCCTAGGACAATCCCTTAACGGGGCATTCCAATACAGGATCTATACCTCAGCCATATCAGAAGGCTGCAGGCTTTTGGACCCAGAGTTTTTGATTTAGGCCAACCAACTCACAAGAGACCTAATGCCAATTGTCCACTTCCATCCTGAGGTAGAGGGTGACCCCTTTCCCTAGGGAGGTTCCATTCAGAGCACAGGGGGCCTAGAAATAGAACTGGACAGAGACTGTGGTCCACCCAGAAAGTCTTCTCCCTCCAGCCAGGCCACCTGAGGTATACCCCTCCCAGCCTTGGAGCGCTTTTTCTAAGGAAGGAAGGCCAACTTCAGACTCAGCTCCTTTCCAATAGTTCCAAAGCAGGGAAAGTGACAACTGGCTCTAGTTCTCCTTCCTTTATTTCTATATCCTGTAAAGTCACTCAATTTATTTTCAAATAATAGGTAATATGTTCACTATGTTCAAAAATGAAAGCAATCTAAAAGATAAACAGTGAAGTATTTCCCTCCATGTCTACCCTGCCCCATCCATAATTAATATTTATGTGTCCTCCAAAGATTTCTTTATTAAAAATATTTTTTTATTTTTCTCTACTCTAACACAAAAGGTAGCGTCCTATACATACATGTCTGCACTTTGATTTTTTTTTACCTAAAATATACACTATAATACAAATATTGAACACTCATGCTGTTCACTGCTCTAACCTTTTATACATATTATCTTATTTAATCCTCCTACTACTCCAATTATCATCCTCATTTTGCCATGGAGATTTTTCCATATAAAGAGCTTCCTTAATTTTTTACACCTTCATAGTACTCCATTGTATGGGTGCATCATAATTGATGTAACTCATTGCTAGTGTTGGACACTTAGTTTTTTTTTTTTTTTTCCTTTTTATTGAATTCATTGGGGGTGACGCTGGTTAACAAAACTATGCAGGTTTCAGGTGCACAATTCTGTAACACATCATCTGTATACCGTGTTGTATATTCATCACTAGATTGTTTCTATTCTTTACTATTGTGGGCTGTGTTGGATTGTGCAGATTCATTTCCTAATGTGGAGATAGAGCAGCAGAATGGGTACCTAGAAGAGGGATTGCTGGGTGAAAGAATAAATACATTTGTGATTTAAAAAAAGATTTTATTTATTTTTAGAGTGAGGGGAAGGGAGGGAGAAAGAGAGGGAGACATTGATGCATGAGAGATACATCAATCAGTTGCCTCTCGCACACCCCCGACTGAGGAGCTGGCCTGCGCAACCCAGGTATGTGCCCTGACTGGGAATCAAACCAGTGACTTTTCTGGTTGTCAGTCCCATGCTCAATCCACTGAGCCACTCCAGCCAGGGCTACACTTGTGGTTTTGATGGATATTGCCTAATTGCCCTCTGTTGTAAAGTTATTAGTTCTTTTCATAATTGCTTAGCATTTCTCCTTAATAGTGTTGTTGGTGAGCACTAATAATTTCATTCAATTATAGTAATTATAGTCTCTGTTAAGAACAGAGGACTTCTCTGATGTGATCCTCTACAGCACTCCTATATATGATGGGAAATTTCCCAGTTTTACAAAGAAGAAAACTGAGGTGCATAGAGGTTAAGTGATCTGCCAAGGGCGCAGAGCTGAGGCAGATCCATGTCTGCCAGGCTCTTTTCTCTGTTCTAGCTGCCACTTACCTCAGTCACTGGCCCTGTCTCTAGGTAATGGGTCTCTGTTAACTTAGATCAGATGCCCAAAGGCTGGAGTGACTGCATGCTCAGGACCCAATGTCAACCCCCAGTCCCTTTTCCCACTCTCTGAGCTCTCCAGGAGATCTCGGCTAGCCTGGAGTAAGTCTCCTTGATCAGAAGAATCAAGCCTTGAGACCTTAACTTCTAGGGTGACTTGGGAAGGTTGAAAGCCAGGAAAGCTGAGGACCCATGTCTAGTGCTCTGATTTTCAAGTCAGGTTGGCTCTCAGGCTCTCTGCTTGCAGTGCCAGGACAAGTTAATCTTAGTAATTGAAGCTAGAGTGGTCAGCTGAGAGCCTTTCTCCTGGCCTTAACGCGGGCTGATGTATTATTGATGTTGATGAGAATAAATTATAACAATATTTCTGAGAGAGTAACTCCTGTTTTTCCTAGTAATATTTGAAGCAACACTGCAGTGGTTAAGAGCATGGACTCTGAGCCAGATGGCCTGTGTCTTTATATTAATTTGCTATTGCTGCTCTAACAAATTACCACAAACTTAGGGGCTTAAAACAATACAAATTCATTACTATGTATCTCTGGAGATCAGAAGTCTGAATTGGGTTTCACTGAGATAAAATCAAGATGCCAGCAGGGCTGTCTTCTCTTCTAAAGGCTCATGGAGAAAATTGATTTCCTTGCATTTTCCAGCTTCTAGAGGCTGCCTGAATTCCTTGGTTCATGACCCCCTTCCATCTTCAAAACCAGCAGGATAGTATCACTCCAACTTCTGTTCCATTATCACTTCTCCCTTCTTTCACTCTCTTGCTTCCCCCCCTTTCCTTTGTAGAGCCTCTGTGATCACATTGGGTCCATCCAGATAATCCAGGATGATCTCCCCATCTGAAGATCCTTAATGTAATCACTCTTACAAAGCTCTTTATGCCATGTATTAATAAGCTAACATATTCACAGGTTCTGGGAATTAGTACATGGATGGGGGCCATTATTCTGCCTACTACAGTTTGCATGTGGACTCTTACCACTTACTAATTGTGTGACCTTGGACAAGTTGTTTTACCTCTTGTTCAGTTTCCCCATCCTTAAAATGGTCATAAGAGTTCCTGCTGGTGGGGAGGGCTGGGGTGGTGGGCTGGGATGGGAGTAAAAGACAGAAAACTGTACAAGAACAATTAAAATAATTTAAAAAAAAAAAAAAACAGTTCCTGCTCCATAGGATTTTTGGGAGGATTAAACAAGTTAATATTTGTCATGTTTATGATAGTGTCTGACATATAGTAAATGCTATGGAATTGTCTGTTAGCTGAAATCTATTAAATAAAAAGGTACGCATTCTTTGATCTGGCACTACTTTACTTTTTGTAATCTATTTCATAGAAGCAAAAGCATCCATGTATTTGACTACATAAAGCATTGTCCATATTGGCCAAAAAAGAAACAGAAAGAGGAAAAAAGAGAAAAAATGCATAAACAGGAAATCACTGTAATGTCTATTAATAGACGGCCTGAATCATTTGTGGTCCATGTGTAATATAATGAACTATTAAAGAAAACACATTAGCTCCATACTTAAAAGGTATATGACAATGTCCTGAATGAAAGTTAAATTAGAGGAGGATTACAAAGTAATGGTATAGCATGAGCTCATGTTTTTTTAAAGTACAAGCATCACCCCCCCCCCATTGCTATATTTATTTGAGCCAATTTTTAAACCTCTGAAGGTCTCAGTTTCTTCTTCTGTGAAATGAGGATAACAGCCACTCTCCCCTAACCAGCTCTAGCGAGGATGAAGTGGGATGAAGTGTATCAAGTCCTTAGAATCCTTTAAGCAACTGCCTAGTCTAGGTATTTGTGTAGGGTGCTTTGAGTGGAGAGAGGTGTGGAAGGAGGATGGTCACTGGGTTACCGCAGATGTGGAGAAAGGAAATTCAGAAGTGGTGGGAAGAGAAGACTGATTTAAAAAAAACAATCTTTGCATTGTTTCATGGCTGGGGGGTAGCCATGTTTCTTCAGTAACTTTTTAATATTTTATTGATTTATTGGTAGTTTAGATGCTATCACCATAACGACAAATACTGAACTGGGGAAAGCATAAACCTGGACATATACTATGAACCAAAGTTTTATAATTTTTTAAGAGGATGTTAATAAAAGGGAAGTCAGGAGAACCCTAATGCAGGCCTGCCTTGTATGTCTGCAGCATCTACTGCCAAGGGTGTGCCAAGCCACTCTGCTGCTCTTGTGCCCTCCTGGATAACAGCCACGGCCACCTCAAGTGTGACATTGCTGAGGAGATCCAGCAGAGGCAGGAAGAGCTGGACTCCATGACCCAGTTGTTGCAGAAGCAGGACCATGCCTTTGGCTCGGCGCTGGCGCAGTTGCGTTCAGCCATCAGCCAGCTGGGGCGCGTGCGCACTGACACAGAGGAGATGATCCGCACAGGTGTGCGCCAGCTAGTAGCACACATACTGGCACAGGAGAACGAGCTGCTGGAGGCAGTGAGCACGCGGTACCGGCGTGAGTACGAGAAGATTGCGGGCCAGCTAGGCCATCTGGATGCTGTACTGCAGCGCATCCGCACAGGCAGCGTGCTGGTGCAGAGGATGAAGCGCTATGCGTCGGACCAGGAGGTGCTGGACATGCACGGTTTCCTTCGCAAGGCACTCGACACACTGCACAGGGAGGAACCCCAGAGCCTGAAAGCTACCGTGCGCACTGACAGCTTCGACGAATTCAAGGTGCGCCTGCAGGACCTTGTCTCTTGCATCACCCAGGGGACAGGTAAGCAACCCACATGGCTGGTCTGTTCACAATCTAAGAGTAATGCCTTGCTGCAGCTCTCTGAGGAAGTGGGGGAGAAAATACCATTTCCTTATGACAGAAAAGGAAATGGGGCTTCAAAAATTGTCTCTTTGGTGTGATCACATCATAGGTTCCAATATGCTCAGAATAAGGGGGAAAGGAAGCCCTGACATGGGGCTGCAGCCACCCAGAGCGGTCGGTCATGTTTTACTTTTGGGCTGGCCAAAAAGTTTGTTTGTTGTTTTCTGTACAGCTGCTCCAGTTCATCGTCTTTAACGTCATTTGAAACAATTTTGTTAGATAGTATTGTAACAGTTGTCCTATCAGCGTGCATTAAAAAAAAATCAAAATTGGTGAATTTTTGTGTAGCAATTTTAATATTGAAGATAGAAGGAAATCTGCAACATTTTTGGCATGTTATGCTGTATTATTTCACAAAAAGTAAAAACAACTGAAACACTCAAAAAAAGATCTGTGCATTGTATGGAGAAGGTGCTGTGATTGATCAAACCTGTCAAAAGTGGTTTGCGAAGTTTCTTGGTGCTATTGACATTTTGACCAAATGATTCTTATGCATTGGAAGATGCTTAGCAGCACCCTGGCCTCTACCCACTGGAAGCCAATAGTGGGAGGTAGCCAACATGCTCAAAATATCCAAATCAATAAAGTTATTGGTGAAAATGAAAAATGTATCTTATGGAAAAAAAACTAAATGTATTTTTTGGCCAACCCAATAATTTACAAGACCCTGTGGATTAGCTGTGATCTTGCCACCCTTGGGGAAGTTAAGGAGCTACAAAGCTGAGAACTAGACCGATGCCATTTTAGCCCCCGAGGAACCAATGACTCCAGGAAGTTCTCTTAAGTTACCTATGTTTAGCAACAGAAAATTGAACTAGAAAATGAAGTTAGGACAGAAAGGGGCTGACAAAACCCCCTGGGGTGCCTGGGTGCTTCCCCAGAAGTACACTGTGGCTCAGTGAAGAAGATCATTTGCCCCCAGAATGGCCTGCCATGTGAACCAGCTGCCACCTTGTGGGCCTTGCCTGGTATTGGGCACTTGGGAAGTGGGAAACCACCCTCCAGTTTCTCACCTCAAGTTATCCACTCCATCTGGAAGGCAAAATGGGGGCATAGCACATAGCTGGAGAAAGAGACAGTGCTTGGCTCTGCAGTCCAAATTCAGGAGTTGTAGCAACTCCACGGAGCTGGAAACACCAGGGGGACTTAAAAAGAGACTTTCAAGGGGTGGGGGTGCACAAGAGGACCTCCAGGGTGAGGAGGCTGTAATGGCTTTTTGATGAAACCTCTAGGCTGGAATCTGAGCTCTAGACAGCTGGTGTGAGAAAGGGGAGGGAGGCTAAGAATCTGAAGGCCCCAAGGCAGGTGCCAGTGATAGAGGGCTCCTTCCTCCTGCCCTTGGAGCTGATGGACATGGTTTCATAAAAGTTTAGTCCTAGAGTGGGCGCGAACTTGTCCCTCCTCTACCTAGGCAGTGATGTTACCCCATATACAGGAAATGACCCCACAGACTTTTAAACAGCTTGCCTTGGGTGTTGGAACTGGACAGTGGCAAAGAAAGGAGTTACATGTTTTAATCTAAAGCATGAAAGAGTTGTATTAGACTTAATAAAAACCAGGCTGTGGGTCGGAAGAGTATCATGGAGTTCTCACTGTATGCAGAGAAGTCAGTGAGCAATAACACACTTTAGCATTGTTCACACTTTGCTTTGGTGTTGGCCCAGAGATGGAAAGAGGTGCGCTTGTTGTTTGGGGTCAAAGGCAGGTGCTCGCTAATGCCACCCCTTTCTCCCTTCTGGTTGGAGTCATGCCACTGCTGTCAGGGAGCTTTTCTTCCAACTGCCAGCCCCTCCATGGAGCTGCTCCAGTGCTAGGAGAGGCCATGGAGAATGGATCTCTAGGAAAAGCAACAGGGACACTCCCTCTTTCCCTCTGTCACTGTCCCAGGCCAAGTTGCTTCTCACCAGGGATGTCCCTGACCTGCTTTTGACTTTATGTTTTCCAGATCCAGCCATCCCCAGGAGAGGCAGCCCAGAGGCTACCAGCACTCCTAGAGAGCCTTTTGATGTTAATCTGGTGAGATGGGTTTGAGGGCTGATGGGGAGGTGGTACGGTGCAGTGGGTCAGGCAGGTTGGGAGTTCCCCTGTGTCAGAAAGGAAACTGAGTCTTGCTGTCCTGTGTATGTAAGCAATAGAGTAGAGAGAGTGCCTGAGAAATGGATAGCAAGTGACTGGACTGGAGCTTTCAGTGGGAGGGAGGAAAGAAGGGGCTGGCTTGCTCTGGGTTCCTATATGCCACAGCAGCTTTTGATGGGTCATGAGCTCTTAGTGAATTCAGGAGCAGTTAGACCTAGAGATGGACAGGAGGTGAAGGAAGTGGTCACTGATGGATGCCCCTGGTGACCTCACCCTTCCTTGTACCCCACCCCAGATATTTGAGACTTTACCTGGGGTCAACATGTGGACCTTTCCCTCCTCTTCCCTCACACATGGTTCTTGGAGAGGAATGGAGAATGGGACCAGGAGTAAGACCTCCACCCAGAAGCCTAGGTTCTATTGGTGTGATTTCAGAGCCAGCATATATCCAAGAACCAGAGTTTCTCAGGATTGGAAGGTGCCCATACCCCTTCTAATGCTGGCATTCCCTCTGCAGTGCCCCTGACCAATTGCAGTTCCGCTTTCAACCATGTACCTCCAAGAACAGGAAGCTCGTTCATTCTTGAAGGCAGTCACTCCCATCCCTGGACCACTCTGACTTAGTGTTTCCCTGGGTAGAAATGCAATGGCATACCTTTGACTTGCCCTTGTGGAAGCTTGCATGCATGGCACTCTCCACCACGGTCAGCTTCTTCGGTTATTTCTGGAACCAGGCATCTGGTCTCCTTCCCATCCTGTTCATCCAGGTTTGCATGTGTCTGCCTGTCCAGGATCTGGACCCAGAAATGATCAGATATTTATGGAAAGGAGGTCTTCTGATGGGGGTATTCAAGGTGGCAAGCCTTCCTAGCTTTGCTATGGCATAGCCCATAGGAGTGGGAGATTGCTGAAGGCTGAGGAACCAGGAAAGGCTTCCTGGAGGAGTCAGGATTCTGGATCTGAGAGTTTTAGAGCTAGGAAAGGGCATGGAGTCTAATCTCCTTTACAGAGGATGAAGCTAAGGTTCAGAGAGAGGGTGTGGCTTCACCTGAGGCCACATGGTGAGCTAGGGACCAGACTAGAAGCCAACTTCTGGGTGGCTTCAAAAGTTAAAAAATGACATTTAAATTTTTGGATCGGGAATATAATCATATGGCTAGAAATAAAAACGTAGAGATAAATGCTCACTCCCACCTTCACCCGAATCTGTCAGTTCTCATGCCCACACACCTATCTATTAACTTATTACATATCCTTCGAGAATTCCTTTGTGCAATTACAAGTAAATACAATTATAGATATTTGCTTTTTTTTGGGGGGGGGGTTGCACTTGGGTAGTAGCATGGTACCACATATTCATAATATTGGCTTTTTCACCCAATAAATATTCCTTCCTTCCTATGCAGGTGCACTTTTGCATCTGCGTAGTGGTCTGTTGAGTGATTATAGCATGCTTTATTTAGCCAATTCTCAGTCGATACACATTTAGGTTGTTCGTATTACATACAGTACTAGAATGAAAAATGTCCCCAAAGAAATCACACAAATAATAACGGAAAGTGCCCCGGGTCCGCAGATCTCAGCTGTCTTTCAGGTGCCAGTTATTAGCTGATGAACAGCAAGAGAGCCCATGCTGTCTGCATAAGGTTTAGGTCTTTCACTAGGTCTTGAGATGACCTCTCACTACCCACCACTAGGTTGTTTGAAATTGGAATATCAGAAGAATGCTTTTTTTGTAGAGCCTCTTGTGATATTTAAGTAATAGGCTGGGAGTGGGGCGTGAGGAGGCAGTGGAGCTGGGGGAAAGGAAGTGGGTAACACTGAGAGTGCAGAGGACAGATGCAGCAGCTCTACTGAGCAGGCATGGTCCGGCAGTCCCAGGAGAGCCAAGTCCATCAGCCAGGAAAAAGGCAACTCCTGGACCCATGTCCCTGCCTTAGAAGGCAGGAGCTGGGCTTCTGGGACCAACACTCATCCCTGTTGAAACCGTCAGTTAACTTTCATTACAACCGCACACCCCAGCGGAGAGGACGAAGTGTGCCCACGGCTCCACCAGGACTGCTGCGGGTGTGGGGGCGGCTTGGAGATTTTCCCTCTTTTGTTGCTCGTAGAGTAATGTTTCAATACTTTAATTAAAAAATAAAAAAAATTAAAGCTATAAAACAACTATAAATCAGTCATTATGGTATTTTTCCCTTTACGGAGCCTCCATGTGCCCCCTGCCCCATTGACATTGGGGTGGGTGTCAGGAAGGGCAGAGAAGCAGAGAGGAACTGGCCCAGTCTTTGGGGAGCTCATCGCCCACAGGGTAAGGTCTTTCACAAACCCGCAGCCGCAGGGCCAGACATGAAAGAATAGAGCAGGAGCTTTGCAACTTAGAAAAAATTTTAATGGTGATAAAATACATGCAACATAAAATTTACCTATAATTGGAATTGCTGGATTATATGGTGATTGTGTTTTTAATTTGTTGAGGAACTTCCCTCCAATTTTCCATAGTGGCTATACTGTTCTACATTCTTACCAACAGTACACAAGGTTTCCAATTTTTTTCACATTCTCACCCATACTTTTTTTAAACAGGTAGTTTAAACTTTTTTGATCACCACTCATTGTAAAAAGAAAAGTATTTACATCTAGCCCATCCCCTATAGACACACACATGCCTCTAGCTAAAATAGCAGTTTTGCAGAACAAATTATTCTTATTACATGGGATTACACTAATGTTTTCTGTTCTCTGTAACATAAAAATGGAGGTCACGGCACACTTGGTTGCTCTCACGATCTAACGGGTCCCAGTATGTGCAGTGTAGAAACCACTGGTGTAGAGCGCTCAGTGGGGGCTGCACTGTCTGGAGTCAGAGAGTTTTCGTTCTCTCCCCTTCCCCCAAACAGGCTTCATTCTCTGATCCCAAGACACCTCTCCTCCCTTTTTGTAAAGATGTTCAGCAAAAGAAACCCAGGAATGCAGGAGGAAAGAAGGAAATCAGTCCATTATGGCAGACTGTGGAGGAGCTCACAGCCCAGCTGGGAACACTGAACCCAGAAGGAGCCCTGCCTGGCTCTGTCCAGCACCCCGCACATGGCCCCAACGTGCTGGGCCTTCCCTGCTTACCCCAGCCCAGGCTTGGCCAGGTCATCCCTGGGGTCTCCTCTGAGGGTGGGCTTGACCAGTCTTTCCCCACAAAGGAGGGGCAGATCTTGTCCTGATAAGGAAAGCAGATCCCTGGCCTCACGCAGTGGGTCGCCCGGCTGTTCCCATGCAGCTCTGCCTGATGAAGGGCCCTCACTGTTGGAATGCCTGTTCACCATGTGGACAGATTGCAAGCTCCTGAGTAGTGATCATCCACTGAGGTGCCAAGGGTTCAGATTAGGAGTGGCAGTCTGGGCCTCCCCTTTTGAAGGAGCACTTCCCATGTTACTCAGTTTCACAAGTGGTGCAGCAGGCTCTTCAGTTTCACACAATAGGCAGGGACATAAGGGAGGCAGTGACAAGAAAAGTGAGCTGCAGAGACACAGGTGGGGACCTTCCATTTCAGAACCTGGCCTCAAACCCTAGGTATGTGACCTTAGGACACCACTTTGCCTCTCGTGCTTCAGTTTCCTCCTCTGTAGATTGCCGATAATCAAGATGGTACTTTTTCTTACTACAATTTCTTTTTATTGTAGTAAAGTTCATGTAAGAAAACTCACTGTTTTCATGATTTTAAAATGTAAGAGTCAGTGACATTTGGTACCCTCACAGTCTTGTACAACCCTCCCACCTATCCAGTTCAGAATATTTCCATTATCCCCAAAGGAAACCAACCCTGCATCCACAAAGCATTCGCTCTCCTTTGTACCCACCCCCACCCCCTAGCAGCCCCCAGACTGCTTTCTGTGTCTGCATTTAGTTATTCTGGATTATTTTACATAAATGGGAACATACAATATGTATTTTTTGTGGCTGGCTTTTTCTATTGTTATTTTGGTTTTGTTTTGCTTTTTTTAAATCCTCACCCAAGGATGATATGTTTATTGATTTTAGAGAGAGAGGAAGGGGGAGAGAGAGAGAAACACCGATGTGAGAGAAGCATGATCAGCCTGTATGTGCCCCTGACTGGGAATCAAACCCACATCCCCTTGGTGTAAGGGATGATGCTCCAACCAACTGAGCTTCCTGGCCAGGGCATGGCCAGCTTGTTTCGCTCAGCGTAATGTGTTCAAGGTCCATTTGTGTGTGTGTATCAGAATGTCAGTCCTTTTTATGGGTGAATAATACTCCCAGGTATGGGTGCGCACATTTTATTGCTAGACATTTTTTGGCTGTTGTGAATAGTGTTGCTGTGAAGATTCATGTGCAAGTTTTGGTTTGAACATCTTGTTTTCTGTTCCTTTGGGCACATACTTAGGAGTAGAATTGTTGAATCACATGAAAATTCTCTAACTTTTTGAAGAACAGAGAGGGACTGAGAGGCTCCAGGAGTTTTAAGTGATTTGTCTAAGGTGTGTAATGGCCGTTGTGACCCAGGCAGCGTGAAGGCCACGGGGAGGCCAGCTGCAGCTCATTGGAAGGGTGTCCTGGTTATAGCCTCACTGCCGTAGAGGAGCTGGTCCTGACAGCAGCGAGCACTTGTCCCTGGAGCTGCGCAGGCTAGATACTAAGCAAGCCTTGAGGAGTTGTTGGGCAGTGGTTCCAGGATGCCAGCACCTCAGGATCATGAGGTGAAGCCTCTGGGGTGTGGGGAAGACACCTGGTCCCTGGAGACTCCGAGCTTTGGACCTGGCATCTTGTACCTGTGACTGGGTGAGGCCCTGGGGATTGGGCTGACCCCAGCCCTTATCCTGCTGCCCAGTCATTTCTGTTTCTCCTTTCCTGACTTTGCAGCCAGAGGGGCCACAGATGGCTCAGGCACAGGCCCTGGGGCTGGCTGATGCTCACCCTGTGGCCATGGTACAGTCGGTGCCCGGAGCACACCCTGTGCCAGTACTTGCCTACTCCATCAAAGACCTCTCCTGCAGGCAGGTAAGTTCTCACCAGTCCATGCCTCTGTCTGGAGATCCCAGATTCCACCAGGCAGTAAGAGGTGGAACTGGGTGAGAATGCAGATGTAAATGGGCACCTGCTTTGTGCCCTTCCTTGCCCTTGGCTGCCTTGTCAGGAAGTTCCCTTCTACTCTAAGCTAGGAGCCAGTGCAGGGGAGGCAGAGGCCTGCAGAAGCCAGTGGTTAGTAGACAGGGCCAGTGTGCATGGCAGCCTGGGAGGGCCTTCTGTGTGGGGACAGGCAGGCTCTGCATGGCGGAGAGCAGAGGGGATGGCCACAAGCCCCTGCCATGCAGTTCTGGGTCTCTGCCCACCACCTCAGGGCCCATGGAGGCTCCTGACCTGGTGCTGTGACTCCTCTATGCATAGGAGGTCTCCACCACAGCCACACCACAGAAGAGGAAGTACTGCCAGACCGAGTGCCCCAGGAAGCTTATCAAGACGGAGTCTGAGGAAGAGAAGGAGGCTAGGTTGGCCCGGAGCTCCCCGGAGCAGCCCAGGCCCAGCACCTCCAAGGCAGTCTCACCACCTGCCCAGGAAGGGACCCCCGAGAGACGCACCACAGGAAATGAGGAAATGACCAACCACGAGGCTGGTGACTCAGAAGAGGCAGGTAGGGAGGTTTGGGGCCACAGAGGCTGAGGCCTACATGCTGTCCTCCAGGGGTTGGGTGGGGCCCCTCTTCTGCATTCTGACCCTACCCAGGGAGCCCAAAGCCAACAGCATTCCCTGTGTCCTGCTCTCAGCCACCACCAGATGGGGCAAGGAGAGCCCACAGTTTGCCTGGGTGGTAAGAGTGGATTCTTTGCTAGAATTGCAGTGCGGGGAGCAGGAGGGGCTGAAGCTCACACTTCCTTAGCTCCTTCCCCCAGCACACTCTTACAGAACCCAGCGCCATGCCTCTGCACAGTGTGGGTCTCCCCAGGAAATGTTTGTTTGGTGGGTGCCTATCACGCTCCCAGAGAGGACTTGAGTAAAATCCACACCCATCAGTTCTCAAATTTTTCTTCAAAGACCTCATTTGTTCTAGACATCTTTTATGGACACTGCCAGATAGGGAGTCCTTGGGCATGACTTGAGATCAACCCATAGAATTCTGGAATGTTCATGACAGTCCAGGTTTGTTCTCATTCTAGGCTCCAGCCTGAGCCCTGACCCTGCTCACACACCAACCCTAACTGATATTTCTCACTCACAAATGCTATTGGCAAATCAAAAGGTTCTAACTAGATAATAGGGTCTCTTTTAACTTGAACATCTTAGCCCACAGGGCTGAGAACTGGAATGCACCAGTGTGCTTCTTTAGCATTGCACAAGGTTCCAAACCAGCTGGTGCTTGTCAGGCAGCACTACCAGGTGCAGATTCTGCCCTCAGGCCCAGCAGCTGAATTAAATATTCACAGAAAGCACAGCAGGCAGTCATGGAAAGCCAGTGTGAGTAGACAGTCCATGTAGGCACACATTGTCAGTGTTGACATCCTCTCTTGCAGGCCACATGTCACCCACCCAGGCCACTGGAATGCAAGGGTTTCTGTGGGAGCGCTGGTTGGGGGGAGGAGTGGGCATTCCCAGCAGGGCCTGATGCTGCCTCCCCCACCTCATTTCAGAGGAGCGCATTGTGGTGATCAGCTCAGATGACTCAGATGTCGAAAACTCGGTGAGTGGCCCAGAAGTTTGGCCCGGGACTCATGCCTCCCCCCATTCTAGGTCCCAGGGGACACAGTCACAGCAGGTGACTTTCAGACCTGCCTTGCACCTAGGGTATTTTCTAGCAAGGTATTAAGTCCTGAGCTGTCCTCAAGACAGTCTCCAAATGCCAGCTGTGGGCTGCGATTGCTCCAGCCTTCCCTCCAGATGAGGGGCCTTCAGTAACTTAATATTCTCTTTCAAAATGCTGATAGAGTGCTTCCTTCCAGAGCTCTATCTAGTTTCTGGACTAGCCATTGCCTTTGTGTGGGGAGTTTCCTTAAGCATTTCTGTCCTCTTAAGTACTCAAAAAGGGAGGTAGACACCAGTGAGGGCCAGTGCAGGGTTGAGGGCACAGGGCAGCACCACATAGGGCCCACACAAGCAAGGTTCGCTCTTGGTAAGAAAGAACTTCTATAATGGAACAGTGGCTTGTGGGTTATGACCCTTCTGTCCCTGAGGCTTGTTAATGGTGGCTGGGCAGTCACCTCTCCAGAGGCAAAGGGAATCTGAACAGAGCAAAAGGTTGGACTGGGTGGCCCCTGAGTTGCTTCCAGCCCTCAGTCTGAGGTTCTGTATTGGAAAGTGCATGGAGCCTACGGAGACCACAGCACCATACTCCCTGCCAGCCCAGCCCCTGCTGAGAGCACCAGGAGCGTCCCACACCTGCCGGGCCTTCTGTCTATCCCGAGGCATACGCTGCCGCCTTACTTGGACTCCCCGCAATCCCACCAAGCAAGCTGCCATTCTCAATGCCAAGTCTCCCAGCCAGCCAGCCGGACACCAGGATCCTGCTGCCATCCACCGTGGGATCAGCTACCCGTCTCGGAGAACGCAAAGAGCCACCCGCCTTCACCACATCTTCCGCTTGCCACGCAAAGTGTATTGTGCTCCCACATGGACTTGTCCTTCTCCCATGGTCCAAGCCACCACCCTTGCCATCACAGAGCCCCCCAACCATCCTGCCAACCCCCAGGAGTGTCTCGCTTGCTTCCAAAGGGCCATCAGCCAACCCCGACTGGCGAGAAGGGCAGGGCGGTCTCCTGGCCACTTCCTCCGGGGGTCCTTCCATGTAGGTCAGTGGCTCAACAAATTTGCTTTTCCTCTCTCCTCTGTGGCTCCCCAGCTTGATACCTTTCTTAGACGGGGAAGGGCAGAAGGCCAGTCACCCCAGACTCTTGGGGCAGGAGTCTCCCCCCAGGATTCTGACAGGATCCCTGTGGAAAGTCCCCAAATCCAGGTCACACTGGAAGCCCCTCAAAATGCATCCCCACCTCTCTCCACCCCAGAAAGGCCCTCCACCAGCCTGGACCTCCCTCAGACAAGCCTCTGAGAGCCCCAAGTGCCTCCCTGTGCAGGTGCTGGCCATCTTGTAACCTCGTGGCCAACACTCATGTCCTGCTTCCACCACCCCCTCCCTCCTGCTGCCCAGCCAGCCCATATACCTAAAGGCCCTACACACAGTAGGTATTCATATATCTTGGTCAAGGAGTCAACCAAGGAAGGAATGACTGCATTGACTCTGGGCAGGGAGGCTCCAGTCCTCTTCAGCCAAGAGGACATGGCAGGTTCAGGCCAATACTCACATACCTGGGCCTCTGCTCAAGGAAAAGAAGCTTCTCCTGCCCTTTGTACCTCCCACAGCCTCACCCCTCTACCCCGTGCTTTTCCACTGGGCCTCTGCCAGGATCTAAGCCCATGAGGGCAGGGATTGTGTCAGTCCCAGGACCTGGCGCGAATGGCTGCTCAATAAATGTTTGTTGAAAGACCACACTTGTACACCCTTCCTCCATGACCAACAGATTTCCTGCTGGACTTAGCTCTTTCCTGCAGGTGGCTTTTATCACCTCCCTACACTGAAATTTGGTTCTTCTGTGGGGTTATTATGTCCTGTTCCTCTCACAGTTTGTGAGTGTCAGAGGCAGGAGGTGGGATCAAAACCCTCTGTGCCTACCAGATGGGCTGTTTCAGTCCTGCCGTCTGGTAAGACCTCCTGTGCCTTTGAGGTGAACTCCACTTTCCCCAGCTCATAGCAAACATCCTCCCACTTTCGCCACCTAGGGAAGACTCTGGCACCTGCCTCCTAAGTTTCCTCTCCCTTCTCCCTGGGACAGTAAAGCATCCACCACCTTGTACTCTCTTATCCTTGACCTCTCGAGGGTCTTCACAAGGCCACCCTAGGGTCCTTGCCTCACTACAACTGTAAACTGGCCCACTCAAGATTGACTAGGACCTCCACTCTCTCCCACCCAGCTCCTCCACTCTCTCCCACCCAAGTCCAGCTGGCAAGGTCTGCCCACCACTTCAACCAATCTTTCATCAGGATTTCAGCACCCTGCCTCCTCCTGGCTTCCTGTTAACAGCCTGCCCTTAAAAAAAAAAAAAAAAAAAAAAAAAGCCCTGGAGGGATTCAGGATTCAGTAGCTTGCCTCTACACTGCCACCTGGAGCCAATTCTGCTGCAGAAAATCAGTAGGAAAACCACAAAGGATAGTCTAAGGCACACTCCCAGCCTCCATCCCAGCTCACTGCGCTTCCACAGCCTGAGCTTTGGGTTCTCATCCCCACCCACACTCTTGGCAGTGATCGCACCCTCTGTCCTAGGTAGGCTGGGAACCCTCAGATAACAAATGAGCGATCACCATCTTGATATCCAATCACAGATTGACCTGACCCCCTCACATTCTCCCTGTCCTGTTAGGGTGGAGGGACAGCTGCCTCCTGCTGGGACTCCTCTGTCCTGGCCCCAGCACCATCGCCTGCTTGGGAGCTTGTCCCATTTCCCCTTCCTCATCTGCATCTTCAAATACCTCCACTTCTGTATGAGCCACATCTAAGCATGCTGAAGGAAGTCTTCCCATCTCAGAGCCTTCTTTTCCTCTCCTCCCTGTGTGTTTATTCCAGCCTTGGCTGCTCCTTGCTCTCCGCACTTCACTGTTCTCCATCCCACACTGTGCCAGCAAACCCTCCCTGCCTCCAAGTCCAATGGTCACCTTCAGTCGTTACTCTTGACCAGGACCGGGTCCTCCTGGGAGGCTGCCTCTCCTTGGTTCAGGAGGACTCCCTCCTGCAGCCTGCTGCTGCTCCTCTCCATCAAGGCCTCTGTTCCTTAAATGTTTCGGTGTTGGTCCTGGGACCTCCTCTCTTTTGGTCTGTATGCTCTCCCATTATCTCAGCCAGGCCTGAGTCTTCACTTACAGTCCAGCAGCTCTCCCACAGCTACATTCTGATGCCCCATAGAGACCTCAGACTCAGCTCTTGCTCTGTTTGGTGAATTGCATCATCTGCACAGTTATACGAACTGATACCTTGAAGCTGCCCAGGACACATCCCCCTTTCTATGCATGTTCTGAATTCCTCTGAAGTCTGGGCACTTGTTTCCATCTCATAACCTTTATAAATGAAAATTGAGCCTGGTGGAGGTAGAAGCCTGGGAAGGAAAATGACCAGATATCACTGGTCTCACCAGACTTCCTGAGAGTCAAGCAGAAGAACTGACAGCCATGTCTGGGTGGTTGGTAAGAGTGTCAGTCTAATGCTCAGCTGTCAGAAAAGAGCTAGGTGGTGCCTGGGGTTAACCAAGGAAGGAGGGAGAAGCACATTGAAGGCCATGAAGAATTAAACATTTAGAAACCGCTGCTCATGTTTGAGACCTTGCAGGTATGGAGAGAGCAAGAGAACAACTGCTTTTATGTAGGTATTCTTCAGACCCACTGTTTTTTAAATTAATGAGTACAAGACTCTCAAACTTTCTGAAAAAAATGTAAAAGTAGACAAGTCCCCCTGGTGCCCTTGGAGTATTCAAAGCAGCTTGGAGGGAGGGGGCAGGGTGACGTTCCTTGGTGCTCCAGGCTCCTACATCGCCATGTCCTCCCTCTCTGTGGCCCTTCTCTGACCGCCCGGCAACAGTTGTACAATACCAGCCTGCTCACATGCTGCGTTTTCCAAGTGCACCAGAGTGTGCAGCACCCCTGCCTCCTGCTGGGGCTGCAGGTGTGCCAGTTGCTGGACTGTAGACAGTCTGGGGTCTCTGGTGCAGACCTGCTGGACCAGGAAGAGACTGTGTGAGCAAGAGGGGCACTCTGAAAGAGACCTCCAGCCCCAGCCGGATGAGGCAGTAGTTGAATGGAGAGGTGAGACCCAGACCTGGCAGTGGACACCTGCAGTCAGCAATTCCTCTGCGATGGTCCATGTGTTAGGACCCAAGGCAGAAAAAAATAGGTGTTCTTGCCACTCTTTCAGCAGATTGGCCTCAGGGCCTGGCAGCAGAAAGACCAAGTGGAAGCGGAGGGGGCCTAGTAAGGGGGTGTGACACAGTGAGGGTGGTGACAAGTGGAAGGAAGGCCTGTGGGGAGCAGCTGATCCAGGGGAGGGACAGTGATGCTTCTGAGTATGTCAGACAAAAAGATACCCTGCTGGGAAGACAGGAGCTGGGTCTCCCGAGGGCGGCAGCATCCTGCAGAGGGGCAATGGGGCCACAGGTGCACAGATACAAGTGAGGCCTGGTCACAGGTACAGGTGAGATATCTCTGGGGCTTTCCAGACTTAGCAAGCACTGGGGTTTTGTATCTGCAAAAACCAGCAATGTGTGTATCTGGCCCAACTGATCCCAGCTGTTGCTGAAGCTTGGATGCTGAGAAAGTCCCTCAGGAGCTGGGGACTCTTGGTAAGCAATAATGTCAGACACTAGGTAGATATCTTCTGGTGACTGGATGCTGAATATCAAAGGTTTGGGACTCCTCTCTGACCATCTGATGACCGAACATGGACTAACTCAATATTAGGACAGTCTGTCTCAACCCTGCCTGACATTGGTCATTTGGGGTTTTACCAACCACAGATTCCTAGGTCCCATCCACAGAGACCCTAATTGGATTGGTCTGGGGTGGGGGCTGGGCATCACGACTTCTTCGAGCTACTCATGCCAAGCCAAAGGAGAGAACCCTGAAAGAACTGGGGGATTCAGTGGCACATGCGTGTCAGGTACGGTGCTCAGATGTGTGCATTAGCCTTGAATGGAGGCGACACGTACCTCCTGGGAGATCACCCAGAGGAGAAGGAGAGAACTGGGTCTTCCCACATACACCACCTAGACCTTTGGCATAGCCGGTAGGCCTGCTGGGCTGAGCTGGGATGCGGCTGACCCGCTCAGTTGACCTGTGATGAAAATAAGTGAAACGGTTCGTGAACCAGACTGCATGTGTGTCCTGAAAAAGATCCTGGGTGCCCTCATGGCTCAGTTTGAGAAACACTCCATTAGCCACGTATAATTTTTAAAAATACATTTCAGTAATTACTTGCATCTTTCAAAGGGATCCAGCTCATAACTGAGCAGCACTTCTTAACTTCCTCTTTCGCTTTCGGCTCTCTGAGGTCCTCAGAATGTATCCCCATTGCTCACTTTTCAGTCCTCACGCAGGGACTCTCATTTGTCCCCACTTTACATCTGCCCCCATCCCTTTCCCAGCCAGGCAAGCCTCAGGTTTTCCCAAGGAAAGGCCCTTTTCTGGCTTCTTGGATTGTGGTTTCTTGCACTGCCCCTCTCTCTGCCCCCCTACCCACTCGGTATAAGTTGAGGTGTGGAGGGGTGGGGTGGAACAGGAGGGTTTTCCTTAGTGAGCAGGGGCAGAGAGCTGTTTTGCTCTGGACCCCCTATGTGCTGATTGCCCTTCTGTTAACCTTTTCTTTTTTTAAAAAAATGAACTCTTTAGAAAAGTCTTTCTTTCTTTCTTTCTTTCTTTCTTTCCTTCCTTCCTTCCTTCCTTCCTTCCTTCCTTCCTTCCTTCCTTCCTTCCTTCCTTCCTTCCTTTCTTGTACCAGTACTTTTCAGGATGAGGAAATTGAGTTACAGGTGGCTGGATTACAGTGGGAAATGTTCCTGTGAGACCAGCCCCACAGGGAAGCCATACTTTGTGGAAGTCCCCAAGGGTCAGAGGAACCCGGGAGGATGAGGAATCAGGGCTGGGAAATGTGGCTTCCCTCCACGGGAAAGCTCAGCAGAAAGGAAGTAGTGCCCGTTCATTAAGGAGCCTCCATAGTCTTCAGTAAGTAGGGGACAGAGGAAATTTCCATGACTGTAAAGGAAAATGACCCCAGGACAATGGGAAGCCATCATAAATGACCCCAGCATAAAGATTTGGGGGGGGGGGGCTGGCCCAAAGATGCAGTTGTGCTGCTCTCCAGGGAGGTGGAAAAGAATATCCTAAAAGAAGATTCCAGCTGTAAGGCCTGAAGAGACACACAGAAGGAAGGAGATAGGTGGATGCCCTCAGGGGCACTGCAAGGACTCTTGCACTGAGGCTTGCAGCAGAAAGAAGACGGAAGACTAGAAAGCCCAGTTCGCCATGTCAGTGGGTGGCAGAGAGGATTCAGCCACAGGAATGACTCTCCGGCCATTGGTGAGAGCTGAGGCCCAGGCGAGCACATAGCAAGCGGAGCCAGCTCTCCACCAGACCAGCTCTCCACCGTGTGAGAACACCGCTGCCTTGTGAATGGAACAAGCTCTTGAAGGCTGCAGAGAGAGGTGCTGGGTTCTCCCACAGGGAAGATGGAGTCTCTGGGGTACCAACTATCAACCTCAAGGAAGATGCTCTAAAAGACTCCTTTCAAGGGAGGGAAGGAAGCCAGGACAGCAAGACAGAGTTAGAGCCCATTATGCAAACAGCCTTGGACGCATGGCCAATTCAAGGGTACTGATATACAAGGCATTTGAGAAAGTCTCTGATTAGGGCCTTCTGTCTAAAGTCCTAGAGCCCACAGGCCTCTCTGAGTAAAACCAGCTCTAGATGGATTTCTAGTGAATGTTTCTGTCAATGACTGGGAGGAACTTGGTGAGCCTGAGGTAGGGCTTTGAAATGCAAACAAAGTAAAACTCAGCTACTCCTGGGAAAATCCAGCACATTTTATCTGTGGTTAGTAATGACTTAACTGTGGGCTGAAGTTTTGTTCATTAAATGTTTCACCTGGAGAATAGAAGGGCCTAGGAAAATATGCTAGTTATCTCCCAGTCCAGGGACATTAGTCAGAGGGCTCTGATGGCCCCAAGTGAGACCAACTCCATCAACCAGCCAGAGGCAGTCCATAGGAGGAAAGATAGGACTGCTCTGGACTGTGTCCCAGTGGTGTCCCTAGCCAGCCCTGGGACTTTGGCCATGTCCCTCCCTCCTGGTCTCTGGCTAATACTCTACAGGTGGCATACTCAGGAGGTTCTGAGCAGGCCACCAAAGATGACATCTGGGTTTGGCAGCTGACTACTATGAGAGGCTGCATCTGCCTCTGTAACCCTAGCCCCTTGGGAGCTGGGGCCCTTCCTCCCCAACAGCAGAGACCTTTCAAACTGTCCTTGCCTTGGTGCTCAGCTTGGAGGAGCCTCAGGCTCTGCTAAGCAGCCAGCTCCTGGTTGCTGCATGACAGCCTCCAGGCTGAGCTTTGTCCCTCCACTGCTCCTAGTGCCAGGCTCTGCATGTCCACCTCAGTGTGGGTCCTAGAGGCTGTGCAGTCCTCCCCCTCCCTTTTGTGTAGGACACTGAGGCCTTGGCTGGCCTTGGAGACAACAAAAACCAGGCTCCTGGTCCCTTCCAGAGAAACATGAGTTTCTAGGTGAGACTCTTTCCTCCTGTCCCAGTTCATGTTTCTTCTGAGTGTGCTTAGACACAAAGTGAGGAGCAGGCACTCCAGCTCTCCCCTCCATAGCACTGGCCCCTCCCCCAAACCTCCACACCCAGCGCTACTCACCCCTGTGCACATTCACTCATAAGTTTGTGCTTGCAGGTGGCACACTTGTGGCAACACAGGTTCACAAACTCACACCTCCCCTTGCATACCCAGATGCACACACACAGTTGCCCACATGATTCTATCCCCTCACCCTTCCTCACTAATTCAGGTGCACTGTCTGAAACACGGCCTGCACAAGAGCGCATGTACATCCATATCCTGCCATATGCACACACCCTTGTACACTTGCGCTGACCTGTACATGCACCTTCCTTCCCTAAGAGCGTGCTCTTGGGCGTGTGCCTGCAGATGCCTGGACCATACCAGCTTGCTCGTGTCCCCACACAGGTGACTACATGCCAGCACATGCTTGACCTCCGGCCCCCTGACCGGTTGGTTTTCTGTGTTGCAGTCCTTCCGGGAGCCAGATGACAGCAGCAGCGAGTCCAGTGACCTGCAGCTGGAGGGCCCAAGCTCCCTCAGGGCCCTGGATGACAGCGTCACAGACCTCTGGTCAGAAGACAGACCCCTGGTTTTCTTTGACCTCAAGATTGACAGCGAAAGTGGGTTCTCTGATGACCATCCCTGCCCCTTTCTAGCTTGGTCTCTAAGTCCCCAAGATAAGGGCAGGCAGAGCCTTCTGCAAGGTCCAGGAAAGCTCTGACCTCTGGCCAGTGACCACACCTAGGGGGGTGGGGAGGAGAGGAAGAGAGAGAGACAGACAGACAGACAGACAGAACTGCATCCCCCCTGGGACTCCCAGTTGTACCACTTGGTTATCTGAATAAGGACAGCTGCCTTGACTAGCGCCTGAAAACATGAGTCCAGAGCCCTGATGAGTTCACCTCTGATGGGCGCTTCTCTTACATGGAGAGCCTTGAGAAGATGCTTCTAAACAGAAACCCAGAGCATGCAGGAAGTCACTGCTTTGAGAGCAGCAACTCAAGCCAAGCATTGGGCTGTGATGCACGCTTCCAAGTACAAGGCCCAGTCCACAAGGGGCTGCACAGGGAGATCAACAGAGTCAAGGGCCCAGAGAGATATGGCCCCTTCTTCCAGAAGCTCTGCAACTCCCATAGTGTTTGCCCAGGCCCTGCCTTGTGGCACAGACTCGGCCTGGGGCTAGCCCAGCCAGCCAGAAGCAGCAGGTGTTCCTGCAGGACAGGGAAGTCACTTGCAGACCTCACAGAAGGCTCTGGGCCACACTCTGAGTACAGTTGGTTGGGCAGGTGTGCTGTCTGTCCCAGGCTCCAGCTGGCTGGGAGACTTAGCTACAACTAAGTGATTGATGGTACTGGAGGTCAAGGGCAGGAAGTGGAAGGCTAGGTAGAAACTGTGAGGGGGTCTCAAGGGTAGGAGGGTGAGGCTGACAGAAGAGCTATATAGGAGGGACCTGATTCTAAAGGGTGTGGTGAGCCCAGAGGCAGGTGGCAGGGAAGGGGGGAGCTGGACTCCCAGCCAGTGAGCAAGGGGTGTTTGCAGGCAGCAGAGCTCCTCCCCTGTCCCCAGCAGAGCCAAGGGCAGAGTTGCAAACGTTTTGAGGCCAATGTTTGGTTCCTGGCAGCGGGCCCCAAGATGGAGTGTCTGGCTAGTGGGTTGGCAGCCCTGGAGATCCCCAATCCTACCCCAGTGCCTCTCATGATCCTGGGGCCTTACCCTACCCTTCTCTCCTGCTTAGCCCAGGAGATTAGGCAGCTGGCAGCTGTGAACCAGGAGAGCAAGTTCCGTGTGCTAATCCAGCCTGAGGCCTTCAGCATCTACTCCAAGGCGGTCTCCCTGGAGGTGGGGTTACAGCACTTCCTCCGATTCCTGAGCTCCATGCGCCGCCCCATCCTGGCCTGCTATAAGCTGTGGGGGCCCAGCCTCCCCAACTTCTTCCGGGCCCTAGAGGACATGAACAGGCTGTGGGAGTTCCAGGAGACCATCTCCGGCTTCCTGGCCACCCTGCCCCTCATCCAGGAGCGTGTGCCCCAGGCCAGCAGCTTCAAACTCAAGAGTCTGGCCAAAACCTACCTGGCAAGAAACATGAGCGAACACAGCGCCCTGGCTGCCGTGCTGGCCATGCGTGACCTGTGCCGCCTCCTTGAGGTCTCCCCAGGCCCCCAGCTAGCCCAGCATGTCTACTTCTTCAGCAGCCTGCAGTGCTTCGGATCCCTGCAGCCTCTGGTGCAGGCAGCTGTCCTATCCCGGGCCGAGGCCCGACTCCTGGCCCTCCGCAACGTGAGCTTCATGGAGCTGCTGACCACACACCGCCAAGATCCACAGGGGGGCTTGAAGAAGTACAGCCGGTACCTGAAGGCCCCCTCATCGCCCCATGCCCAGTCTGCTCTCAACCTGCAAGCTCTGAGCACCTACTTCAAAGGCCTGTTGGAGGAGCCAGCCTTGGCCAAGGCAGAGGGCATCTCTAGCCCTCTGGCTAGCCGCAGCTTGGCCAAAGGGGCCTCCCAGCAGAGCTGAGAGGAGGGGATGACTGACTTGGCATCTCTGGGGGACAGAGAGGGATCATGTCCCTCAGCCAGGCCTGCCCACCACAACATTCCAAGATCCTGGTTCCTAATACTCAGCTGGCATTTGGTCTAGAATAGTTCTCCTTCTCTAGGACCAAATTCTCCTTCTCTAAGGCCCCACGGCTACCCAAAGTGCCTTTCGAACCAAACTACCCCTCATGACTTGGGGTTCTCCCAGCCTCTGCCTACCTGGAGGCTGGCTGTCTGTTCATTTCCCTCTGGACCGTTTTCATCCCTGCAGGGCATCATATCTGCAGGGACAGAACTTGCTGGGCCAGACCTGTCCCCACTGCCCTCCACACTTGCTTCCTTCCTCCTGGCCGCACAAATACATCTCCCTAGTCAAGGCTTTGCACTTTGGTCCTCAGGCCACTGACCCCCTCTCTGCATGGCCCGTCGCTGTGTCTACACTGCCTGCCTCTACCCTGTCAAGGAGTGTGCTCTTGCCCAGTGCTGCTCTGTGCAGTGCAGGGACTCGTACCTTGTTTTTCCCAATAGCCTCTACCCAAGACCTCCAGTATCTGACTCGTTGGGGTGGGCCCCAGCAAGCTGTTTAGTTTAACAGGTTGTCTGGGTGATGCTGGTGCCCGCTGATCTCCAGAACCACTGCCGTGTAGATTGATGCTCAAAGGAGAAGCAGTGTGGAGCAGCAGAGCGAACCCTGGCCTCACCCTGACTTTGCGCATCAGATGTGACCTAGGAAAAGGCCCCATCCTGAGTGAGCCCCCTTGTCCCCACCTATAAAATGGCTGGTTGGCTGGGACAGTCTCAGAGTCCCATCCAACTGTGCCATTCCAGGGTTGTCTAAGAAGAGACAATAGGCGCTGGCTGGTGTGGCTCAGTGGACTGAGTACTGGCCTGTGAACCGAAGGGTCACCGGTTCGATTCCCATTCAGGGTACATGCCTGGGTTGCAAGCTAGGTCACCAGTAGTGGGAGGGGGGGCAAGAGGCAACCACACATTGATGTTTTTCTCCCTTTCTCCCTCCCTTACCCTCTCTCTAAAAAATAAATAAAATCTTAAAAAAACAAACAAACAAACAAAAAAACCCACAACAGCCTGATGAGGGAGTGGACAAGATGGTTTCATTCCTGAACACTAGCCTAGCCACCGGACCTAGGCTCAGGTTTCCAACCTGTGATCACACCAGGGGCCAGCAGTGGAACACTGGCAGGCCAGAGCTGTTCCTTCTGACTAGCCGAATCACTGTCACCTCCTTCCTCCCATCCCTGTTCCTTGGTGATTGCTACTGGGATGCAGCCCAGACCCCCAGCCTCTATGGGCTCACCTGTCACAGGAGTGAAGTCTGTGTGCCCTCACCTCAGCCCCCATTCAGTGGGCTCCCTGAAAACCCTGTAAGGGATTACTCAGGATCTTGCTGCTATGGTGGGAGCGCTGGCTCTAACAGTGAACTGAGTGCATTTAAAACAGGGTTCCAACTTAAAGCAGGTGCTGCCTGTGAAGCCTGGTGGGAATAGGCTGATGGGGAGAAGGGCTGCGGGGGCCTCAGCTGGGCATCCTCTTAGCAGCTGCAAGGCAGCCTGGCCTAGACTGAACAGCACCTAGTGACTCCAGCTCAAGCCCAGCCCCACAGTGCCTGCCGCCTTCTGATGTAGTTCATCAAAGCTTTTAGAACAAAGGCTGTTCTGCCCTCTCTCCACTTTCACAGCCTTTAATAAAGTCGCGAATCTTCAAAACCTGATGTCACCTGCCCAGGAGCCACTGAGCAGTCTGGTAAAGGGGGTGCTTCCAGGCCGTGGGGAGCTATTCTTCATGGGTACCTTCCAGGACTTAGCTGAGCAGAAAGCCCCTCATTGCTCACTGCTGAGCGTCTTCCGGATATAAGCCACCCCCACCCCATTCCAAGTGGGAAAATGCAGGTGGGCCTGCCCAGGATTACCTCCAAAGGAGAGAGCCCTGTGGAGGGAAAGAAGCGCCAGCTTCAAGGATTACGCCTAGAGGGAGCTGGGAGCCAGACGCCAAAGTCTGCAGGAGCTTCACTCTGTCCTCTGCTGGGTCATCTTGTACTCTGCGTCCCAAAGCCACAGGTGGTGAAACCCTTAACCAGACAGGTAGGAAAGGCCTGGGATATTAGCAATATGTGACTAATGTGTTGACGTCTTGGATGTCGAAGTTGAAGTTCACACTAGTTCCTGCAGGGATTCCTGTGGCACAGACTAGGTGGCAGCTCTCCCCTGGCCCGGGTGAGCAGCCAGTTAACGGGATTTGGTCACTGCCACCACTTTAGCCCCATCACCCTGTCCCAGGTGCCCAAATTCCAGTCCTGGAGTTTTTTATCTCCAAGAGCAAGTCCAAATATGTTACCTGTGCTTCATCTTTGAATTCTGTCAGGATTATCCACGTCATCTAACCATGAGTGCTTGGCTACAGGTGGGGACACCGAGTTTCACCCTTGGTAGCCTGTGGCTGGTCTGCCACACTAGGCTCAGGCTCTGGCTCTGTAAACAGGATGAGGGCCATTTTTACCTCATTGGATGTTGCATGAACCAGTGGAAAAAAATGTCTGGGAAAATACGGGGTTTGTTAAGAAGTCTATATGGTTTTTTCCATAAAATAAAAGACACATTTTTCATTCTCACCAATAACTATTAATTTGGATATTTTAGTATGTCGGCTCTCTCCTACATGGTATAACATTGATTTTCATCAGTTCATGTCTTGATTTGATCACTATCAACTTCCATTTGTCTACCCAACCGTGGAGCATCATCCATCGAGAACTCTCCAGCACAAAACTTTGCAAACCACTTTGACATGTTCAATCAGTCACAGCACCTTCTCCATACACTGCACAGATCTTTCTCTGTGTTTCAGTTGTGTTTTTACCTTCTGTGAAATAATAAAGTATAGTATGCCAAATATGTTGTGTAGTTTCTTCAATCTTCAATATTAAAATGGCTACTCAAAACTTCACTAGTTTTGATTTTTTTTTTTAAATACAGGCTGATATGACAGCTGTCACAACACAACCTAACTATTGTTTCACATGAAGTTAAAGACAACTAAGTGCTACTAGAGCTGTCTTACAGAAAAAAAACAAATGAACATTTTGGCCAACCCAACAGCTCTTTAATATGTGAAGAACCACACAAATGTTAAGATCTTATTTGACAGACAACCAAAATGACAGTATTATTGCTTTATAAGTTACAGAAAAATAAACAGATGCTAGATCTTAGCCAAAAGTATATGGGCTTGTCTTCGGGGGGTGAAGAACAAGATCTGGCACAAAGCAGATAACTGTGGGAGTCCTGAGTCTGAGGGAGCTGGGAAGGAGAGTGGGGGCGTCTGCCTTGGAGCAGTTAAACAGTAGCTGGCTCTGTTTCCCCCGCACACCCAGAGAGGGGTTTCAGCCACAAAGACCTAGAGCAGAAAGCAGACTTCCTGTGACCCGGCCCAGCCCTGCTCCAGGGCCTCCTCCTGAGGCTCAAGAACTCAGTCACACCCCAGGAAGATCACTTAAAAAGTTGCTTTAGCCTCAAGGGAACCAACCTTGCTTTCCTACCTGCATAACACCTAGCTGCTACCTTGTGCCTAGCCCTGCTGTGCTCCCCCCTTACATCCTCCCCTCATCCAGCCCCAGCCTGCCTCACTCGAACTCTTATTCCTACCGTAGACTCACTCTGACTCCTAGTCCCAACTCTGACAATAGTCTGTATCTCAGAATTTGCCCTGTACCCTAAATCTCGCAGCAGGCACAGCCCCTTTCCTGCTCCTGTCTCCTCTGACTTCAGACTTGTCCCCACCCCACACCCCAGGTGCCCAGCTCCTATGCCTAGAGCAAGGAGATTCTTTCTCACCTTTGTTCACTCACAATTAAGGGAAACCCACAGCTAGTGACAACAAATGTCAAGTCAGAGAGAGTACCCTGTGGACCCTGCCCAGAGGGAAGCAGAGCTGAACTAGAGCTGCTCCCAGACTCCTCCAGCAGAGGGCGCAGCAGCCCCACCGGGCCTGGCTGTGGAGGTGCTCCCTGTTGCACGTGGGTGGGAACTAGTGGTGCCTGGGCTTTAGAGTCCAGGCATGCTTCCCGCGGTATGAGAGATAACATTAGGTAGATAGTGCATGGAGAAACATTTTTTAAAATGTTAATTGTTTCTGGGATATGCTTGCTCAGAATGACTCTACAGTGGGATTCTTTAAAGGTCTAATTTAAAGACAACTATTAAGTAGCTACAAGCTCAGAAGGAGTACAGGTACAGAAAAGCTTGTGACTGTGATAGTGAGTGACATAATTTTGGGAAACTCTCGGTTACCGTTGGAATTAGGATGAGGATTATGGATGAGGGGTGGAGCAAGGGTGAGGGCCCTGGTTAGAATTGGGATGGGGAGGGGTTAGGAGTTGGGGGCGAGGTCTGAAGTTAGGGTATGGGGTTTTACCAAATTTAGAGTCATATTTGATGATTAAGGTTAGAAATGGAATTAGGAATTTAATTAGGAATAGAGTTAGAGTCACTTTTTGGGCCACAGGTATTTGGCATGTTAGCAACTGAAAAGTCCATGAACAGATGGGCAGGAGTTTCTGAGGAAGACCCCCTAAAATGGCACCCCAAGGGCAGTGCTCCCTCCCCAGCATCCTCCTCTGGAGACGCCCAGCAGGGGTTCTGCTTGAGCTCACTGAAGGAGAGGGGAAAACCAGGAGTGGTCTCTGAGCCACACTGGAAGAAGAGTTGTTTTGGGCCGCACATTAAATACACAAACACTAATGAAAACTGAAGAGCAAAAAAAGAAAGGTTTTAAGTAAATTTACGATTTTGTTTTGGGCCGCACTCATAGGCACTCATAGACGTTCCGGGCCACACATGGCCTGTGGGCCACAGGTTGGATGCCCCCGCTGGAGCAAGCAGGTGACTAATGTTCCCAGCTAACTCAACTAAAAGATAATGGTGAACTAGACAGTAGGTCTTTTCTCATTTAGCACAGGTAATCTCATTTAGTGTCCCCACAACCCTGTGTGGTTACATCCTCCTCCCCACGTTAAGATGAATACGGGGTGGGACTGGCCTCACAGGGAGCCTGCGTCCAGACCAGAGCCACCTGGGGTCCATGCTGCCAGGTGCATTGCTGTGTGCTGGGGGAGCCAGTTTTTTGCTCTCTTGTTGCTGTGCCCACCTGGTCTGCTAGTCTCATAAGATGCACAATTCAGGCCCCCAAAAGCTCACAACTTATCCTTCTGGTCCCAGTACCTAAACTTACCTTAATTTTAATTTTTTTTCCTTTTAGACTGCTTCTCAAACCTTCTCCCTCCACACTATTGCCTCCACAAGTAGCCTTTTTAGACATTTTTTCCTAGTCATGGCTCCCTGCAATAAAATTTAAATACCATGGATATACTACAGATTCTTTAGCATTTTCTACATACAAGATCATGTTGCCTGTAAATAGAGAACACTTGACTTCTTTCTTACACAGATTTACTATCCATGTGCTCTGGTCCTCTGGAGGGTCAGAAACCACGGGAATATCTAAGATTGTTAGTGGGCCCTCTTGAACCAGGTTTTACTCTCTGTGGTATAATATTGCCCCTGTCAAGAATGTGTGGTTTGGGGGAAGGTCCTATCCCCAGTTACAATGCAAGTTAGAAGTGTTGGGGTGCTAACCCCTCCATGGAGCTCAACTCATAGGAGTGGAGGAAGTGGGATCAGGCTGTAGGGAGGTGGAAGGGAACAGGGGCAGAGGTCTCTGAAGACATGCTTCCCTGGAGTGAGCCTGGTGGCAGAGCCTGGGGCTGGCTGAAGGGCAGTGCCATCGTCATTTCTGTGTCTGAATCCAGGTGTTGGCTCCAGACCTTTGGATTTGAATATAGGAGATGTCTGTGGTGACTGTACTCAGAGAAGGGTCTAGAATTTTAACTGATTCCACACCTCAAAAACCTAAAACAAAACAAAGTTTGGGAGTCTTTACTCACCCTTACACAATGTATTTGCTGACAAGCGAGGGGAAAATTCCTTCATTCTTGGTTCAAGGAACTTCCTTAAACTAAGCACAGAGGAATTCTCTAAAGACCAGTTGCCTGGATTATGCTAAAATCAATCTCTCTCTCTATATATATATAAATATCCCAAACTTGATAACCAAGCAGATTGCAAAAGCAAAGCACAGATATTTTCTGCAAAGCTAGCCAGCCCAACAAGTGTAATAGAATATATTGGGAAATTCAGTGTCACTTGTTTGATTGTCTTAAACTGTTTGTTGCCCTGGCTGGTGTGGCTCAGTGGATTCAGTGTGACCTGGGAACAGTGGATTCCATTCCTGGTCAGGGCACATGTCTGGGTTGCAGGCCAGGTCACTGGTTGGGGGTATGCAAGAGGCAACCAATCGATGTTTCTCTTTCACATTGATGTTTCTCTCCATCTCTTTTTCCCTCCCTTCCCTTCTCTCAAAAAATAAATAAATAAAATCTTAAAAAATAAAATTTGTTGCCCAGATAGAGCACAGAATTTACCCAAGGGCTGACTGGCCTGGAGTTCTATAGCCATAAAGCCCTTGGATGACACCATGGTGAACCAATCTTGTAGTAAATCCAACCGACCAAGGAGGAAGTGCCCGCATGGTACCCTGGTGTCTGCTTGGGGGTGGGGAAGGGTGTCATGTAGTAGTTAGAATATGGGCTTTGTAGGGCACCTGGTTCAAATGCCAGCTCTGCTGTGTGACCTTGTATAAATTACTTAGCCTTTCTGGTCTCATGCAAACTGGGGGTAATAATGTATACTTCGACATAAAGCGCTAAACTTTGTAAATTGGTAATGCTCATTAAAAAATAACTATACATCCAACACCTTAGAGGAGAAAGCATTGTGCTGGAGCCTCCCCTTCCCCTTTCCTCCCACCTCCTTCCCATCCCTTTTCTTCTCTCCCTCTCCTCTCTTTCCTGGTTCTGGTGCATGTAGGATCTGGGTGACTCTGTCCCCAGCTACTTCTCCCAGTACCTCTGTTCCCATCTCTTTAAGCCTCCTGGACTGTCTCCTCTACCCAGATAAGGTCACCCTGCAGGCTGGGAGGATTTATAGCACTCCCTCCCTCAGCCCCTACCTGGCTACCAGACAGCCATCTGCAGGAAGGTCATTTTCTTTCAGCACAAGCAGAGATGTGGGTCGGACAGAGGAGGTCCTAGGAAAAGCAAATAAATACATCAAGTTTCCAGCTGGGTCTGGAGATAAGGGCTCTGGGAGAGGAGGCTGAGGCACTCACAGGCACTGCGCAGGTTCACCCTTCCTGGCCCTTCCACACTGGCTTTCCTGGAAAACCTATTTGAGGTACTTGAAATGTTGCAGAGAGCTATGCCTGGGGGTTGTTCCTCCTGGGAGGTCACTGCATGAAGGACCCTTCCTCATTTTGGATTTGGTAGGGACAGGCCTGAGGAGTGAAAATGTGACAGATCTGTCCCAGCTTAGGCAGGTGGGCGGGTTTGGGGGACATTTAGCCCCACAGCACAGGAGGAGAAACTGAGGCCAAGAAAGGAGAGAGACACTTCCAGAGTCTCACAGAAAGGCAAGTACAACCCTCTGACCTTGATCTCCTGCTCCAGGGTCCCTTGCACTGAATTGTACCTGGCTGTCCCCAAGACGTGACCATTAGAACTGGCCTTGTCTAGATGCACAATTAGAGGCACCTCTGCAACATGCCACTTCAGGGAGGGCTCTACTGCCCCCAAATGTCTGTCCCAACTGGCTGCCTGGCGGGAGGTGCTGTCTCTGTGGGGGCTGCGTGCTGGCGCTGGCGTGCTATTACCAGAGCTGCTCCAATGGAGGCACAGCCTTGGTCTCTTGGGGAACCCAGAGGGCTACTACCGACCTGAACCAGACCACCTGCCCATCCAGAAACAGCCATCAGAGAGGCCTCATTGGAGAGTCTTAAGGGCCTTCTAACCAGCAAGATCAGTGATGCCCACTGAGTTTGGCCTGTCTTGGCCCACAGAAGCTGCACACTGGGGCGTTCCACACTCCCACCTGCTCTATGACCTCCTTCTTGGCCTCAGTCTTCCCTCCAATAAAGTGAAGGAGTAAGGATAGAGGACCTCCAAGCCCCAAGATCTGACACCCTGTGACCTCTGGACAGCTCCTTGTCCATTAAGGTGGGTGCAGTATGTCTTTGCAGCCATGGCCCTCGGTGACCTGTTGGGGCAGATGGAGCCTGTCCTGGGGATGCTAGCCTGCCAGAAGCTCCGAGGTTCACACACAGGAGATCTGACCATGCAGCCTGTGAGCTCTCTGAGGGCAGAGATACCCTCTGCCTGGTTCACAGCTACACACATGCCAGTGCAGCCCTGGCAACACAGGGAAACTTAATTATCAATACTATTTGTGGAATGAGTGACATAGTAGGCTGGTTTCTGCATGCCCATCCCTTGGCTTCTGTGTTTCTTCTGACAGCTCACACCTGCAACTTTCTTCTGAGCTGCCCTTGGGCTACTGGAGCTGATTGCCTGCAGGCACAGAGAGGGAAGTGCCTGGAAGTCTCCCCAGAGTAGCCCCTGGCCAATGTCTGCCTGCTGTGCATTCACTGAAACCACTGTCTTGCCTAAATCAGGACAATCTCTGAGGTGTGATTTCTGTACCAAGCTCCCTGGAACGAGCCAGACAGAGACTTCCTGAACTAGTACTCTGCTGTGAAGGAGTCTCAGAATGTGTGTTTGTCGTGGCCCCTCTCTACATCCTCTGATGGCACCAGGCAATAGAGAACCGAATGCCCCAGGGCAGAAAGCAGCGGCCAGAACTGTCATGTCCCCCTTCTACTTGCCCCCACCAGCCAGGGAGCTCCTGGGTCCCCACACCAATACAGTGATCAGATTTTATCTCTAATGGCATCACTCCTTACATGCCCTAATCCTGCTATTTGAAGGGCCTTCAGGAAGTGTTTTATAGCAGGAGGACTCCTCCTGCCCACAGAGCAATGAGCATCAGTTTTAGAGAGAAGGTTAACTCCAGGGCCCAGGTGCGCTGATGACCTCAAGGGATGAAGCAGGTGCAGAGTATGATGGGATGGAAAACAAAGAAACTGCCCAGGGGCATGAGGAGTAGGGCTAGCAACAGTCCTCAGACTTTCTAAAGACAACCTTCTGCAGGAAGCCCAGGCGGAGGCCCTCTAGAAACCCGACTCACCCTCAAACTGGCTTCTCCTAAAGCACTGAAGGGCCAGAGTCTCAGAGAATAGCTGCACTGGAAGGGCCTCAGAGCACATCCAACACATTCTCCTTCCTTTGCAAGGGCAGAGACTTAGAAGGAGTTACTGAAGATCACACAGTGAGTCTCCAAAGCTGGCAGCCTTGGGTGGCCTCCCCATTTGTTGTAAGACCAGGGTAGAGTTCTTCCTTCTGTTACCCACCTGGACAATAAAGCAATTCTCTTTTCAGCCATGGAATCAGGTGACATGTTCAGGATGTGAAGTCCTGTAGGATCATCTCTGAATTTATAAACATCTCCTGTTCATAAATGCCCAACTGGAAACCAAAGCTTTCACTGCTCTGAAAATAACTGTGGATCCCAGCACAGACATTTCCAAGAATACATTTGTATCCTTTCAAGAATTCTGTGAAAGCAGACAATCCTCTGGTTTGTATGTATGCCTATCCAAGAGAACTCTCTGACCCTGCTCATATGCTGACCTGACCCTGATCACACACTGAGCCCCAATTCTGTTCACACACTGAGCCCCAATTCTGCTCATACACTGAGCCCTGATCCTAGTCCCACACTGTGCACAAGGACTGGTCTAATCTCCAGGTAAGAGGTTGTCTAATATGGTTCACTGTAATTATGGCCAGTCTCATTTCAATTTGTTTTGACACAATATTAGATTACTTTGATCATGCAATTTTCCAATGCTCCTATTTAAAGGGGATTTCATGCTTGGGACTGACTCCTCAGCATCCATTTCAGGGCTAGATAATCATTACTCCAAGCCAATTAATTCCATCCCTTCTGCCAGTGATTGGCTCAGAGATGGGGAGTCCTAAGCCAGTATGTGTTGTTAAGACCTAAGAAGAGGCTGTGGCTTCTTGAAAGAATCTAGTCTCTCTATCCACTAGTCTGTTACCAATAAGCATGTGACCCCAGCTGCTGCTGAGCCCCCCAGTGGCACCAAGGAACACAAGTCTCAGGCTGCAACCCTATTAAGGGCGGCAGAGGAGAGAGACAGAGAGAAACTGGGCCTGCTGGTGTCATTCAGTCAATCAGCCCTGAAGCCAGCCCTGCTTCCCGCTGGTGAGATGACAATCACTTAAAACACTTTGAGACGGGAGTTTTGATATCTGCAGATGAAGCACCTGAAGTGATTCCCTACCCTCCTTCCCCTGTTTTCCCTGCTGTGGAGGGACACCTGTCTCGGGAGAGCAGGTCCTGTCTGTCTGCAGTGGGTAGAACAGCTGTGCACGTTGCCCCTCACGGGCAGGAGTGCTGCTTATTACAGGCAGGGGTTCCCGTCTTTAGTGGACAAGCACAGACAAAGGCAATCACCTGAGATGCCACAGAAAGAGCAGTCGTTAATTGTGATGGTAATAAAGGGCTTTGCCAGCGGTTATGCTGATTTCACGAAAGCACCAGGAGGAAGGTCGCAGGCTGGACCCCAGGTTATTAATAATGTCAAGCTTCATTTGAGCCATTCAGGAAACTCCTCCCAGTTGCCTCCAGCAAACTGCCACAGGTTGCTACTTTCCTCTGAATCAAGTCTTCCCATATGTAAATGTGAGTTTTTTTGTTTTTCCCTAGAAAATAATTAAAATCACAGAGCCCAATAAACACTTTAAACAGATTGTGGTTTTAATTAAAAACCTTCCACCAAAGCTGTAGCTGAAAGCCTCTCTTTGGAAACTGGCACATAGAAAGCCACAGGATCAGAATCCGGGAAGTATCTCAGAATAGAAATCTTCACAAATACTAATAGTAATTCTAATTGCTACCTATGTTATGCCATGGTGTGTGTGTAGGGAGGGGGTGTGAGGAGAGACAGTTGAGGGCAGGGCCAAGGTCCTTCCCCTGTGCAGGAGGCAAGACAAAAGCATGTAGGGGCAAGTGCAGCAGAACATCTCACCCTACCTGGACTCAGCTCTGCAAGGCAATAGTGGTGGCTAATACTAGCTATTGTTGAAAAAATACTAGCTCATTTCTAAGCACTATCTAAGTGCTAGGTACTAGGAGTTTTGCATGCATTGACTCATTTATTCCTCACAGCAACCCAATAAAATTGGATTTATTCTTACATACAACCTTCTTTTTCTAGGGCACAGAGAGGTTAAGTAACTCGGCCAAGGTCACACAACTAGTACATGGTGAAGTCTGATGCTACCATCTTTCCTCCTAACCACTGTAGAGTGTGTATTAGGGAAAGGAGAGATGGAAGGTGGGAGGGGAGTTATAAACAGAGGAGCGGGCTTTCTGCTGGAGGTTAGAGAAGGAAAGCAGCTTTTGAAAATGTTGGGAACACTGTGTGAATGTGTGTTGGGGGAAAGGGGGCAGGACAACAGAAGCTGAAAGGTGGGAAGCATTGAGTGTTTAGGAGATCCTGGTTGTAGGGCAGCAGTGGGGAGGGTCCCCTGAGCAGGCTGCCATGCTGGATATATTTGATGGCCTCCTGGGCCCTGGCTCTCCTTCCGGAGGCCCTCCCACATCCATTAAATCACCCATGTGCCATGTTAAATACAAGGCGTGTACAACTTTGAGAGCGGTGGTTGCAACTGAACCTTACTCAAACATCCATTACTTTCGACTGCAGTTTACTTTGCCTCACTAAGAGCCAAAGACTTTCTTTCTCAGACATCGGACATTTGATAGGTCATTGAGACTCGAGGACCGTTTTCTAGAGCTTCAAACGGGGCTCAAAAAGAAAGGGCCCTGGTTGGGGAGGGAGGATTGAGAAGGTGCACAGGAAAGTTCTGTCCCAGGAGGAGTAAGCTCATTGGTTCGTGCCTGGGACTATTCCTTCATCAAGTATTCAGATGGCGCCGTATATTGTTCTCTGGGCGCTGGAAACACAGTAGGGTCACAGCGGAGGGCTGTACCTGTGTTAGGCAGGTAGGGAGGTTGCAGATTCATGGGACTTAGGCTGGGTGGACGTGGGAAGGAAAGCTTTGGTGCCTTGGTTAAGAGTCCCCCACTTCAGAACATTGTCCCACTGAGTCTGCAGAGCTGGGGGCTGCAGCCGGCGTTGGCGCTGCAGTCCTCTCCGCGTCCCCACCCCCAACCATGGCTCCGGGCCTCGGCGCCCTGCGGCGGCGTCCAGTAGGGGGCGGGCAGGACACATCGAGATTTCCTGGGTTTCGACCGGCCCCACCCTTTAGACCATCCGGCTCTGCAGCATCTACATTAGAGGTCGTTGTCGGGGGGCGGCAGGGGGAAGCTGCCCGGAGCTCCCTCTCTGTGCCTCTGGGTCTGTCTAGGATCCAAACCCCATCCTTAGCGTGGTCAAAAAGCCTTAGCGTGGTTTCTACAGATTCCTATCTGCTACCCTCCCCAGCCCCATCATCCCCGCAGCCCGGAGCTGTATAGGCTTTGAACCTTATTTCCTTCCCCTCCTCACACCTACTTCCACCCACCTGATTAGGGGCCTGTTTCTTTAACGATCGAAGACGTGGGCGGCGGTGGGGGTGGTATCTTAGCTCCCGTTTCCCCAGCCCATCCGTTACTGTACCATTATTAACATTATAGTCATTAGACTGCTCCTGCGCGCCTGGCGGCGCGAGAAAAGCGCTCAATATTCCAGCTGAGCCGGAGGCTGAACCCGGAGTCTTGTTCCTACCATGGTTCTCCGCGGACCTTGCCGGGGGCGACTCGGGCTTTAGGCTGCCGGGGCAGGCAGGCACTGGGCTCTCCAGGCCGAAGGCTGGGGTAAGGGTTGTCTTTCCCCAGGGCACTCTCGGGGAACAAAAGCCCTCGCTGGAGAGTGGGCGGGAACCACGGGGCCCCGGGGGAACCCGCGCCCTCGCTGGGTGGCCACCGAGTCCTTAGCCGCGGTCCTGATGCCTGGATCCCTATGTCCCTGCTGAATTTCTCCGGTTTCTGCAGCCCCCGCAGGAAAGCAAGGGAAAGGGTTCTTGAATTGCCAGCGAGTCCCAGAGGTTCCCAGCTGGCTGGCTGGACGGGTCCCTGCGATACAGAGAAACACTCCGCGGAGAGTGAGCAAAACCATTCTGACTTCCACTTCCCAGCCTCTCGGTCTTACAGTCCCTGAACCCTTCCAAGTTGTCCCCTGCCCGCTCGCCTCTCCGTCCGCCCTCTGGGGGGTGGGAGGGACAGAAGAGAGGTGGAAAATTGGTGAAGGATCCACAGGCTGCGCGCCTTCACGCCAGAACCCCAATCCCTACCTCCACGCTAGGCGCCCCGCCCCGCTCGGGGAAGGCTCCGGAACCCGCCATCAGGACCCACTCTCTAGCTTCGATTCTGGGCCTCCGATTCCTCCAGACCCCTCTTCCCGGGTGCAGGCTTTCTGAACCGCCTCCTCAAGTTTCCCAAGACGTGGACAACGCTGACGGGAAGACCCCCTTACTCCGCAGACAAAGAGGCTCTGCCAGGTCCGCCGGCTGCGCCACACCCTGACCCAGCCAGGCCCAAACAGCAGGGACTCACTTCCGAACTGGGGATCCGTTGCCCCGTCCCACCACAGGGTCAAGGTGCTCTCACCCCTCCACCGCCGTCCTCTGGGTCCGCTGTGGGCAGTACAGCCGTAGGTGGAATGAAGTTCTGGATTCTGAATTCTGGGCTAAGATGTGCTGGTCCCAGCCTGCTTGGCCTCCTGAAGCGGCGGCAGGAGGAGGAGGAGAGAGGGAGGGACGCGGAGATTGCTTGCGCCAGTTTGTTCATATTTAATTTACAAAGGATCCTCGGAACTAGGGTCGGGTGATCTCTTTAGATGCAGCACTTCTCTCCTGTCTCTCTCCCCCACCTCCCTAGCTCATTAAAATGCTCCGCATTTAAATCCAGAAATTGAGCTTCTCAGGGGGCCCTAACCCGTGCCATCGACCCACTGACAGAGACTCCCCACGACCCAGGCTGAGGGCTGGGGGCGCCTAGCGCCACCCCAAAGGACCGTGGAACGTGAGAGCTTTGCGTGTGCTCGGGATCCTGTACCCGTGTCCCGATTCTGGCCAGCAACTCTGTCTCCAGGCTGCGGGCCGTGCAGGCGGACAGGAATCAGGTTTTAGACAAATGTCTAACACCCCCGTGTGTCTCTGCCTCCTTGTCTCTAAAAGAAATGTCGGGGTTTCGCCAGAGACAGGGAGCCAGAGTCGGGAAAAGAGAGTGCTGGAGTGTGTTGAGGTTGGCTGTGTGTGGTGTGAACGTGTGAGACACTGGGCGGTGACGGCGGCGTAGACTGTGGGAACCGTGTGTAAGGTTGTAGGTGTATTTGCTTCTGAGGCTGTGAAGATATGAAAGGGAGAGACGTGCTCGATCCTTAAGATCCCAGCCCACAGAGCACAAGAGGAGCAGACATTTTATAACCATCCCTTTGGGCAGCGTTGTCTGCTGCAGCCCCGATGTCCCATTCGCCTCTAGCTGTCAAGGACTGAGGGTGAGGCGTTGGGTGCACTCCAGCAGGCTTACTGGGAGCCGAGCCTGACACCTGACACTGCCCCACCTGGCTCCTTCCGGAGGCGCGCACAAGCTAGCTGCTTGGGCTGTGGGCTTTCAGCGCTAGTTTAGCTACAAAAGACCAGACGTAAATAGACGGGCTTAAAAGGCTAGGCAGGGTCCGCGGTGGGTTGGGGAGCCGGCATCACTTCCCCACAAGCCCTGCAGCGCCCTGCGTTCTCGTCTTCAGATTGGACAGGCGTGGGGCAAGAGGGGCAGAGAGAGGTCTAGGCAGGTGCCTGCCCAGATTCAGGCAAAAGTGGTAGGGAGGGTGAGGTGCTCTGCTAACACTATAAATTATGCATCGCGTTGAACGCGGCTAGGGGAGGAGGCGACTAGAAGGGGAAGAGGGGGTGGGGGGTGCGGGAAGGAAGGGTCCTCGCGAGCCTGACTGCGCGCCGCTCAGTCCATCTCACTCGAGGTCTGTCTGCTCCACTGAATGCATTTGCAAAGAGTTTAAACACAAAACACAATCCCCCTTTATTTGTGCGCCTTGCCTTCCCCCAAATTCCTCGAGGACGCTTTGTCTCACGTGTTGCGGGACGTAAAAGCTCTCATTCAATTAGCGGCGAAGCTCACGGGGCTTGGCGGACCGCTCTAAGGGTGAGTGCGGGCGAATGTGTGTGTGTGTGGAAGGCGGAGAGTGGCGAGTATTTTGGGTGAAGATGTGCCTTTGAAAATGTCTGTGAACGGTAAGTAGTGAGAACTCAACACATCGACGCTATTACAGAATGGTGGATAATTCTAGCGTGCGAAGGCCGACTGTGTAAAGGGGATGAGGGTCTGTGCTAAGGTGTTTGAATGTGTGGGGGGAGCGATGCGATAAGGACTAGCGGCAACGTCTGCAGGTGTGTAAATGTGGGGGGGCATGAGTTGTGGGGTGCTATGAACTGGCAAGAGCCCAGCCCAGGGCGGAGGGCGTGGGGGCCGAAACGCGTCTCGGCGAGGGGTAGAGCCTCTACGGCGTTAACAAATGGAGACGATGCGGGAGATGGGAGAGGCTCTGCGCGTCCCTGCAAAGCCGGGAGCGCGCGCAGACTTTCGTCGATCTGCAGCCAGAGAGAGGTGGGGGAACAGACACGAAAGGAAAAACTGAAGTGGGACCTCAGGACCTGGGGAGACCCCAGACTTACCCGTCCCTTTCCCCTGTCTCCCCGCAGTTGCAGCAACAGATGCGCCCTTGGGCTGTCGTCCTGGGTCGGAGACGTGAAGTCTGGAGACCGGGTTGACGCCCGAGGCAGCACACGGGAAGTCAAAAGAGCTGCGGGTAAGCCTCCAGACCGCCCCACAACCTCTATCCAGGTGGAGATAGACCCTATCTAGGGTGCTGGACCTCATGAAATTGGGGAGAGATGTGGAGGAGGTCTGCCCAGAGAGCAAAGGTGGAGTGGGGAGCAAGGGCTTCCAAAACGGGCGAGCTGGAGGGGCTCTGCCTGATGTCTCAAGCCTGTGTATAAGTGCGTTTGTGTGGCTGGGAAAAGGATCCCTGGAGCATCGTAGAGCTTCAGAAAAGGGGCAAAATCTTGAACCTTCTCCTAATTCCGTAGCTAGTGGTAGCCCCCATGATCTCTGTGGGCTAGGGACCCGTCTGCTTCCTTGGGAGCCGCTTGGGCTCTGTGGTGCAGGGAGGGACCTTTAGTGACATTCCTCCCACACGCTCGGTCCATGCAATGGGGGGGGGGGGAGACCTCCTTCCTCTGGTGGAAGGCTGACTGAGCAACCCCGGTTCTCTCTTGGAGGGAGCTGCGGGGGCTCAGGTTGGGGTGGCTGAGGGGTCTGCGAGTTGGCTTCTGCGGGTCCCACGGCTCTTGCCACCCACTGCAAATTCCGCATTACTAATCCTCTGGGATAGTCTCAGCGGAGGGCTGTGTGCACGTGCCAGTGCGGGCGTGTGTCCCTGTGTGTGGGTCGTTTTGAGTGAGGACTTGTGTCCTTGGTGTCTGTCAGTTCCCACAATGAACAGGAAAGCGCTTTGCACCGTTGTGGAAACGCTGTACAAATGCTGGGATCAGCTGAGAGAACAATGAGGTCTCCAGGGTATGTTGTCTCTGTGTCTGGGTGCCTTTACCTTTGTGTGTCTACAAAATGTGTTGTGAACCTCTAAACCGCCCACAGAAATTGGCAGTTTGATGGTGGTGCCTGAGCATGTGTTTGTACTGTTGTTCTCCTGCGTGGGCATGTGTGCCAGTGCTGTACACGGGACAAAGAGTTCAAAGAGTTGGAGGGAGGACACGAGTCACAGACAAAAAAAAAAAAAAAAAAAAAAAAAAAAAAAAAAAAAAAAAAACCCAAAACCCTCTCTGTGTATCCCTTTTATGGGATGAAACAAAGGCTTAGAAATACAGACGGGTCCGTGTAGAGCCCAAGGCATACCGCAATCTGCCGGCCAAGCCTGTGCAGGCGGGCGGGTGCCAGCGTGAGAGGGGTAGATAGGCGGGAAAAAGGGCAAGGTAGAAGAAGGCCTCTCGAAAAGGAAGTCAGGGATTCGGGAGGAAGCATGCATTGATTCTGGAGACAAAATACTGTGCTACGCCCATGCCCAAGAGAGGCACCTGGGCATAGAGGAGGTTACCGGAGCCCTGGGGCCTACTCTAGACTGGTTTTCGGAGGCAGAGCTTGATAGGGAAAGGAAGGTGGGCCTCGGTGAATCGCCTCCGGTCTTTCCCCGCTTTCACCTACAGGATCCGCAATGGTGCCCTTGCGAGTAGTGTGGCTGGCCTGGGCACTTCTAGGAGTGGCGGGAGCGTGCCCGGAGCCGTGCGCCTGTGTGGACAAGTATGCACACCAGTTTGCCGACTGCGCGTACAAGGAGCTTCGCGAGGTGCCGGAAGGACTGCCAGCTAACGTGACCACGCTTAGTCTTTCCGCCAACAAGATCACCGTGCTGCGGCGCGGGGCCTTCGCCAACGTCACGCAGGTCACGTCGCTGTGGCTGGCGCACAACGAGGTTCGAACCGTGGAGCGCGGGGCGCTGGCGGTGCTGAGCCAGCTCAAAAACCTTGACCTGAGCCACAACCTTATATCCAGCTTCCCATGGAGCGACCTGCGTAACTTGAGCGCGCTGCAGCTGCTCAAAATGAACCATAACCGCTTGGGGTCGCTTCCCCGGGACGCACTCGGTGCGCTGCCGGACTTGCGCTCCCTGCGCATTAACAACAACCGGCTGCGTACACTGGCTCCCGGCACCTTCGACGCGTTGAGCGCACTGTCACATCTGCAACTTTATCACAACCCCTTCCATTGCAGTTGCAGCCTCGTGTGGCTGCAGGCCTGGGCCGAGAGCACGCGAGTCTCGCTACCTGAGATCGACTCCATTGCGTGCGCCACGCCCACCGCGCTGCAGGGGGTTCCGGTGCACCGCCTGCCTGCTCTGTCCTGTGTGCCACCCAGTGTGCACCTGAGTGCCGAGCCGCCCATTGGGGCTCCGGGCAGCCCCTTGCGCGCCGGCATGGCGCTCATGCTACACTGTGTTGCCGAAGGACACCCCACGCCCCGCCTGCAATGGCAACTCCAGATTCCGGGTGGCATCGTAATCTTAGGGCCGCCGGTCCTGAGCGGGGAGGACTACAGGGACGGGATGGAAGGTGGGGACGAGGAAGGAGATGGAGAGGGAGATGGGGACGGGCTGACGCAGACGGAGGCCCCAACCCTGTCTCCAGCACCAGCGTGGCCCGCGCCCCCAGCTACCCCACGCTTCCTGGCTTTAGCAAACGGCTCCTTGTTGGTGCCCCTCCTGAGTGCCAAAGAGGCAGGCCTCTACACGTGCCGTGCCCACAACGAGCTGGGCGCCAACTCCACGTCAGTACGCGTGGTGGTTGCAGCTGCCGGGCCCTCAAAGCACGCTCCTAGCGCAGGGGGAGACCCGGATGTGCAGACTCCGACCTATGAGCGTAAGTCCACAGACAAAGGCCGGATCAACAGCGTTCTGTCCTCCAAGTCCGATGGCAAAATCAAAGGCCAAGGCCCAGCCCGGGGTAGCATCCTTGGGGAAATGGAGGCGGGGCCGTTGGAGGCTGGAGACCGGGAGGAGGTGGAAGACCAGGTCTCTGCAGACCCGGCGGAGGAGCAGCGCTGTGGCCACGGGGACCCCTCGCGGTATGTGTCCAATCACGCGTTCAACCAGAGCGCGGACCTCAAGCCGCACGTCTTTGAGCTGGGCGTCATTGCGCTGGACGTGGCGGAGCGGGAGGCACGGGTGCAGCTGACGCCGCTGGCGGCGCGCTGGGGCCCGGGGCCTGGCGGGGCTGGAGGAGTTGGGCTGCCTGGGCAGCGGCCTCTGCGGCGTCTCTATCTGTGCCTGGCGGGGGGAGGCGCGGCAGTTCAGTGGTCGCGCGTGGAAGAAGGCGTCAACGCCTACTGGTTCCGTGGCCTGCGGCCTGGCACCAACTATTCCGTGTGCCTGGCGCAGGCAGGCGAGACCTGTCACGTGCAAGTGGTGTTCGCCACCAAAAAGGAGTTGCCCTCCCTGCTGGTGATCGTGGCGGTGAGCGTGTTCCTGTTGGTACTGGCCACCGTGCCCTTGCTGGGCGCGGCCTGCTGCCACCTGCTGGCCAAACACCCGGGGAAGCCCTACCGTCTGATCCTGCGGCCGCAGGTTCCTGACCCCATGGAGAAGCGCATCGCCTCCGACTTCGACCCGCGTGCTTCCTACCTCGAGTCCGAGAAAAGCTACCCTGCAGGCGGCGAAGCTGGCGGGGAGGAGCCAGAGGAGGCCCCCGGGGAGGGCCCTGACGAAGACGCAGAGCAGGGGGACCCATGTGGGGACTTGCAGAGGGAGGAGAGCCTTGCGGCCTGCTCGATGGTGGAGTCCCAGTCCAAGGCCAACCAAGAGGAGTTCGAGGCGGGCTCAGAGTACAGTGACCGGCTGCCCCTGGGTGCGGAGGCGGTCGACGTTGCCCAGGAGATTAACGGCAACTACAGGCAGATAGCTGGCTAACCCCGCCCCCCCCGCCCCACTTGCCCAGTTTCTCCCCCACCTAGGGTGCCTGGGAGCAGAAATCTGGGCCTGGAAGGATTTATGCCCCCCTCCAATTACTCAGCCCTCTTACCGCCCCCACCCCCAACTGTGACTCCTGGGGACTTATAGTGGGGAGTGGAACAATTTCACCAGCCCCCCACCCCGCCCCGCTACACCCACGATTGTTATTGTCCTTGTGCACTGAACTCCCTCCAGCAAGCACAGTTCCCTGCTCCTCTCTCCCGGTATAAGACACCGTCGCTGACCATGAGGCAAAATCCACGCCTCTCCATTCCCACACAGTTATCTTCGACATCTGCCCCGCGGCCCACCCGACCGTGAACCCGGAGCCAGAGAAAAGGGGAGAAAACATTGGAAACATCTGGCGGTGACACTGTGGCTTGGGGTCAGGCCCGGGACCCCGACAGACATCCCTACAGTGGAGCGCTCCGAAGTTCTGCCTCAACGCCTACTCTGTGCTTTCTGGGGTGCATGTCCTAGAAGCCAGGGTTTGGTGACAACTCCCTGGTTTTTAGTTTTAAAGCCCCCTTGTGACTGGGAACCAAACCCTTATGCTCCCCCATCGCCGTCCCCCCACTTCCCCTGCCCCACTGCGTTTCTGACCAGCTGGAGCCCAGCCGGGTGCCCGGGGTGCCCTTCACCTCCCCGCTTGGATTCGCATATTCTCGTTGTTTTCAAAGACAGCAACACTCCGAGCCTGGTGCTAACACTCCTTTCCCAGCCTCTGGGAAAATTGTGTGTGTGTGTGTATGTGTATGTGTGTGTTTCGGGGGCGAGGGTCCGTTTTTTTTTTTTTCTGCTTTCTCAACCTAACTTAAAGCGCCTCGGGACCGCACCCCTTTTCCATCGAGGGTGCGAGTTTGATCCCCAGCCAATTTCGTTGTGGGTGGGTTGGGGATTCAGGAGACTGGTGCACTCGACAGCTCCGCTTCCACCGCTGCATGGGGCTCAGACCTCACCTTGGGAAGCTCCGGGGCCATAGGAAGCAACTGCGGTATCCAGCCGAGTTCCTCCAGAAGCCGCGCGCCGTGTATCGCACAAAGCCTGCGAGTGACCTGCAGCGGGATCTGGGTGGGGAAGAGCCCCTCGGTCCTCCTCACTTCTCCCCGCCCCGCCCCGCCCCTTCTCCCGCGACAATAGTATTTGCCTGGCGTGTAGTCCTAGACGAGCGTGCTCTGTAGGAGAAAAGTCTGTGTCCTGTAAAGTGTGACCTTATAGTGTGGGGGCGGGCGGGCGGGCGGGCTGGCAGGTTGGCGGGGAGGGAAGGAGGGTAGGCCGAGGAGGGTAGACTGGGCGCGGCGACTCTGGCTGGGGTCATTTTTTCGTGCTTGAAGGCAAACACTGGGGTTGGGGTGGGGAGTTTCGGCGTCTGGATCGTCCGGTGCTCGAAACGCAGCACAAGTGCAGCCCGGGGTAGAGTAGCCCCCCGGGGCCGCGCCCCTTTCTAAAAGTGTGTCTGTATGTACACAGTCAATAAAACAGTCGATTTGAACTGGGCTTGGTGACTCTTTGTCTGGGACAGAAGGAGGAAGCCTGGGGGAGGAGTGCAGGAGGAAACCAAAGGAGGAAGGAGCTCCGAGGCCCCTCCTGTTGGGATCCTTTTTGAGATCTCGTGTTTGTTAGACTGTCCAGTGATTTTTGCCCGGTGTGTACACCCCGCACCTGATCCCTGTGCCCCCAGCTCCGGGGCGGAGGGGCAAAACACGTGAGAGAGAGGGGCTGGTGGCAAGGAGAGGGTGGGTCTCTGCAGACTGAACACGAGAAACTCCAGGGGGTGTGCACAATTCTCCTTGGGTTGACCCGGTTTCTGCGATGGGGTGTGGCTGTGTGTGTGTACTGCCTAGTTCCCGTGTTCAACACCAGCCTCTCAAGTACTCTGAGAAGCCAGTGGAGAGATTCACAGGGCAACACTGCTGTGGCTTGCACAAAAGACATTGCAAATAACAAATCACAGAGCAGGCAAATGATGGAGGGCAGAAAAGGGGCAGCCTGGCAAGGCTGGTTCCACACAACAACTTGGTGCCTTGAAGCCCAGGAGCGTGGTGTCTGTGCAAGAGCGTGGGCGGGGGGCGGGGCCGCGGAGGGGCGGTCCTCAGTGAATGGTGCTGGGACCGTCGTCAGGGTGCCTGAGGCAGCCTGATGGTTTAAGGTGGGTGCACATGTAGAATCAGGTCAAAAGCACACTGATTTCATAATCTCAGAAATGGGGCTTCCTGGGTGGGGGACAGGAGAGACAGAAGGACAGATCCACAGTGGATGCCGTGCTCTGCATCTGGATCAGCCTAAAGTGCTGTCTTTGGGCTGGCTGTGTGTTTCAGCTGAATCTTCCTGTAGGACAGGGTGTGAAGCCAGGAAGGGAGACAGAAGAGGAAAGGAATAGAAATGAAGGGAGCAGATGAAGATTACATCTCTACTCTCTCTGTGGGTGCTAGGTCTTCCCAATTGGACCAGGCCAGGTGGGGGACCAGGCCGAGCTCCAGACACCAGCAAGGTATCCAAGCCTGTCTCCTGGCAGAGGTGGTGACTATGACACTTCCCAGGGCTGGAGCCCAGGTTCCCTTCCCAGGCCAGCAAAGCTCTCTTAGGGAAAAACTCCCTTCTGAGAGCCACAGCCCAAGCCCTGCCCCTGCAGCCAACCCACTGTCAGGGACACAGCTCAGAAATATAGGCTTTTTGGAAAAGAACTTCTTTTTTCCATCTGAAAATGCTGCCTTTGAGCAGGGAGCAGGGACTGGCCTAATTCGTGTGATTGGTTTAAAAATCCACCCACATGATTGCTTTTAGGCACAGGCCTGGCTGGGTCCCTGAAGTGCTTTTTTGGCCCAACCCAGCCCTCTGGTAATAGGAAAGGGTGGGGGGGAAGAAGGGATCCTTCCTGTCCCCACTGTCCTAAGGATTGGAGACTCTCCTGGAGATCTTCCCTCCCCTCTAGGATCCTGAGTTCCCCGCAGGAATGTGCAGAGTTACTGTGAGTTCTGACACTACTTTGTCCTGGGCCAAGCTTTTTAAGGGTGAACACACATTGTTCAGCTAGGCCTCATGCTCCCTGAGCAAGGCTAGGCCCAAAGGCTCTACCCACAGGACAGGAATGGTACGTGCTGGAGGTGAAAGGATGCCATGGCGCTGCACTGACTGCCCGCTGGGATACCCGCCTTCTTGGGACTCTCCCACTTCTGACTGAACCTTCTTCTGTCTGAAGGTCCCCAGCCTCTGGCCTTCTTGTCTCCTTTTATATTGTGTTCTTTCATTTCCTTACCCTCTCTCCTCTCTGGTCTCTTTTTCCTTCTGCCTCTCTCTTTTGTATTCCTCAAGAATCTCATAAAATCCCAGGGTTGAAAGGGACCCTGAAGATTTGCTAATCCAACTACCCATTTGAGGTTTAATTATTTTTCTACAATGTCCCCATTAGGCGGTTGTACTTATTTATACAGGGATGGGAGCTCACCATCACTCCTTCCCCTTGAGGAACCAACTGTTGAGCAGTTTAGAGTGTGTCCCACCCTCAAGTAACCCTTAAGCCCAACTCTGCCATTGGCATGTGCCTTGTGAGAATCTGCAGAGGTTTGGAAGTTAAATCCCCACCTGTAGCTCTCACTCCAGGGCTCCAAAATTTTTCATTCACTGACATTTATTTATTTATTTATTTATTTATTTATTTATTTATTTATAGCATCTAGTGCTTCAGGTGCCATACTGGCTTAGCTCTCCCCAGTGTGTTTTGCCAGAAAACTGACTTGGACGCCACATGGGAATGGAGTCTAATGGGGTGAGGATTGTGGGTGTGAATTTGGTGGAGGGGTGGGAGGTACCTGGAAAATAGTCAGAGAATGCAATATGACAGCAGTAACCTTGGAACCCACAGCAATTTATCAGGAGCAGTAATTCTCTGAGCTACAGAAACCAGATGCCCTGCCTGGGATGTGGCCTTGAATCATTGGAAACCTGTCTGCCAAAAGGTGACTTGAATGGAGTGTCCCCCACTCCAATGTCTCTTAAAACATCAGCAGGAATGAGAAACATTGAAGATCAGTTGAGAAAGTACATTAATATAAAAGGACAAAGGGAGGTACTGCTTCTTTGAGGAAGAAGCTGCTGAGTGGGATTCTCTGCTTTCCAATCTGGTGTCTGGAATGCAGCTCTCCTCCCCTGACATCCGAATAATAACCATGACTAAAGCTGCTATCTCTGAAGATTTTTTTGAGTGAGTAAATGTCTGGACTGTTACTCCCTGGTGGTGATACTGTTCTCAATTTTTCCTCCTGGATCTCAGGGCCATGCATTTTGGTAAAGGGGAGGGGTGGCATCTTGCTATGACTGCCTCACCTCAGATTTAACATCAGAGACTCAGTCATGAGACTATCCACAGGGAAAGGGAGACCTGCTGTCTGCCCGACCAGAGGCACCATCTGAAGAGAAAGAACCATGACTGCATGAGCATTGGGCAAGCGAACTTGGAGGGGCCTGTCCTTTCAGGGATGAGGTGGGTTCTCGGCTGAAAAAGCCAGGCCCAGGTACAGGGATCCAGGAAAGGTCCCGTGTAGAGACAATAAGTTGCAAAATCAGACTTAACAAATACCTTTACCTTGTGAGTCTCCAACATAAAGTCACCAACAAGAGTAATTCTGCTGGAAAACTGGGGATGGAGGAAGCAGAACCATTTCTGTTATGGTGTGTCAATTAATTGATTGCATTTGCAACACAGCCACCCACACACATGTTCAATGACAAGATTTTTGCCTTAGGACTCAATGGAGAATAACATTGTATTGAAAATGAAACAGCTGCTGTGAGTGGCATATAAAAGAGATTGAATTATAAAGTGTCTTGTGTTTAGTTTAAAATATGGCCAACGTTCCTAATGAGACTTGATGTGGATTAAAACAAACAAACAAACAAACAAAAAAACTGCTATCCAAACACACCATGATGGGTAGAAAATAAGACCAACTTTGTGGGGTTAAATTTATTGGAAAGACTTTGTATCATCCCTTGGTTGAATAAGTACTTTTGGTTATTTGAATTGTGCTAATTGTGTGTGCTTTGTCTGGACATGTGAATGTAAGATGAATAATTAAGTTTAAGTCCACATGCAGTAAGGAAAATAAAAGTGTTTATATATTTTTTATCAACTGTTTACTGTTTAAACATGTCCCCTTGTGTATTAGGAGTTAATTTGGTTTTGGCAAATTAAATGCATTTTCTCTTAGCAACATTCTACCAAACTGGTCCTTAAATTGAGTCTAAAGCCATTTGAGACATCCAGCCATTTGAGAGAAAAACTGCCACAGTTGTAGAGAACCAAGGAACTTCATAAGAATTGATCAGTGTTCAAATGGGGAAAGGATGGGAATGGAGAATTAATTATTAATGCTTTTTAATAAAAGTGGCTTTTGTTTAATAAAATTTAATAAGATACATTTTTATTTAAAAAGTAAAATAAAAATTTAGACTAGCTAAAATTGGTATTGGTCACCATATATTAGTGTAAGTATTGATAATATCTATAGTAGCCAACATTTATCGAACTCTTACCATATTCCAGGCATACTCTATGGAATTTATAAACATTATTTTATTAATCCTCATAATAATCCTGTGAGGTGATAATATTATTATCCCAATTTACAGGCAAAGAAACCAAAAAGCATAGAGGGCTGGTAATTTGCTATGGTTGCACACCCAGTGATTTGCAGGGTTGAGGTTTGTACTTGGTTGCCTGACCCCGACACCAGAGCTCCGAGCCACTCAGTCAAACCTCCTCCCAATGCCTCTATCAATCTAGGCAAAGGATAATATATTTTACATATTGTTAAATTTACTAATTATGGAGTTTGTCTAGAAAAATGCCTTCTCTGCTGTCTTTCTTGTTGCTCAAAATAATATTCCACCTAATTATAAAAGTTATGCATGATTAAAGGTAAATGGGTATAACCACTTGCAAACATCTTCGACTGTATACTAAAATTAAAGATATTAAAATTAAAATTGCTTGCAATTTAGCAATTTTACCCAAAAGAAATCAGTGCTTATGCCCATCAAAAGACCAGCAAGTATGCCCATGGGCACAAGCACAAGAGTGTTTCAGAGGCTTCATTTACGATAGCTTCAAACTGGAGATAACTCGAATACCCACCAAAAGCAGAATGGGGAAAACACCCATGGTATATTCATATCACAGAATGCCACACAATGAACAGTGAGATGAATGGCATGATGCCCAGTGAGAGACATAGACACAGAAGACTACATAATGCATGGTCTCATTCACATGAAGTCCAAATACAGGCCAAGCTAACTTTTGGTGAACAAAATCCGAATATTTCTGGAAGGTACTGACTAGGATTGACAGGGTGCTCTAAGGAGCCTTCCAAGGTGCTGGAATGTAACTCTATCTCAGTCTTGGTGGTGGCTATATGGGGTGTACATACACACACAAATTTGTCAAGGTATATACTTAAGGCTGTGCACTTGGCTGGATTTGTTATACCTCAGTTTTTTTTTAATTTTCTAATTTCAAAATTACAGTTGACATACAATATTATATTGGTTTCAGGTGTACAACCTCATGATTAGACATTTATATAACTTACAAAATGATCATGCCAATTGTACCTATCTGACCCAATAGATAGTTTTTATAATATTATTGACTATATTCCCTATGCTGTACTTTACATTCCCATGACTGTTCTGTAACTACCCATTTGTACTTCTAAATCCCTTCACCTCTTTCACCAAGTCCCCCAACCCACCTCCCATCTGGCCACCATCAAAACTGTTCTTGGTATGAGTCTGTTTCTGTTCTGCTTGTTCATTTACTTTGTTTTTTTAGAGTCCACATGTACGTGAAATCATATGACATTTGTCTTTCTCTTTCTGACTTATTTCATTCAGCACAACACCCTCTAGATCCATCTATGTTGCTGCAGATGGCAAGATTTCATTCTTTTTTATGAGCGAATCTTATTCTATTGTATATATGCACCACTTCTTCTTTATCCATTAATCTACTGATGGACACTTAGGTTGCTTCCATATCTTGGCTATCATAAATAATGCTGTAATAAACATATGGATGGATATGTCTTTTTGAGTTAGTGTTTAGGATTTCTTTGGATAAACATCCAGAAGTGGAATTGCTAGGTCCTTCTTTGTCTCTTTTTATTGCCTTTGTTTTAAAGTCTATTTGTCTAATATAAGTATTGCTACCCCAGCTGCTCCTTTTGTTTGTTTGCTTATTTCCATTTTAATGAAATATCTTTTTCCATCCCTTTCCTTTTAGTCTGTGTGTGTCTTTTGATCTGAAGTGAATCTCTTGTGCACAGCATAGGTAAGGGTCTTGTTTTGTTATCCATTCAGCCACCATATGTCTTTTGATTGGAGTATTCAATTGCATTTAGAGTAATTGTTGATAGAGATGTATTTTTTGCCATTTTATTATGCATAGTTTTGTCTCTTCTTCTTCTTCTTCTTCTTCTTCTTCTTCTTCTTCTTCTTCTTCTTCTTCTTCTTCTTCTTCTTCTTCTTCTAGAAGGCCCTCTAACATTTCTTGTAATATTGGTTTGGTGATGATGAACTCCTTTAGCTTTTTCTTGTCTGAAAACTCTTTAAAAAAGATTTTATTTATTTATTTTTAGAGAGAGGGGAAGGGAGGGAGAAAGAGAAGGAGAGAAACATCAATGTGTGGTTACTTCTCAAGTGCCCCCTACTGGGGACCTGGTCCACTACCCAAGAATGTGCCCTGACTGGGAATTGAACCAGTGACCCTTTGTTTCACAGGCCAGCACTCAATCCATTGAACTGCACCAGTCAGGGCTGAAAAACTCTTTATGTGTCTTTTGATTCTAAATGATAGCTTTGCTGGGTAAAGTAATATTGGTTGTAGGTCCTTGTTTTCATCACTTTGAATATTTTGTGCCACTCCTCCTGGCCTGCAAAGTTTCTGCTGAGAAATTGACTGACAGTCTTCTGGGAGCTCCCTTGTAACTAACTGTTGTTCTCTTGCTGCTTTTAAGATTCTCTCTTTGTCTTTAATACTGGGCATTTTAATTATGATGTGTCTTCATGTGGGCCTCTTTGGGTTCATCTTGTTTGAAACTCTGTGTGCTTCTTGGGATTGTATGTCTATTTCTTTCACCAGGTTAGGGAAGTTTTCCATCATTATTTTTTCAAATAGGTTTTCAATTTTTCATTCTCTTTCTTCTCCTTCTGCCACTCACATAATGCAAATATTGGTATGTTTGAAATTGTTACAGTGGCTCCTTACACTAGCCTCATCTTTTTGGATTTTTTTTTTTTTTTTTTTTTTTTTTTTTTTTTTTTTTTTTTTTTTTTTTTTTTTTTTTTTTGCTGTTCTGATTTTTTTCTGCTTCCTTATCTTCCAAATCATTTATCTTGTGCTTCATCTACTCTACTGTTGACTCCCTGTAAATTATTCTTCATTTCAGTTAGTGTATTCTTCATTTCTGACTAGTTTTTTTTTAAAAAAAAATATTGATTGATTTGAGGGAGAGTGAGAAAGAAACATTAATTTGTTGTTCCACTTATTCATGCATTCATTGGTTGCTTCTTGTTTGTGCCCTGACTGGAGATCAAATCCGCAACCCTGGCATATCAGGATGATGTTCTAACCAACTGAGGTACCAGAGAGGGCTCTGACTCGTTCTTTTTTTATTTTTAACATTTTATTTATTTATTTTTAGAGGGAGGGGCAGGGAGGGAGAAGTAGAGGGAGAGAAACATCAATGTGTAGTTGCTTCTTGAGTGTGCCCTACTGGGGACCTGGCCTGTAACTCAAGCATGTGCCCTGACTGGGAATCGAACTGGCAACCCTTTGGTTTGCAGGCTGGAGCTCAATCCACTGAGTCACACCAGCCAGGGTTCTAACTAGTTTTGTTTGTTTTTTTTTTTTTTTTATGTTTCCTATCTCTTTGTTGAAGATCTAAATTCCTGTACTCTTCACTCTTCCTCTAAGTTCATTAAGCATCCTTATGACCAGTGGGGTTTTTTTCCTTTTCTTCTGGTAATTTTATTTTTTTATTATTTTTAATTTTTTATTACAGTTTATATGTAATGTTATTTTATATTATTTTTAGGTATACAGCATAGTGGCTAGATAATCATATACTTTACAAAGTGTCCCCCCAATATTTTCAGTACTCACCTGGCACCATACATAGTTACTACAATATTATTGACTATATTTCCTATGCTATACTTTACATCCCCATGACTATTTTTTAACTACCATTCTGTATTTCTCAATACTTTCATCTTTTTCACCCAGGCCCCCAGTTCATCTCTCCTCTGGCAACCACCAGTCTGTTCTCTGTATCCATGAGTCTGGTTCTGTTGTTGTTGTTGTTGTTGTTGTTGTTGTTTATTGTAACCAGTGTTATGAATTCTATATCTGGTAGATTGTCTTCATTTTGTTGAGTTATTTTCTGGAATTTTTTTCTATTCTTTCATTTAGGACACATTTCTTTGTCTCCTCATTTTGGCTGCCTCCCTGTGTTTCTACATTTTCTATGTATTAGGCAGAGCTGCTATATCTCCTGGTCTTGGTTGAGTGACCACATGTAGTGGGTCTTCTATAGGGTCTACTGTCACAGCCTCCCCTATCACCCACGCTAAGCACTTCTGGTGAACACTGCCCCCTGTTTGAGCTGTGTGCATTCTCTTTTTGTAGTTGAGCCTTGATTGCTGTTGGCACATCAATGGGAGGAATTTACCCCAGGCCAATCAGCTGCAAGGACTGGCTGTGGCCACCATAGAGGATCTGCTGTGCAGGCACCAACCCCAGAGAGCAGGACTCACTTTGGCAGAGCTCAGGTACCTGCAAAGTTCACCTCTTGAGTGTACTGCTCATGGAGGTGGTTGGGTGGTGTTTCAGTGTGGTCTGAAGCTGTTCATTGGGTACACTAGCTCTGGAGCCTCCTGAGAGGTGCAAGCCAAGGTGACCTGCCACCTGTTCCTTGCCTGGGGCCATCAGGCATGAACTACAAAGTGATATGCAAATGGCTGCTAGTTGCACTGAGCTTGGAGGTACCTGGTAGAGGTTAAACTACAAAATGAGGTCTCCTGCTGCTAGTGCTAGGACTGGGGCCACCTACAAAGAGACACACATTATGCAGAGGCCAGATCCTGCTTGTTTCAGAGATTTTAGAAAAGTTGGCAGCATGAGCCAAGACAGGTTGTTGGTATGGAAGTCACTGGAAATGGCTTGGGTGGGGTCCAAAAATAAGGTGGGGTTGGATTTCAGGGAATCACCAGGGCAGGGCAGTGTGAGCCAGGTTGATAGAGACTCAGATATGGCACCCACCTGCTGGCTCTGTGGAGAGAGGGCTCATCATCTCCACTGGTTTTTACAGCCGTAGTTAGGGGTATTTCTCTTCCTGGTACTGGATCCCTGGGCTGGGGGTTCTGGAGTGAGGATGGGACCCTGCGCTCCTCAGGGGGGACCTCCACAGCCAAGATATCCATCCTGACTTTCAGTTGCCACACATGGGTGTGGGACCAGCCTACTTTGCATATCCATCCTTCCTCCTAGTCTCAATGTGGCTTCTTCTTTATATCCTTAATTATAGGACTTCAGTTCATCTAAATTTTTTTAAAACATTTTATTTATTTATCTTTACAGGGGAAGGGAAGGAGAGAGGGAGAGAAACATCAATGCATGGTTGCCTCTCATGCATCCCCCGCCAGGAACTGGCCTGCAACCCAGGCATGCGCCCCAACTGGGAATTGAACCACGATCCCTTGGTTCACAGGCTCACGCTCAATCCACTGGGCTACACCATCCAGGGCAGTTCATCTAAATTTTAGGTGGATCTAAATGATGATCATTTGTAGGTTAGTTGTAATTTTGATATGGTTGTGAGAAGTTACAAGTACTGTGTTTCCTTACACCACCACCTTGGTGGAAAATCTATATCTCAGTCATTAAAACTGCAAAAGTAACTCTTGGAAATAAGGCAAAAAAATCAAGCATGTACATACTATAAAACTTCACTATCTTACACAGTAGTCCCTAGCCATGTGTGAATATTTACATTTAAATTTTAATTATTAAAATTAAATAAAATTTGGACTTCTGTCCAAGATAGAGGCTCAGGTAGATACACTTAGCCTCATCACACAACCAGAAGAAGGACAGCAACAGATTTAAAAACAGAAAAATATCCAGAACTGCCAGGAAATCAAACTTTATGGAAATCCAACATCTAAGGAGTTAAAGAAGAAACATTCACCAGACTGGTAGGAGGGGTGGAGACAGGGCAGCCCAGGTACAGAGAACTTGCAGCAAGGTGACAGCTGGCAGACAAGGTAGTGACTGGTGGAGTGAGTGGTTCCACATCTTCATGCAAATTAACTGGGAGGAACAACTGGAGAGCAAGACAGACAGCGAAACCCAGGATTCCAGTGCAGGGAAATAAAGCTTAAAAACCTCTGACTGAAAAAACCTGTGGCAGTTGCGGCAGCAAGAGAAACTTCCAGCCTCATAGGAGAGTTCATTAGAGAGACCCATAGGGTACACAAAGCCACCCACCTGGGAACCAGCACCAGAAGGGCCTAATTTGCTTGTGGGTACCAGGAAGTGACTGTAAGCCAGCTGACTGCTGAGCAAGCAGCATTGTTACCTCTCAAACCCGTCCCCCACATACAGCACAACAATGCAGCGAGGTGGGTTGCCCTGTCCTGGCAAATACCTAAGTCTCCACCCCTTACTACATAACAGGTGTGCCCAGACAAAAATATATAGCCCAAATGAAAGAAAAGGTCAAAGATCCAGAAAAAAAATACAACTAAGTGACAAAGAGAAAGCGAACCTATAAGACACAGAGTTAACACTGGTAATCAGGGTGCTCACAGAAATGATTGAGTATGGTTGTAAAATAGATGAAAAAGTGAAGGCTATAAAAAGTGAAATAAAGGAAAATGTATAGGGAACCAACAGTGACAGGAAGGAAACCAGGACTCAAATTAGTGATGTGGAGCAGAGGGAAGAAATAAACATTCAATCAGAACAGAATGAAGAAACAAGAATTCAAAAAAAAAAAAAAAAATGAGGAGAGGCTTAGGAACCTCTGGGACAGCTTCAAACGTTCCAACATCCGAATCATAGGGGTACCAGAAGGAGAAGAACAAGAGCAAGAAATGGAAAACTTATTTGAACAAATAATGAAGGAGAAATTCCCCAATCTGGTGAAGGAAATAGAATTCTAGGAAGCCCAGGAAGCTCAGAGAGTCCCAAAGGAATTAGACCCAAGGAGGAACACACCAAGTCACATCATAATTACATTACCCAAAATTAAAGATAAAGAGAGAATCTTAAAAGCAGCAAGAAGAAAGGAGACAGTTACCTACAAAGGAGTTCCCATAAAACTCTCAGCTGATTTCTCAAAAGAAACCTTACAGGCAAAAGGGGGCTGGAAAGAAGTATTTGAAGTCATGAAAGGCAAGGACTTATATCCAAGATTAATCTATCTCTCAAAGCTATAATTTAGAAAGGAAAAGCAGATAAAGTGTTTCCTAGATAAGGTCAAATTAAAGGAGTTCATCATCACCCAGCCCTTATATGAAATGTTAATGAGACTTATCTAAGAAAAAGAAGATCAAAAATATGAAGAGAAAATGATAACAAAGTCACAAGTATCAACAATCAAACTTACAAAAACAAAAACAAAAAGGAATTAAGCAAACACCTAGAGCAGGAACAGATTCACAGAAATGGAGATCACATGGAGGGTTACCAGCAGGGAGGGGGAATGGAAGAATGGAGGAAAATGTACAGAGAATAAGAAACATAAATGGTAGGTACAAAAAGACAGGAAGAGGTTAAGAATAGTATGGGAAATGGAGAAGCCAAAGAACTTTTATGTATGACCCATGCATATGAACTAAGGTGGGGGAATGCTGGTGGGAGGTGGAGTACAAGATGGAGGGGAATAAAGGGGAGAGAAAAATGGGACAACTGTAATAGTATAATCAATAAAAAATATTTTAAAAAATTAAATTAAAAATTTAGTTCCTCAGTCACAGCAGCCACATTTCAAGTGTTCAATAGCCACACTTTGTTGGTGACTGCTGTATATTGGATAGCAGAGATGTAGAACATTTCCATCATCACAGAAAGTGCTTTGGTAGTGCTGTCATAGAATACTGGAAAATACAGAAGTGTATAGAAAAATAACCTATTATTTACAATACAACCATCGAATGAAAAGGATAGGTAACATTTTATATCCCTCCCAGTCCCTTTCTGAAAGATTTTTTATTAAATCATGAGTAACACATGAACACATTCCTGTCCTAAAGTAACTAAATATTGGTAAACTGAAATGCCACCTGATCACCACCTGCAATCTCACAGCCCTCCCCCATGCTGACCAGGACAGATTACTTTTCAGGTAATTTTTTGCATGCACTTATAAACATGCATGTATCCATATGGAAATATACAGCAATGTCAGTAATAGCACCCCAGCTCAGGGAACTTCCATCTGGTTGAATTCAGCCTCCCCAAGGGCATGTGGAGGGTGTTATCCTACCATCTATATCCCTCTCAGGTTCTAGGACTCATTCCTCCTCATCTCAACCTATTGTGGTCCTGGGATTTGTAAGAACAAAATGTCATGTGGGGCAAGTCAGAAAGGGAGGACCAAGCACAATCTCATTGCAGAACTGATAAGTGCTACTCCTATTGGGTGCTCCCAGAGCACAGTATCCACTGTAAATCAAGTGGAATCTACTCCATAGTGACTATATGGAGAGCTAGCCTTTGGCCCAGGGCCATCCTGATGGTGGTACTTGCCCTGGTGAAGTCCAGAAAGTCTGCAGGCATGGCTCAGCTCCCACTGTGCCTCTCACAAAGGGTGTTTGCTGCTCTGATGCCACACTGGAGCAGGGAATCCTTTCTGAGGCTGCCCAGAATCCTGTTGGTAACAACATAGTTTTCTCTCTGAGAAGCACTACAGGATGTATTGTACAGGTTCCCTCCGATTCAGACCAACACCCTTTCACTGTTTACCTTTTGAGTTCTGTCTTAATTCATTAATTGTTAAGCTTTCTTCATTTTAAAATATGCCTTTATAGCTATTAATGTCCTCCTAAGTACCACTTTATAGCATCCCCCAAGTTTTGGTATGTAGTGTTTGCATTGTCATTTTGTTTTAAATATTTTATTACCATGAGATTTCTTCTTTGGTTCATGAATTACTTTGACATGTGCTTTTAAGTTTCCAAGTGTGTGTGCTTTTTTCCTGTGACTTTTGCTTTGTTTTTGATACTAATGTCATTGTCAGAGAATATGGACTGTATGATGTTGGTTATTTGATGATTATTAAAATTCGTTCTAAGGAATAATATGTAGCTAATTTTTATAAATGTTAATATATGTGTGAAAGAATGTTTATTATTGATTGTTGAGTTCATAATTATACATTCATTAGATCAAGTTTGTTAATTTTATTGTTTATATCTTCTATTTTCTCACCAATTTTTTTGTGTCTACTAGCTCTATTAGTTTCTGAGAAAAGTGTGTTAAAATCTATCATTGTGGGAGACTTCTGGCCAAGATGGTGGCGTAGGTAGACACAGCTCACCTTCTCACACAACCACAGCAAAAATTACAACTAGACTACAAAAGAAATATCACCCAGAATTATCAGAAAATGGAGCTGCGTGGAAGTGTGACAAACAAGGATTTAAAGAAGCCACATTCATCCTGACAGGTAGGAAGGGTGGAGATGCAGAGATGTACAGAGAAGCGTGGAGAGGTACAGAGATGTGGAATTGGTGGTTCCATACCCACATGTGGTGGATAAAAATTGGAAGGGATACCTTGGGAGTGAGGGATCCCAGCCCCACACCAGACCACCTAGCCCAGGGTTTCAGTGCCAAGAAGATAAGTCCCATAACTTCTAGCTGTAAAAATCAGTGAGTGTTGGGTAAGTGGAAGAAACTGTGGGATTCTCAGGAGTCTCCTCTTAAAAGGCCCACGATGGATTTAGGACTTAATATAAATTCACTCCCTCTGGGATTCAGCACCAGGGCAACAGCTGGAAGGACATCAATGACATACGGGGAGAAATTGAAGTGACTGGTATCAGGGTGAGTGCCAGGAGACAAGTTTCTTCTAGACAAAATTCCAGAGGCCAGGGAGCTGCATTGTCCCTTCTCCAAGCCTTCACCCACACATAGCTACAGAGAGTGACTCAGGTTGCCCTGCCCTAATGATTACCTAAGGCTGTGCCCCATCCAACTACCAGTGTGCTTTTCTACAATAGGCCATGCTACTAAGACAGGGAGTCAAAGAGGCTCTATCTAATACACAGAAACAAACACAGGGAGGCTGACAAAATGAGGAGACAAAGAAATATGGCCCAAATGAAAGAACAGAACAGAACTCCAGAAAAAGAACTAAAGGAAATGGAGATAAGCAGAGTTCAAAACATTGGTTATTAAGATGCTCAAGGAACTCACTGGGTACTTCAACAGCATTAAAAAGGCCCAGGAAGAAATGAAGTTTACTCTAGGTGAAATAAAGAAATATTTACAGGGAGCTAACAGTGGGAAGGATGAAGCTAAGAATTAAATCAATGATTTGGAACATCAGAAAGAAAAAAATCAATCAGAACAGCAAAAAGAAAAAAGAATCCAAAAAATGAGGATAGGCTAAGGAGCCTCTGGAACAACTTCAAACATACCAACTTCTGAATTGTAGGGGTGCTGGAAGGAGAAGAGAAAGAGCAAGAAATTGAAAACTTATTTGAAAAAATAATGAAAGAAAACTTCCCTAATTTGGTGGAAGGTATAGGAAGCACAAGGAGTCCCTAACAAGATGGACCCAAAGAGGACCACACCAAGAAGCATCATAATTAAAATGCCATGGAGGTGTAGGTGGACACACTGTGCCTCCTCACACAATGAAAATTAAGGACAACAAAGATTTAGAAACAAGAAAACAACCAGAACTCATAGAAAATTGAACTGTACAGAAGTCCCACAACCATTCATCGAGACTGGTAAGAGGTGTGGAGTTGCGGCTGGAAAAAGTGGAGGTTGGAGGACCCAGGCATGCAGGCAGCAGTGGCTAGCAGACCCCAGACACACAGGCAGTGGCTAGTGGACCCCAGGCATGGGTTAGCAATGGTGCAGACCCAGTGAGGCTGCGCAACGTGGCTGACTGACCAGGTGGTCCCACGTTCGCATGCAGATAATCCAGGTGAAGGGGAAGCGGTGGAAGGGACTGGAATCCAAGATAGAGCGGAGCAAGTGCCATTGTTCCCTCTCAGACCCTGCCCCCACATACAGCATCACTACCCAGCAACTGGGCTGCCCCACCCTAGGGAACAATTAAGGCTCTGCCCCTCACTACGTAACAGCTGTGACTAGACCAAAAAAAAAAAAAATGGCTCAAACGGGAGAACAAATCAAAGCCCCAGAGCCAATTCATCTAAGCGACCAAGAGATAGCCAACCTATCAGATGCAGAGTTCAAAGCATTGGTGATCAGGATGCTCACAGAATTGGTTGATTTTGCTCACAAATTAGATGAACAAATGAAGGCTACAATAAGTGAAATGAAGGAAAACGCACAGGGAACCAATAGAGATGGGAGGAAAACTGAGACTCAAATCAATGGAGTGGACCAGAAGGAAGAAAGAAACAACCAAACAAACAGAAAAGAAGGAAGAAACAAGAATTCAAAAAAATGAGGAGAGGCTTAGGAACCTCCAGGACATCTTTAAACATCCCAACATCCAAATTATAGGGGTACCAGAAGGGGAAGAAGAAGAGCAACAAGTGGAAAACTTATTTGAACAAATAATAAAGGAGAACTTCCCCAATCTGGCAAAGGAAATAGACTTCCAGG
>PVKU01001245.1:0-224327 GCA_004027475.1 Anoura caudifer | reverse complement strand
TACCTACAAAGGAGTTCCCATCAGACTGTCAGCTGATTTCTCAAAAGAGGCAAGGAGGGGCTGGAAAGAGGTATTCCAAGTCATGAAAGTCAAGGACCTCCACCCAAGATTGCTCTATCCAGCAAAACTTTCATTTAGAGTGGAAAGGCAGATAAAGTGCTTCTCAGATAAGGTCAAGTTAAAGGAGTTCATCATCACCCAACCCTTATTATATGAAATGTTAAAGGGACTTATCTAAGAAAAAGAAGATAAAAAATATGACAATAAAAAGACAGCAAACTCAAATATTAACAACCACACCTAAAATAAAAGCAAACTAAGCCAACAATGAGAACAGGAACAGAACCATAGAAATGGAAATCACATGGAGGGTTAGCAACAGGGGAGTGGGAGGAGGAGAGGTGGGGAAAAGGTACAGAGAATAAGTAGCATAGATGGTAGGTAGAAAATAGACAGGGGGAGGGCAAGAATAGCGTGGGAAATGTAGAAGCTAAAGAACTTATGAAACATGGACATGAACTAAAGGGGGGGAATGTAGGTGGGAGGGGGTGTGCTGGGTGGAGGGGAATGATGGGGGAGAAATGAGACAACTGTAATAGCGTAATTAATAAAATATATTTAAAAAATTAAAAAAATAAAGTGCCAAAGGTTAAACATAAAGAGAGAATCTTCAAAGCAGCAAGAGAAAAGCAGAGAGTTACCTACAAATGAGTTCCCATAAGGCTGTCAGTTGATTTCTTAAAAGAAACTTTTCAGGCTAGAATGGACTGGCAAGAAGTATTCAAAGTGATGAAGAGCAAGGAACTACAACCAAGATTACTCTATCCAGCAAAGCTATCATTTAGAATGGAAGGGCAGATAACGTGCTTCCCTGATAAGGTCAAGTTAAAGGAGTTCATCATCACCAAGCCATTATTACATGAAATGTTAAAGGGACTTATTTAAGAAAAAGAAGATCAAAACTGAACATTAAAATGGCAATAAATTCACATCTATCAACAGTTGGATCTAAAAAACTAAGCAAACAGGCAGAACAGAAACAGGATCAAAGATAATGGAGACTATTTGGAGGGTTATCAGTTGGGAAGAGGAAGGGGGAGAATGGGGGGAAAGATGCAGGGATTAAAAGTACAAATTGGCAGGTACAGAATAGACAGGGGGATGTTAAGAACAGGATAGGAAATGGAGAAGCCAAAGAACTTATATGCATGACCCATGGACATGAACTAAGAGAGGGATTGCTGGAGGGAATGGGGATTACTGGGTGGGAAAGCAAAGGGGAAAAATTGGGACAACTGTAATAGAACAACAATAAAAAACTATCCTTGTGGATTTCTCAAAATTTCCTTGTAATTTTGATTACTTTGCATTTTATATTTTTGGTCCAGTTCATTAATTTCTGACCTTTATTTTTTACTAATTTTTAATTTCTACTCTCTTTGGGTTTGTTTGTTTATTTATTTATTTATTTATTTATTCTTCCAGTTTCTTGAGTTGAGAACTTAATTAATTTTTTTAACCTTTATTGCTTTTGAGTAAATTCATTGAAGGCTATAGATCTTCTGCATATTGTTTTAGGTAAATCTCACAAATTTTACTATGTAATGTTTTCATTCTTTAAAAAGTTTGTGTTTCAGTGTGAGATGATGAAAAACTTGTGGGGATGATCACAGTTACATAATAATATGTACTTAGTGCTGCTGAACTCTATAATCAAAAATGATTAAAATTTTATGTTAGGTATATTTCACTACAATAAAAAAGTTTCTAATTCCAGTTTGAATTTCGTCTTTAACTCAAGAGTTTTCATAAGTGTATTTTAAATTTCTCAAGTGGACAATTTTGTAGTAGTTGGTGCTGTTGTTTCATCTGGCTATTTTTTTTTAGCCTAATTTTGTTGTATGTGATTTGTGAAGGTGTTATGGTATGATTTCTTTTTTAAATATGTTTTACTAATTATGTTATTACAGTTTTCCCAATTTTCCCTCTTTATCCCACCTCCTCCCTGCACCCCCCAACCCTCCAGCATTCCTCTCCCCTTAGTTCATGTTCATGGGTTGTACATACAAGTTCTTTTAATTCTCTGTTTCCTATAGTATTCTTAACCTCTCCCCATCTATTTTATGCCTACCAATTATGCTTCTTATTCCCTGTATCTTTCACCCCCATTCTTCCCCTTCCCCTCCCCACTGATAACCCTTCATGTGATGTCCGCTTCTCTTATTCTGTTCCTGCTCTACTTGTTTGCTTAGTATTTGTTTTTGCTCTTGGGTTTGGGGGTTTTTTTAGGTTCAGTTGTTGATAGTTGTGAGTTTGTTGTCATTTTACTGTTCATAGTTTTTTATCTTCTTCAATTTCTTAGATAAGTCCCTTTATCATGTCCTATATTAAGGGCTTGGTGATGATGAACTCCTTTAACTTGATGTTATCTGGGAAGCACTTTATCTGCCCTTCCATTCTAAATTATAGCTTTGCTAGATAGATTAATCTTCGATATAAGTCCTTGCCTTGCATGACTTCAAATACTTCTTTCCAGCTCCTTTTTGCCTGCAATGTTTCTTTTGAGAAATCAGCTGACAGTCTGATGGGAACTCCTTTGTAGGTAACTGTCTCCTTTCCTCTTGCTGCTTTTAAGATTCTCTCTTTATCTTTCATCTTGGGTAACCTAATGATGATGTGCCTTGGTGCGTTCCTCCTTGGGTCCAACTTCTTTGGAACTCTTTGAGCTTCCTGGATTTCCTGGAAGTCTATTTCCTTCACCAGATTGGGGAATTTCTCCTTCATTATTTGTTCAAATAAGTTTTCCATTTCTTGCTCTTGTTCTTCTCCTTTTGGCACCCCTATAATTCAGATATTGTAATGTTTAAAGTTGTCCCAGAGATTCCTAAGCCTCTCTTCATTTTTTGAATTCTTGTTTCTTCATTCTGTTCCAGTTGGATATTTATTTCTTTCTTTTGTTCCACATCATTGATCTGAGTCCTGGTTTCCGTCACTTAATTGTTGGTTCCCTGAATATTTTGCTTTATTTCACTTTGGGTAGCCTTCATTTGTTCTTTCATTTTGCAACTAAGCTCAATCAGTTCTGTGAGCATCTTGATTACCAGGGTTTTGAACTCTCTGTAAGGTAGGTTGGCTATCTCTTCACTGCTTAGCTCTCTTTCTGGAGTTTTGATCTGTTCTTTCATTTGGGCCATATTTTTTTGTGGTGCACCTGTTAAGTTATAAGGGGATGGGGCCTTAGGTATTCACCTGGGCAGGGCAACCCTCCTTGCTGCATTGTGGTGCTATCTGTGGGGGAGGGGTCAGAGAGGGAACAATGCAGCTTGCTTGCTGGGCTCTAGCCCACTTTCCAACAAACTCTCCTGTGAGACTGGGAGTTTTTCCCACCAAGGCAACCCCCAACATAGTCCATAGCCAGCTCTGAGTCTCAGTTTCCCATTCAGCCAGCCCCACTCACATGGTCTGCTGCCTTCCTGGGGGTTCTCTCCCTCTGCCCTTCTACCCCAACTCACTCCTACTGGTCTGGTTGGTCTGGTTGACTGGTTTTTTAATTCCTTGGTTGTCAGAGTTCCATACAGTTTGATTTTCTGGCACTTCTGGTTGTTTATTGTTTCTAGATTGGTTGTTATTCTCCTTTTGGTTGTGCAAAGAAGCCAAGGATTTGTACCTAAGCCTCCATCTTGGCTGGAATTTCCTGATTTCTGTTTCTTTAATTTTACTGATTTCTCTTGTGGCCTAAAAAAAGTTTTATTTGGCGGGGGGCGGGGGGGATGTCATGTATGCTTAAAGAAAATATGTTCTTTTCAATGAGTGGGTAAAGTATTTTAGTTCATGTTTTATATCAAGCTACTTAATTATTATCAAACCACCCACATCCTTATTTTCTATTTATCTGATCTTCTGAAAGATGTGTTAAAAATCTCCCACTTTTATTGTAGAGTTGTTTTCTTCTTATACTTCTGTCAAAGTGATATTAGTAGATACATAAATATTTATGCTTATTATACCTTCTTGGTGAACTACATAATCTATCAATATGAAATAGTATCCTTGTTCTTTTTAATGCATTTTGACTTTCATTTTATTTTTTCACATGTTAATATTGCAATTCCTTTTAAAAAACTACATGCCTAATATTTGTTTCTACTATTAAAATTTATTTATTTTTTCTTATGTACACTTTTTAAACCTTTTATTTTTAAAGATTTTATTTCTTCATTTTTAGACAGAAGGGCAAGAAGGGAGAAAAAGAGGGAAACATCAAAGTATGGTTGCTCTTGCACACCCCCTACTGGGGACCTGGCCTGCAACCCAGGCATGTGCCCTGACTGGGAATCTAACAAGCAACTCTTTGGTTTGCAGGCTGGCACTCAGTCCACTGTGCCACACCAGCCAGGACAAATTTAGTTGTATTTCTGATGGCTTCTCTATTAACTAAGGTTCAATCAGAAGCACATCACACTAGAAGGAACATCCCACTGGAAAGAAAAGTTTCTATCTGTCTATCCCTCCATCTGCCATCTATCCATCTACCTATGTATGTATCTTTTATATCTATCTATCTATCTATCTATCTATCTATCTATCTATCTATCTATCTATCTATCTATCGATTTGTTAGAGGGCTTTTCCCTTCCACATGGTGGAAGCTGGTTACACATGCTTTATAAGACTGTTGCCTTTGCATTTGCAACTGAATATTGAAGTCAACAGGGCAGGCTGGGTGGAAAGGAAGATGGATATAAAATGGGAGGGAGCAAAGACCACCTGAAACCCAAGAGCATGAGCTAAGATCCACAAGGGCAGACTGGAATTATCTCCACCCAGATGATATGGGTGTCCTGCAGAATCTGGTGCTTTACTTCACAAAGCTAAGCACACGCACCTGACTCAGGAATTGGAGGAGCTGAAGGAGCATTCTGGGGGAGGTGGAGCAGCTGCAGGCCCTGCTGCTGCCTCACACTGAGGATGTGAGCCAGCAAGACAGCCGCACCACGTATGAGCTACAAAATGGCTGCTGCTGCTTTCCTGCCCTTCATGTCTCCCTCCAAAACCTCTCCTGTGGTCACCCTAAATGGAAACATATAATGGAATCCTGGGAAATTCAGCCTTGTAGCCTAGTTGACACATTGGAAAGCCACTAGTGCATCTTCCTAGAGATTTTGTAACATTTTATATTTTCCACTGAGAGAATACAAAGGTAATTCAGTCTTTCCTTTAACACGTTTGGTCAAAAATTGTTTCCTATTATTTCCAGATGAGATTCATAAAACATGGGACTTCACACAAGTGGACTTGGCATTTGATACCATTATAGTTTTGTGTCTCACAGATGCAGGGATCCTGCTAAATTCTATTTTATGTGATTCCCAGTCAAAAATAAAAAGGAAAGTTGTCCTCACATTTAATCAATAATCTGTCTGTCTTGAAAACTGTACTTGAACAACAATTAAATTTTTTTAAAAATTATTTAAAAAATAATCTGTCTGGGTATAGAATTCTAGGTGTGAGATGATTTTGCCTTAGTATTTGTAAGGTATTGCTCTATTTGTATATCTGATGTTCCTCCCAGGAGAGGATATTGGCATTAAACCAGCTCCAGTGAGAACGAAGTCCTCTCCTTACAATTTTGTACATCTGAGGATGGAAAGAATGTTCCACAGACTAGCTTTTGGCTCCATACATCTCAAACCTTGTTTTTTCTCCACTACTCATGTACATAATTTCCAAATGCCATAGAACAAATTCATTGTAGGATACAACATTTGGTCTTGCCCTTTCAAGTCACAGTGTCTGGTTAGTCAGCCCAGTGGGTGATGGCAGCATTCCCAAACATCGTTTTTACAATTACATGACTATATAAAGAAGTGACTGAAAACCACATAAACATTTGTCACTGACCCCAAAATAAATATATCACCAGCTCAATATTCCTTTTGTGTGTATGAATTATCTAATTTTTCATGACACTAAGTAATTTGATAAATTAAGAGTACCATTATTATCCTTTCAGGATCGTTTTCCTCCCCCTGGCCCAGAGGAGAAAACTGAATCTTAGGCAGTCTTAAGTTCAGGGTTTTTTTTTTTTTTTTAATGTTATTGATTTATTTTTAGAAAGAGGGAAAGGGAGGGAGAAAGAGAAGGAGAGAAATATCAATGTGCAAGAGATACATTAATTAGTTGCCTCTCATTGATTGGTTGCCTCTTGCACATTCCTAACCAGGGACCTGGCCCACAACCCAGGTATGTGCCCTGACTGGGGATCAAACCTGAGACCTTTCAGTTCACAGACTGGTGCTCAATCCACTGAGCCACACCAGCCATTATTTTGTAAAAATCATTTTTTTATGTTTCAACTACAGTTGACACACAATATTATATTAGTTTCAGGTGTACACCCTAGTGATTAGACATTGTACTTGTATAACTTACTAAGTGATCATCCCAATAAACCTCATATCCATCTGACACCATACACAGTAATTCGAATATCACTGACTATATTCTTATCTGATCCCAAATATGCCTGCAGTCCCTCTCACACCAGCTAACATAAGAATTGTGACTGCCGAATAGAATGTGGTGGAAGGGACATGTGGCTTCTGATATTGGGTCTTAAGAGGCTTTGCAGCTCCCTCTTTTATTTTCTTGGAACCCTCTGCCCAACATGTTTTGAAGAAGCCTGCCTAACCTCCTGCAGGATAAGAGGCCACATAAGAGAGAACATAGGGGCCCCAGACAACAGCCATCACCGACTGCCATGTAGTTTTGAAGACATGCTGGACTCTCCTGCCCCAGTTGAGCCATCAGCTGACAGCAGCCACATAAGTGATCCTAGGCAACATCAACAGAACTGCCCAGATCACCAGCCACAAGATTGTGAGAAATGATAAATTATTTTTGTCTTTAATCACTAAGTTTTGGAGTAGTTTGCCATGGGGCAATACGTAACAACACTTGCAAACCACATATAACTGGATTTTCAAAAACCCAGTCTCAATGCTTTCTTTTTCATTGGTAACAGCTTATTCATAATGTATTGCCTCTTCCTAACTCCTTATTTTGAGCTTCCTATCTACCATGCTTTTTTGTGTCCTCCTATTTCTTGCCTTTTGTTAGGTCGAGTTTCATTTGTTGTGAGAAATGATGTACTCACCTCCTCCCATGACCACATCAGAATTACAACTCAAGTATAGAACAATAAACCTGGAGAACCAGCTGAAGACTCACTAAACAGAGCTCCTATAAGTAAGGATATAAAGAAGCCACATTGAAACTGGTAAGAGAAATGGTGATACAAAAAGGGTTCCCCCCATGCCCACATGTGGCAATTGAGAATCAGGAAGGATATCTCAGCTGCAGAGGTCCTCCCTGGGATTTCAGCCTCACACTAGCCTCCCCAGCTCAGGGCTCCAGTGCCAGCAAGAGGAGTCCCCATGACAGGTAGCTGTGAAAATTAGCAGGGATTCTATCTGGGTGAGACAGAGGGCTGCTAGGGAGTCAGACATCCTCTTAAATGGCACACCCAGACTCACAAACACTCATCCTGAGCTCCAGCAAAGGGATAGCAGCTCAAAAGGCACAAGAGACATATGGGGAGAAACTGTATAGCGTGGATCGGGATGAAGACCACCATATGTTCAGCCCTCCACACACACAGCCAGCAGGTAGGCACCAAATCTGAATCTGCGTTAACCTGGTGAATAGTGTTAACTTCACCCTGGTGACTCCCTGAGACATTGGAATCCTACTCATGCACTGCCCTTACCTATTTCAGTGGCTGTGCCTACAAGTGCCACAAACTTTCTTAAAAGTTCTCCAAGGTTTGCAGGCCTCAGGCATGCAATGGTTAGCCTTGCATATCCTGTACTTTTTGCTAAGCAGCCCCAGGTCAACACAAGTGGCAGCTAGTCTTGGGTCACAGCCTGGTCTTTCCTATGTGACTCCAGGCCCAGCACAGGTAGCTACCAACTGCAGATTGCTTTGTAGCTCCTACCAGGTGACCCTGGACTGGCCAAAGGCTGAAGTTGACCTCATTGTGCACTGGGCACTCTCAGGAGAGACCCCAGAACCAACGTACCAGGTGGCCAGCTTTAGACCACAACAAAACACACTACCTGATTAGTTTCCAAAAATGGCACATCTAAAGTGTGAATCTTGGCAGGTGCCAAAACCCTGCCAGAACAGGCACTCCTGGTCCAGGAGGCCAGCCCCTGCTACAGTCATGGCCAATCATCACAGCCAGTCAGTTTGAGGGTCTACCCTACCTACTGGCATGCAAAGAGCAACCAAAGCTCAACTACAACAGGAGAACAGACACAACTCACACAAAGGACAATTCTGGAGCACCTGGTTCAGGTGATCAGGGAAACTGCACCACTGGGCCCCAAAGGACACCTACCTTGTCAAGACTGGAGATGTAGCAGATCTACCTAATACATAGAAATAAACATGTCCCAGATGAAAAAACAAGAACAAACTCCAGAAGAAGAGCTAAATGAAATGGAAGCAAGCACTCTAACAAATACAGAGTTTAAAACACTGGTTATAAGGGTGCTCAACAAACTTAGGGGAGAATAGATCGATTTAGTGAGAACTTTTACAGAGTAGAATGGTAAAAAAAAAGACATAGAAATCATAAAAAGGACCACTCAGAAATGAACAGTACAATAACCTAAAAGAAGACTATGCTAGAAGGAATCAACAGTAGATTAAATGAAGCAGAGGATCAAACAGCAATTTGGAAAATAAGGTAGTAGAAAACACCCAATCAGAAAAGCAAAGAGAAAAAATAATTTTTTAAAAGGATGATAGTTTAAGGGACCTCTGGGACAACTTAAAGCATACCAACACTCTCATTATAGTGGTACTAGAAGGAGAAGAGAAACAGCAAAGGATTTGAAGTGTATTTGAAGAAGTAATGATGAAAATCTTCCCTAACTTGGCAAAGAAAATAGACATACAAGTCCAGGAAACACAGAGAGTACCTAAAAAGATGAACCCAAAGAGGCCCACACCAAGATACATCATAATTAAAATTCAAAAAGTTGCCCTGACTGGTGTAGCTCAGTGGGTTGAGTGTCATCTTGGAAACCAAAAGGTTGCTGGTTCAATTCCCAGTCAGGGCACATGCCTGGATTGCAGGCCAGGTCCCCAGTTGAAGGGCAAAAGTCAACCAATCAATGTCTGATCTCAGATACCAATGTTTCTCTCTCTCTCTTTCTCCTTCCCTTCTTCTCTCTCTAAAAATAAATAAAATCTTTAAAAAATAAAATGTCAAAGGTTAAAGACAAAGAGAGATTTTTTTTATCTTCACCAAGGACATTTTTAATGGCTTTTAGAGAGAGAGGAAGAGAGAGAACAACATCAGTGTGAGAGAGAAGCATCAAGTGGTTGCCTTCCATGCATGCCTGGATCTAGGATCACATGCCCACAGACCAGTAATCAATCTTGCAACCTAGGTAAGTGCTCTGACCAGGAATTGAACTCACAACTTTTTGGTTATGAGACAACACTCTAACTAACTGAGCCACACCAGACAGGAGGACAGAGAGAGTTTTAAGAGCAGCAAGAGAGCAACATTTAGTTACTTAAAAGGGAACTCCCAGAAGATGTCAGCTGATTTCTCAACAGAAACTTTGCAGGCCAGGGGGATTGGCACAAAATATTCAAAGTGATGAAAACAGGACCTACAATCAATATTACTTTACCCAGCAAAACTATCATTTAGGATCAAAGGACAGATAAAGAGTTTCCCAGACAAGAAAAAGCTAAAAGAGTTCATCACCACCAAACTAGTATTACAAGAAATGTTTAAGACACTTCTGTAAGAAAAAGAAGGGGATCCCTGGCTGGTATGGCTCAGTGGATTGAGTGCTGACCTGTGAACCAAAGGGTGGCCAGTTCAAATCCCAGTCAGGGCATATGCCTGGGTTGCAGGCCAGGTCCGCAGTAGGGGACATGCGAGAGGCAACCACATATTGTTGTTTCTCTTCCTCTCTTTCTCCTTCTCCTCCCTTCTGACTAAAAGTACATAAATAAAATCTTTTTTGAGAAAAAAAGGGGCAATAAAACATAAATATGAATAATAAAATGACAATAAATACATACCCCTCAATAATTATTTTAAATGTAAATAGATTAAATACTCCAATCAAAAGATGCAAGGTGGCTTATAGATAAGAAAACAGCACCTATACATATGCTGTCTACAAGAGACCCACTTCAGATTGAAAGACAGACTGAAAGTAAAGGCAGGAGAAAGATATTTTATGCAAAAATAAACAAAAAGAACAACTGGGGCAGCAATACTTACATCAGACAAAATAGACTTTTTAAAAAGACTACAGTAAGAGACAAATAAGGACATTACCTAATAATAAAAGTATCAATCCAACAAGAAGATATAACTCTTGTAAACATTTATGCACCCACCATAGGAGCATCTAAATTTATTGCAATTTAAAGCAATTATTGATGGACATAAAGCAAGGGACAGACACTAATACAGGCAGATCAGGGGACTTAAACACCCCATTAACATCAATGAGTAGATCTTTCAGACAAATAAAAGAATCAACATTAAAACAGCAGCCATAAATGACAAATTAGACCAGATTGATTTAATTTATATTTTTAGAGCATTTCAGCCCAAAGCAGCAGAATATACATTCTTTTCAAGTGCACATGGTATATTTTCCAGAATAGACAATATGTTAAGCCACAAAACAAATCTCAATAAATTTAAGAAGATTGAAATCATACCAAACATTCTCTCTGAACACAATGGTATAAAACTAGAAATCAATTATGAAAAGAAAACTGAGCCCTGGCTGGTGTGGCTCAGTGGATTGAGTGCCATCCTGTGAACCAGGGGGTCATTGGTTTGATTCCCAGTCAATCAGGCACATGCCAGGGTTGTGGGCCAGGTCCCCTGTAGGGGGCACACGAAAGGCAACCACACTTGGATATTTCTCTCCCACTCTTTCTCCCCCACTTCCCTCTCTCTAAAAATAAATAAATAAAATCTTTTAAAAAAATGAAAACTGAAAAGCACACGAACACATGGAGCCTAAATAACATGCTACTAAACAATGAATGTGTTAACAACAAGATGAAAGAAGAAATCAAAAGATAGCTTAAGACAAATAAAGATGAAAATACAATGACCCCAAATCTCTGTTACACAGCCAAGGCAGTCCTAGGAGGAAAATTCACAGTAATACAAACTTACCTCAAGAAACCAGAAAAATTGAATAAATAATCAAATCTTACACCTAAAGGAATGGGAAAAACAAACAAACAAAGCCCAAAAGGAGCAAATGAAGGAAATAATAAAGACTAGAGTGGAAATAAACATAATATAATCTTAAAAACAATACAATAGAGCAATGAAATCAAGAGCTAGTTCTCTGAAAAGATAAAGTTGAAAAAAGAGAGAGGACTCAAATAAAATCAGAAATTAAAGAGAAGTGACAAATGACACCACAGAAATACAAAGGATTATGAGAAAATACTAGGAACAATTATACGCCCCAAAATTGGACAACCTTGAAGAAATCCATAAATTCCTAGAAAGATACAAACTTCTAAGAATGAGTCAAGAAGAAACATAAAATCTGAACAGATTGATAACTACTAGCAAAATTGAATTGGTAATCAAAAAACTCACAACAAACAAAATTCTTGGACTGGGTGGCTCTATAGGTTAATTTTACCAAACATTCAATGAAGAATTAACACCTATCCTCAAGCAATTCCAAAAATTTCAAGAGAAGGAAAGGCTCCCAAGCTCATTTTATGAGACCAGAATTACCTTGATTCCTAAACCAAACAAAGACATTACCAAAAAAAAAAAAAAAAAAAAAAAAAAAAAAAAAAAAAAAAAAAAAAAAAAAAAAAAAAAAAAAAAAAAAAAAAAAAAAAAAAAAAAAAAAAAAAAAAAAAAAAAAAAAAAAAAAAAAAAAAAAAAAAAAAAAAAAAAAAAAAAAAAAAAAAAAAAAAAAAAAAAAAAACTAGCCCAATGTCTCTAATGAACATAGATGCAAAAATCCTCAACAAAATATTAGCAAGCCAAATTCAGCAGTACATTAAAAATATCATATATCATGATTAAATTATTACTGGGATGCAAGTTTGGTTCAAATTTGCAAATCAATTAACATCACAAAAACAAAATGAAAGACAAAAATCATATGATCCTATCAATAAATACAAAAAAACCATTTGACAAAATCCAGCATCCATTTATGATAAAAGTTCTCAACAAAGCATGAATAGAGGGAATATATCAACATAATAAAGGTCTATTGATGGCAAATCCACAACTAACATCACTTTCTATAGTGAAAAGTTGAAAGCTATTTCTTTAAGATCAGGAACAAGGCAAGGATGTACACTTCCGCCACTTTTACTTAAAATAGTATTGGAAGTTCTAGCCACAGCAATCAGATAAAAAAAGAAATAAAAGGTATTCAAATTAAAAAGGATGTAAAATGATAATTATTTGTAGATGGCATAATAATATATATATAGAGAGAAAGAACGCTGAAGATTCTACCAAAAACTATTAGAAGTGATAAATAAATTCAGTAAAGTAGCAGGATAGAAAATTAATATTCAGAAATTGATTGAATTTTTATACAACAATAACAAACTATCAGAAGGAGAAATTAAGAAAACAATCCCATTTACAATTGCAGCAAAAAGAATAAAATGTTGAGGAATATATTTAACCAAGGAGATAAAAGATCTGTACTTGGAAAATTATAAAACACTGAAGAAAGAAATTGAAAAAGATACAAATAAATGGAAGCATTATACTGTGCTCATGCATAGGAAGAGTTAACAGCACTAAAATGTCCATAGTACTCCAAGCAACCTAAAGATTCAATGAAGTCCTTATCAAAATACCAGTGGCATTTTTTCACAGAACTAGAACAAATAATCTTAAAATTTATATGGAACCACAGATTCCAAATAGACAAAGCAATCTTGAGAGAGAACAAAACTGGAGGTATCATACTACCTGACATTTAACTATACTATAAGGCTATAGTAATCAAAACAGCATGATACTAGGATAAAAACAGACACATAGATCAATAGAACAGAATAGAGAGCCCAGAAATAAACCCATGTCCATATGGTCAACTAATATATGACAAAGGAGGCAATGGGATAAAGACAGTCTATTCAATAAATGGTGTTGGGAAAACTGGATGGATACATGCAAAAAATGAAACTTTCTTATACCATGTACAAGAATAACTCAAAGTGGATTTAAAGACTTAAATGTAAGACCTGAAACCATAAAACTTCCAGAAAAAAACATAGGCAGTAAGTTCTTTGAAATTGCTCTTTTTTAGATATGTTTCCTTGGACATGGCAAACAAAAGAAAAATAAAACAAGTGGGACTACATCAAACTAAAAAGTTCTTGGCCAGAAAAGAAAACTATCAGTAAAACTAAAATCAATCTACTGAATGGGACAAGATATTTGCCAACTCACATGACACCAAAAACAAGAAAAAAGAAAAAAAAAAAGAAAGAAAGAACCCTCACTCCCTGCAAATGGGCAGACAATCTAAATATATGTTTTTCCAGGGGACATACAGATAACCAATAAACATATGAAAAGATGCTCAAAGTCACTAATCATCAGAGAAATGCAACTTAAAACCCCAACAAGATACCACCTGACACCTGTCAGAATGCCTACCATCTATTAATCTGCAAACATCAAGTGGTGGTGAGAATGTGGAGACAAGGGAAACTTCATGCACTGTTGGGATTGCAAATTGGTGCAGCCACTATGGAAAACAGCAGGGCGAGTCCTCAAAAAATTAAAATTAGATTTACCATATGACCCAGCAATCCTACTTCTGGGTGTTTATCTGAAGAAATCCAAAACACTAATTTGAAAAAAATGCGTGCATCCCTATATTCATTGAAGCGTTATTTACAATGGCCAAAATATGGAAACAACTCAAGTGCCCATAGATAGATGAGTAGATAAAGATGTGGTACATATATACAATGAAATATTACTCAGCCATAAAAAAGAATGAAACTTTGCCATATCCGACAACGTAGGTGCATCTAGAGGTTAGTATGCTAAATAAATTACATCAGACAGAGAAAGACAAATTCCACATGATTTCACTTATGTGTGGAATCTAAAGCGCAACATATATGAACAAACAAAACAGAAACAGGCCAACAGAGAAAGAGAACAAACTGAGTGTTGCCAGATGGGAGTGGATTTCAGTGGCTGAATGAAAAAGGTTGAAGAGATTGAGGAGTACAAATTGGGAGTTACACAATATTCACAGGGATGTAAAGTACAGTGTGCAGAATATAATCAATAATATTGTAATAACTATGTATGGTGCCAGCTGGGTACTTGAATGTTAGGGGACCACTTCATAAATTATATAAATGTCTAACCACTATGCTGTACACCTGAAAGTAATACCAATGATATTGAATGTCAACTATAATTGTAAAAATAATAATAAATTTTAGTTCATAATTTTCTGTAGAAGGAAGTTTTATTTATTGTATTTTTCCTCTCAAGGTCTGAAAGTTACAAAATCTATGTCCATCTTCTTGCTTTTCTATTCAGTGAACAAAGGGATATATCTGCACCATTTTCTCTTTTTCCTTTGGCCTATTGAATGTGCTCTAGTTACAATTACGTTGAATTTTATCCACCAGAAGGGAAGATACTCTTTGTAGGTCAGAAAAATACAAAATATAAAGTAAGCAACCAATGAATGCATAAATAAGTGGAAACAACAAATCTCTCCCCATCTCAAATTAATAAATAATTTTTTTAATATTTAAAGTATATAGTAATGCAATAAAAAATCAGCACAGGACCCAAGCCCCATGGGTCTGTCTGTATGTGGGCAAGTGAGTGAATGCTTATTGGAAAATGACTGGGGAATGAAAGCCATCACAGTGGTCTTGTATTTGCCATTCCCTGACACGTATAAGCATCTGTCCCTGGAGTTGGACCAAGCTTCTGCAGTTGCCCATGGCTAACCCTCTGCTTTGCCTTGACCACACTTAGGCAGGCTTGTCATTCTCCTACAGGCCCCTGAACTCAGCTTTCCCCCAAGCCTGAGCAAGCACGAAAAAATGGGATGTGTCCCCCTATCAGCCTCTCCTGGGAACTTGCTGACCACAGTGGACACCTTCCTGTCAGGCCTCACTGGTATTTCCCTTGCTTGTTCAGCTTCCCCTCCAAAGATGTTGCTTATGTCTGGTCACCTCTCCTCTACCCTTTTACTCTAAGAAAGAAGAGCCTTTTCTGTTTGATGTTAATATGCAGATCTCTGAGGTAGGCATGTTCTCACTATTGTAATAGTCTTTCTTTCTAATGACAATCTTTGAGTCTGGATTTCTGTTTGTCTGACAAGTTATAGACATCTTTTGCTGGGAATGAAAACTTGGATAACATCAGAAACCTGGAAGTGAACTGCAGGAGAAGGAATAGTGCCTGACTCACCATCCTTTCCTAGAGCTTAGACTGTACTTGAAGCAAGTCAGTGCTGGCTGTATGCTTTCTGGATAGATAGATAGATGGATGGATGGACAAATAGATGGATGGATGGATGGATGGATGGATGGATGGATGGATGGATGGATGGATGGATAAATGATCGGTGCTCAACTCAGGAGACAGAGAAGGAAGCTTGCCCTAGAAGCAAGGTTTCTCCACTCTCAGCTGTAGCTACCAGGAATTCTAGAAACACACCCTTCTGCCTTGGAAACATGCGTAGTCACAGGTGTCTGAAATTCCTCACTCCTGGTGGAGTCAGTGCTGGGCAACAGTAATTGACTTGACATGCTTAACGTGCCATTCTCACGTGAAGCTAAAACAGCTGGTCAAAGATGCAAAAATGGCTGCCAGTTTCTTGAGTTCCCTGCCAGTCCTTGCTTGCTTTCTCCATGTTCCCCTTCTCCAGCTTCTTGCTGCTGGTTGTGTACAGGTGTCTCTGCAGCAGCCTGGCCCACCTGTGACTGATACAGGAAGTGGATCTGTTAGTCAGCTGTGCTTGACAAAGCAGGTCATCTAAAATCTGTTTACCTTCCCCCAAGCTGCTGCTGAGGTGAGTCCCAATGCCTGGTTGCTTGGCTGGGCCTTCTTTATCTTTTCATCATGCTTGATGGGCTCTGGATTATTTCTGTACCCCCATATCCGACCCTTGACAAGTCCCCCATTTCTGCCAGCTTCCTGGAGTTTGTGACTCTGAAAGGCATGGAAAAATGACATTGTCCAACAGAACTAGCACCCCACTGTGGCAAAAAAATTGACTCGTCAAAAGGAATTTGAGCACACATGAATGTCCCCAGTCACTGAATATCCCAACCCCAGTCACTGGTTTTCCCATAGAGAGTTTTGCAAACACTTATCCGTCTTCAAGCATTTGTATGCTTTGATTTTCATTATGATGGGTTTTTCTTTCTTCCTTTTACTTAAAAAAAAAAATTGTTCTTAGCTGATTATTCCTTCTCTGAGCTATCTGGAATGGCCCCAGGCTGGAAACAATGTAATCATCAAACAACAAGGGAGTTTCCCCTCCACTTGGGGCTCAGGCTGCAGGCAAGGCTCACTTTTCTCCTCCCACTGGCCTAGTTTGAAGCTAATCTGTGGTCAGGTGGCCCAGCCCTCTGTGTTTCCCAGTAATCTTCCAACCCACTGACCTCCCCCTAGTCCATCTCAATCTGACAGAGCACCTTCTGTTCCCAGGGGGCTGAATGGAGCAGAGTTTTGCCCACCAATATGACAAAGGCATATCCCATCTGTCACCCAGCTTGCTGGTCCATGAATGAAGGCTGCACCCCAGGAGCTGAATCTGCTCACAATGCCTGCCCCTCTCAATGCAGAGAATTGAGGATATTATGTTAGTGAAATCTTCCCATCACTCACATTGTGAAGTATGCCCCCACTTCTCTCAGTCAGGTGTAAGGCCTAGAAGCAGCAATGATGAGTACTTCCTGTCTTTCCATCTACATAGTTGATAAATTGTGTATCAATCTAGAAAAAGTCATGCTGAAAACCAGCTCTCACCTAGAGAGGTGACACACTCTTATTTGGTTGGTTCCAAGAGATGTGCTTAGCTATTCTCACAGTGTGGGGAGAGCCTGTTGGGCAAGCAGTCTGGCTAAGGAGGGAGGGATCTGTGTGGCACATATGGAGGCTAAGTCTCACACCAGAATGAGACAAGTATTTCTGAATCAATCAGTTTTTTTACCCTCTAAAAAGGCACAAATACTGGGTTGAACATAGCAGCCACTGAATTAGCCTGGGCATATGGTGCAAACAAACCCTCATTATTGTATTGTTCCTTTGATTGCTTTATGAAACTAAGTAAAGTTATGTTTCCTGGTTGAGAGCTTGCAACTAAAATGTTCTATTGAGGGAAAAAATGGGAGAAATTTTGCTAACAGATGTGGGAACCCTTAGGAGTGCAGAGCTGAATCTGCACGCTGTTTCAGCAGGTGCACGTAGCAGGGATGTTCAACCTGTGGACCGCAGACCGCAGGCGGCCCAAAGTGGCTGTGAATGTGGCCCAACACAAAATCATAACTACTTAAAACCTTTTTTTTTGCTCGTCGGTTTGGGTTGCTGTTTATGTATTTAATGTGTGGCTTAAAACAACTCTTCTTCTTCCAGTGTGGCCCAGAGATGCCAAAAATTTGGACACCCCAGTATCGAGCCATATTGAACATGGCAACAAAAACCTGTTCCCCACAACTTCAAGGTATTTTGATTTGAAAGGTGGAGCTGCAAATTGTTGTCCTCATTTTCATGAAGATCTCCATGAAATTGAAGAATATATGAAACAGAAGATTGCTGGTGTCTTGTCCAAACTAGACTTCACTCATGCAGATGCGTATTTGGCAAATGGTGAAAATGTAGCAAATGTAAATTTTGGAAAATTCCATTCAGTCTATGAACTTATCAAGAAAAACATTTTAAGTCTTACCCACTAACTATCCTGCACATGTTTTACATAACACTGTTAAAAATATGTATGATGGCCCTGGCTGGTGTGGCTCAGTTGGTTGGGCATTATCCCACAAGGCAAAAGGTTATTGGTTCCTTTCCTGGTCAGGGCACTTGCCTGGGTTGTGGGCCTGGTCCCTGGTTAGCATTAATGTTTCTCTCCCTCTCTTTCTTCCTACTCTCTCTAATCAACCAATCAATCAATAAGTAAATGTCTTTTAATTTTTTATTATTTTTTAAAGATTTTATTTATTTATTTTTAGAGAGAGAGGAAAGGAGGGAGAAAGAGAGGGAGAGAAACATCAGTGTGTGGTTGCCTCTCACATGCCCCCAGGTAGGGACAAGTGCCCTGGAATGTGTCCTGACTGGGAATCAAACCAGTGACCCTTTGGTTCTCAGGCAGGCACTCAATCCACTGAGCCACACCAGCCAGGGCAATAAATATATTTAAAAAAATAAAAGTAAAAAGAGGTGAGATTTACCTGTGGTATTGAGACTTTCATAATAAAATTTTGGGTCACTTTTCAGTTTTCGCAGAGCATGCAGAAGCACTTAATGGGATTGTTTTATTTCTAGGAGTGGAAGGAGAGAGTCTCATTAGACACATGCTTACGAGATGTCTTGCAGAAAAGACCTAAAAGTGCTGGCCTGCTGCAAAATAATATCTTCAAAGTGTGAAAACTTCTTTAATTTGGAAATATCTTGAGTATGAGAATGGAGAAAGGAGTTACTGCAAAATGGAATTTTTTATACTGCCTCTCCAAAAAGAGGCAGTATAAAAATATTGATATTTGAAGAGACCATAGAAACAGGTAAATTAAGTGCATCTGACTGGTTCTATTTATGTATAGGTTGTGACAAAAACTCATCCAGTGGAAACATGACTAATTTCTTGGAAATAATACTGCTTAAGAATAAGAAAAATTACCAATTAAGGACAGTGAAATCAAACAGGACTTTCTGATTTTGTTACTAAAACTGAAAGATATTTGAACTCCAATTTTAATTTCACAAGTTCAAATGACCTCTCTGTTTTACAATCATTTTTTTTTCCTGAGAAAAGAGGTTTAATGTGCGATGACACTTCATGTGCTTTGAAATATTTTAAAGGGATGAACATTTTAGACATGGAGAGCTTCTATGATTAATTTATGTATGCAAAGAACCTTACTGACAAACAGCTGGCCCACCAAAACAAGCCTTTAAATACAAAGAGGATGAACATTTTTGGAGAGGTGAAAATTAATTCCTGCAAGTCTAAAGTTCTGCTGATGCTAGTAAGTAAAATCCAAAGTACTCCATGCTCAAACATTTTTGCTGAGAGGATATTTAACCTGGTATCCTCACATTGAACTGACTCTAAAAAGCAGTTTAATGTGGGCTTGAGAAAAGCAGAGCTGAAAGTCAAACTGAATTTTATGTTGTTTTTTTAGGGCTTAGACCCCATTCTTCTCAGGGGATCCAACCGGTTGCTGCCTCCTGTGAGTGCCCAGCCAGCCCTCTTGAGTCTCCACTGCACTCCTTACCAGACAGGTTGTGCTGAAGCTGTCTGATGTTATAGGGTTTCTCTCACGCTAGCATTCAGTTGTTTGTTCTGGGTGGTTTCTCCACAATGTACTTGTAATTCCAGATTAGTCATGGGAGGAAGTTAGTATGGCTTCCATTCACTCCTCTGCCATCTTGCCTCTTCTCATATTTTTTCTTATACATATTTTTTCTCCTCATTTACCCCACATTATTCTTCGCTGCCCTACACACTCCCCCACCTTCCACTTTCAATCCTCCCCCAACCCCATTGCCCTTGACCTAGGGTTCTGACTTGATCCTTCCCCCTCTTTCCCCCATTATCTCCCTCCCCCCACACCCCTCCCCTCTGGTCACTTCCAGTTCGTTCTTTATTTCCATGTCTCTCTGGTTCTATTTCACACGCATGTTTGATTTGTTGATTAGGTTCCACTTATAGGTGAGATCTTACGGTATTTGTCCTTCACCTCCTGACTTATTATTTCACTTGGCATAATGCTCTCCAGATCCATCCATGCTGTCACAAAGAGTAGGAGTTCCTTCTTTCTTTCTGCTGTGTAGTATTCCATTATGTAAATGCACCACAGTTTTTTGATCCACTCATTTACTGATGGGGACTTAGGTTGCTTCCAACACTTGGCTATTGTAAATTGTGCTGCTATGAACATTGGTGTGCACAGGTTCTTTTGAATGTGTGTTTCAGAATTCTTAGGGTATAACCCTAGCAGTGGAATTGGCAGGTCAAAAGGCAGTCCATTTTTAGTGTTCTGAGGAAATTCCATACTGTTTTCTACAGTGGCTGCACCAGTCTGCATTCCCACCAACAGTGCACTAGGGTTCCCTTTTCTCCACAGCCTTGCCAGCACTTGTTGTTTGTTGACTTGTTTATGATGGCCATTCTGACTGGTGTGAAGTGGTATCTCATTGTAGTTTTAATTTGCATTTCTCTGATGGCTAGTGATGCTGAGCATCCTTTCATATGTCTCTGGGCCTTCTGTATGTCCTCCTTGGAGAAGTGTCTGTTCAGTTCCTTTGCCCATTTTTTAATTGTGTTGTTTGTCTTCCTGGTGTTGAATCATGTGAATTCTTTATATATTTTAGAGATCTAACCTTTGTCAGAGGTATCGTTGGCAAATATATTTTCCCATATGGTTGGTTCCCTTTTTATTTTGCTGATATTTTCTTTAGCCATGCAGAAGTGTTTTAATTTGATGTAGTGCCATTCATTTATTCTTTTCTTTATATCCCTTGCTCTAAGGGACACATAAGTGAAAATATTGCTGCATGGAATATATGAAATTTTCCTGCCTATGTTCTCCTCTAGGACTTTATGATTTCACGAATTATATTTATTTTATACATCTTGAGTTTATTTTGGTGTATAAGTTGGTTGTTGAGTTTCATTCTTTTGCACATAGCTGTCCAGGTGTCCCAAAACCATTTGTTGAAGAGGCTATTTTTACTCCATTTTATGCTCCTGCCTGCTTTGTCAAATATTAACTGACCATATTGACATGGATTTTTTTCTGGGCTCTCTTTTCTGTTCCATTGACCTATGTGTCTGTTCTTATGCCAGTACCAGACTGTTTTGATTACAGTGGCCTTATAATATAGTTTGATATAAGGTATTGTGATCCCTCCAACTTTGTTCTTCTTTCTCAAAGTTGCAGAGGCTATTCGGGATCATTGATGGTTCTACATAAATTTTTGAAATGTTTGTTCTGTATCTGTGAAATATGTCATTGGTGTTATAATAGGGATAGCATTGAATCTATAAATTGCTTTGCACAGTATGGACATTTTGATGATGTTAATTCTTCCAATCCATGAACATGGTACATGCTCCCATTTATTTGTGTCTTCCTTGATTTCTTTCTTCAGTGTTGTGTAGTTTTCTGAGTATAGGCCTTTTACCTCCTTGGTTAGGTTTGTTCCTAAGTATTTTATTTTTCTTGTTGCTATAGCAAATGGAATTTTTTTTCTAATTTCTGTTCCTAACATTTCATTGTTGGTGTACAAAAATGCCTTGGATTTCTGAATACTGATTTGTACCCTGTTGTTTTGCCAAATTCACTTATTAGGTTGAGTAGTGTTTTCATGGAATCTAGAGTGTTTTCTATGTACACAATCATGTCATCTGCAAACAATGACAGTTTTACTTCCTCTTTTCCAATTTGGATGCCTTTTATATCGTTTTCTTTTCTGATTGCTGTGGCTAGAACTTCCAATACTATGTTAATAGAAGAGGTGAAATCGGACACCCATGTCTTGTTCCTGATGTTAACTGGAAAGCTTTTGTTTTTTCCCATTGAGTATGATCTTGGCTGTAGGTTTCTCCTATATGGCCTTTATTATGTTGAGGAATGCTTCCTGTACTCACACTTTGCTGAGTGTTTTTATCAGAAATGGGTGCTATATCTTATCAAGTGTTTTTTCTGCATCTATCGATATGATCATGTGATTTTTGTCTTTCCTGTGTTTATGTGATGTATTATGTTTATTGATTTGCGAATATTGTACCAACCTTGCATCCCTGGGATAAATCCCACTTGATCACAGTGTATGATCTTTTTAATGCATTGCTGGATGTGGTTTGCCCATATTTTGTTGAGGATTTTAGCATGTATGCTCATCAGCGATATTGGCCTGTAGTTCTCTTTCTTTGTTGTGTCTTTATCTGGTTTTGAGATTAGGAGGATACTGGCTTCATAAAAAGAGTTTGGGAGTCTTCCCTCTTCTTGGATTTTTTTTAAATAGTTTGAGACGATGGTGGTTAGCTCTTCCTTAAATGTTTTGTAAAATTCTCCTGTGAAACCATCTGGTGCATGGCTTTTGTGTACCAGGTTTTTTTTTTTTTGATTACTGCTTCAATTTCACTAGCTGTTATTGGTCTGTTCAGGCTTTCTGCTTCTTGATTTCATTTTGGAAGATTATATGTTTCTAGAAATTTGTCATTTCACTCAGGTTTTCAAATTTCTTGGCATGTAGTTGTTCATAGTAATTTTTTACAATCCTTTGTATTTCTGTGGTATTGTTACAGAACAGACTGGGGGTGGTGAATGATATACTATTATTGAATGAACCCATGCTTGTGCTCCAGTGGTCCCCCACCCTGTATTAGGTTTGCCTTGCCCGCTGCCAGGGAAAGACATCTCTTGATGTCAGAGATTAGTGAAAAGGAAAGGGATTATTTATTTAAAAAGTTGTACAAACTTAAGAGTAATAATTTAATGTCTTCATCGAGATCACAAAGTCCTTTAGAATGCCTACAAATACATAGTCCTTCCTTCTCCCTTTTGCCCAGTCTAGGGTACCATATCTCAGAAAAAAGAAATAGAAGTCCAGGGTTCTTCTCTGCCCAAGCTGCGTGGTTGCAAAAAGACCCCCAGTTCTCTGCCCGAGCCATGTGGTCCCAAAAAGATGCCTCATGGCTGCCACATCTGGGTCTAAATCCCAGCACCAATCTTCCTCTGCCACAAAATTTCCAATTCCTCCCACCACTGGCCACAGCTTCCAGCATTCCCATATTTTTCCAGCTTTACTGAGCTGCCATAGTAAGTCTGGGCAGTTGTGGCCCTGTGCTGTGGAGCCAATCATCTCCAAGCTCTTATGCAGGCTCTGTAACCAGGGGGAGTTGCCTCCCATTTACATCATGGGTTGAAGTCACTCCCATCCCCCTAGTTCAAAGCATGGACACAGCTGTTTAACATATCCATGAGACCAGTTAAAGGTTATAGATATGTTAAATGACTGTTCTAGAGGTTATCTGCAAAACAGTAGCAACTCTCAATGGCCCTGCTCTATGCATCCCATCCCCTAGCTCAGACTTGTGGGGGTGAGGGCATCCTATATACATACATTTCTAATATTTCCTGGACACCCTGAGTTCTGGAATCCATTACAAATCCTCATTTGCACCCCCTTTGGCAGCACCCTGTTACAGTATCAGTTGTAATCTCTCCTTTTTCATTTCTGATTGTGTTTATTTGGGTCATCTCCCTTTTTTTCTTGATGAGCCTGCTTAAAGGCTTATCAATTTTCTTTATCTTTTCAAAGAACCAGCTCCCAGATTTATTGATCCTTTGATTTTTCTTTAAGTCTCTATGTCATGTAATTCTACTCTGATCTTGATTATTTCCTTCCTTCTACTAGCTCTGGGTTTTGTTTGTATTGTTCCTCCAGTTCTTGTAGATGTAAGGTTAGGTTGTTTATCTGAAAATTTTCTATCTTTTTTAGGTAGGCCTGTATCACTATAAACTTCCCTCTCAGTTTTGGATTGTTGTGTGTTCATTTTCATTTGCTTCCAGACACTTTTTGATTTCTCCTTTGATCTCAGCGTTAACCCATTCATTGTTTAATAGCATGCTATTCAGTCTCCATGACTTTGACTATTTTTGAATTTTTTCCTTGAGGTTTATTTCTAGTTTCAAGCCTTTGTAGTCTGAGAAAAAGCTCGATATGATTTCAATTTTCTTGAATTTGTTGAGGTTTGTTTTGTATCCTATCATGTGGTCTATCTTTGAAAATGTTCCATGTGCATTTGAAAAGAATGTGTATTTTGCTTCTTTGGGGTGAAAGGTTCTATATATATTAGTTAAGTCCATTTGACTTAGTGTGTTGTTCAGATCCACAATATTCTTGTTGATATTTTGTTTGGAATATCTACCCATGTTGACAGTGGGGTGTTAAAATCCCCTACTATAACTTGTTACTGTCTATATCTTTCTTGAAGTTCTCCAATATTTTCCTTATATATTTGGGTGCTCCTGTGTTGGGTGCATATATGTATACAATATTTATGTCTTCTTGATGCATTCTTCCTTGAGTTTTATGAACTGTCCTTTTGGGTCTCTTTTTATGGCCCTTATTTTGAAGTCTATTTTGTCTGATATGAGTATTGGTACCCCAGCTTTTTTTCTGTTCATTTGCTTGGAATATTTTTTTCAGCCCTTCACTTTCAGTCTGTGTAAGTGTTTTGTTTTGAGGTGGGTCTCTTGTAGGCAGCATATGTGTGGGTCATGTTTTCTTATCCATTCATCTACCCTATGTCTTTTAACTGGAGCATTTAATTCACTTACATTTAAGGCTATTATTGATAACTACCTAATTCATTTTTTGCCTTTGTACCTGTGTTCCTCTCTCTCTCACTCTTTTCCTTCATCTTCTTAAAGCAGTCCCTTTAGCATATCTTGCAATGCTGGTTTGGTAAAGGTGTATTCTTTTAGCCTTCTTTTGTCTGGGAAACTCCTTATTTCACATTCTATTTTAATTGAGAGCATCGCTGGGTAGAGCAGTCTTGGTTGCAGGATCTTGCTTTTTAATACTTGGAATATTACTTGCCATTCCCTTCTGGCTTGTAGGGTTTCTGTTCAGAAGTCAGCTTCCAGCCTTATCAGAGCTCCTTCATGTGTTACTTCTTGTTTCCCCATTGCTGCCTTTAAGAGTCTCTCTTTGTCTTTAAAACTTGGCATTGGAATTATGATGTGTCTTGGAGTTCCTCTTTGGGTTCCTCTTGATTGGGACTCTCTGTGCTTCCTGAGTTTGTGTGACTTTTTCTCTCATTAAATTAGGGACATTTTCTATCATTACTTTTTCAAACAGGTTTTCTATCCCTTGCTCCTCTTTTCCTCCTTCTGGTATCCCTATTATATGGATATTATTATGTTTTATGTTGTCCTCCAGTTCCCTTAATGCCTCTTTATTCTTTTTTAGTGTTTTCTCATTTTCTTGCTCTTTCTGGGAGTTTTTTCTACCTTGTCCTCAAGGTCAATGATTGGATTCTCTGCTTTATCTAGCCTGCTTTTGATTCCTTCTACTGTGTTCTTCAATTCAGAAATTGTATTCTTCATTTCCTCCTGGCTCTTGTTGATAGTTTCGATGTCCTTTTTCATGCTGGTGTAGTTCACAGTATGTTTCTTGTAGCTTCCCTGTAGTTTTTTGTAATTCTCAGTGAATTCATTGAGCTTCCTTATAACCATTGTTTGAACTCAGTATCTGATAGTTTACTTGCCTCTATTTCATTTAGCACTCTTTCTGGGGATTCTTCCTTTCCTTTGATTGCCGGCTGCTTCTTTGTCTTCCCATTTTTGAGGAGGCGCTTCTTGTTTGCTTCTGCTTCTTAAATTGATCTATTTTGACTCCCTGTCTTTGTGGTGTGAACTTCTATGGTAGGAGACCCATGTGATTCAGTGGTGCAATTTCCTTGATCTGAACTTGATGCTCTTGGGATGCCCTTTATGCTGTTTTTATTGGCTCTCTGGATGTAATTGGGTTTTGATTTTTGTTGGGTTGTTCTTTGGTGGGTCCTTCCCTCCCACTGATTGACTGAGGGTCACTCTGTCCTCTATGTCTTGTATGCTGTTGTGCAGGTGCACTGTTTTTTCTTTCTGGATCTGCCTCTGGTGATGTCAGATGGTGACCCCATCTGACCTTAGGCAGCCTGTTGGAGACTTCCAGGGATCTACTGTCTGTGGCTGACTCCTTCAGTTGTTAATCTACTCACTCTACACTCAGCAGTCAGGCTTAAGCACCACAGTGTGGGGCATGGTCCCTCCTGGAGTCAGGACTATTGCTTCCCCTCAGGCTGTTGCCATGCGGAGGGGATTGGTCTGCCTTAGCAAGATAGCTGCCGCCATATTGGGGATGACTCAGCACCAGAATCCAGTGTTTACTTTTAGTTCTCTCCTCAAAGCTTCTGTGTCTCCAATCTCTCATCATGCATCTCTAGTCTACTTCCCCATCCTCTACTGGAACCCAGGGTAAGTGACTGCAAATGAAGATTTATGCATTAGCCCTTTAAACAGCTCTTTGCCTCTACAGCTGTCCATCTCTGGCAGAGAGTAACCCTGCTGCTTTTTGTCACTGGTTTGTTATCTGTGTACTTTTTGGGCTCTAGTCCTCTTGGCTGGGGATCCCAGCTCAGGGTTTAGACCCCACACTTCTCAGGGGGATCCAAACTCTGGTGCCTCAGTTGCTGCCTTTGGCCATCTGGCTAGCCTCTTGTGTCTCCACTGCATTCCTTACCAGATTGTGATGAAGCTGATTCTTCTGTCTGTCCAAGGTGATAAGTCTTCTCTCTTACTACTGTTCAGTTGTTTGTTCTGGGTGATTGCTCCACAATTTAGTTGTAATTCCAGATTTGTCCTGGGAGGAGGTTAGTGTGACTTCCACTCTCTCCTCCACTATCTTGGATCTACATATTTTTTAAATACTTCATTTATTTACTTTAGAGATAGGGGAAGGGAGGGAGATAGAGAGGGAGAGAAACATTAATGGGTGAGAAATACATGGATCTCAGTTGCTTCTTGCTCACCTTCAGCTGGGGACCTGGCCTGCAACCTAGGCCTATGCTCTGACCAGTGACCTCTTGGTCCACAGGCCGGCTCTCAATTCACTTAACCACACCAGCAAGTGCCATATTGTATTTTTAATTAATACCACTTTCAATTAGTAGCAGTTGCCATTGTTAAATGTTGTTTAGTTTAAATAATGGAATTTATGTAACAGAAAGTAAATAATATATAATAATAGATAATTTCATATAAGCATTTATTTTTAATATTTGTTAAGTGATATTTTAAAAGTAATAGCGTACATGTGTATAATTATTTATTTTATATTCCTGTGGTTGGGAAGTGGTCTGGCATGGCATGGCTGTGTCTTGGGTTGTTTTTCTAAAAAGTAGGTCATCGGACTTCCGGCCAAGATGGAGGCATAGGTAGACATACTGTGCCTCCTCGCACAACCAAAATTAAGGACAACAAAAATTAGAAACAAAAAAAACACCCAGATCTGACAGAAAATTGAACTGTAAGGAAGTCTGACAACCATTCATCCAGACTGGTAAGAGGGGTGGAATCGGTGGCTGGTGGAGAGGGGCCACAACAGGAAAAAGCAGTGGCTGGCAGTCCTGGGTGCGCAGGTGGTGGCTGGCAGACCCAGTGAGGCATGCAGGGCAGCTGGCTGAATGCAGACACACATTTGCACACAGATAGACCAGGTGAGAATGGGGAGCAAGACAGACCACTCAACCCAGTGCCCCAGTGCCAGGAAATAAAGCCTAAAAGCACTGATTGAAAACACTTGTGGAGCAACAAGTATAAAGGACACATGGACAAAAACTAGCAGGGGTAGAAATGGGAGGGGGGTGGGGAGGGCTGGGGTGGTGGGCTGGAATGGGAGCAAAAGACAGAAAACTGTACAAGAACAACAATTAAAATAAATTTTAAAAAATTTTAAAATAAAAATTTTAAATTAAAAAAAAAAAAGAAAACACTTGTGGGGGTTGAGGTGCTTGGAGAGACTCCCAGTCTCACAGGAGAGTTCGTTGGAGAGACCCACAGGGTCCTAGAATGTACACAAGCTCACCCATCCAGGAACCAGCACCAGAAGGGCCCGATTTGCTTGAGGGAAGCAGCGGAAGGGACTGAAACCCAAAAGAGAGTGGAGCAAGCACCATTGTTCCCCCTGGGACCCCACCCCCACATATAGCATCACAACCCAGCGACTGGGTTGCCCCGCCCTGGTGAACACCTAAGGCTCCGCCCCTCATACTTAACAGGTGCGGCCAGACCAAAACAAAAAAGAAAGAAAGAAAAGAAATGGCCCAAACAGAAGAACAGATCAAAGCCTCAGAGCCAATACATCTAAGCAACCAGGAGATAACCAACCTATCAGATGCACAGTTCAAAGCACTGGTGATCAGGATGCTCACAGAATTGGTTGAATTTGGTCGCAAATTAGATGAACAAATAAAGGCCACTAAGTGAAATGAAGGAAAATGCACAGGGAACCAATAGTGATGGGAAGGAAACTGGGACTCAAATCAATGGAGTGGGCCAGAAGGAAGAAAGAAACAACCAAACAGAAAAGAAGGAAGAAACAAGAATTCAAGAAAATGAGGAGAGGCTTAGGAACCTCCAGGACATCTTTAAACATACCAACATCTGAATTATAGGGGTACCAGAAGGGGAAGAAGAAGAGCAACCAGTGGAAAACTTCTTTGAACAAATAATAAAGGAGAACTTCCCCAATCTGGCAAAGGATATAGACTCCCAGGAAGTCCAGGAAGCTCAGAGAGTCCCAAAGAAGTTGGACTCGAGGAGGAACACACCAAGGCACATCATAATTACATTAGCCAAGATTCAAATGAAGGAGAGAATTCTAGAAGCAGCAAGGGATAAGGGGACAGTCATCTACAAAGGAGTTCCCATCAGACTGTCAGCTGATTTCTCATAAGAGACCTCACAGGCAAGAAGGGGCTGGAAAGAAGTATTCCAAGTCATAAAAGGCAAGAACCTACATCCAAGATTGCTCTATCCAGCAAAACTTTCATTTAGAATGGAAAGGCAGATAAAGTGCTTCCCAGATAAGGTCAAGTTAAAAGAGTTCATCATCGCCAAGCCCTTATTATATGAAATGTTAAAGTGACTTATCTAAGAAAAAGAAGATAAAAAATATGAACAGTAAGAAGACAGCAAACTCACAGTTATTACCAACCACACCTAAAACAAAAGCAAACTAAGCCAACAACGAGAACAGGAACAGAACCACAGAAATGGAGATCACAGGGAGGGTTAGCAACAGGGGAGTGGGAGGAGGAGAGGTGGGGAAAAGGTACAGAGAATAAGTAGCATAGATGGTAGGTAGAAAATAGACAGGGGGAGGGCAAGAATACTATGGGAAATGTAGAAGCTAAAGAACTTATGACACATGGACATGAACTAAAGGGGGGGTATGTGTGTGGGAGGGGGTGTGCAGGGTAGAGGGGAATGAAAGGGGGAATGGGACAACTGTAATAGCATAATCAACAAAATATATTAAAAAAACCTATCAATGATGTTAAATGAGGACTTACTCTATCTGGGGAAGGCAATTATTCTTTTGACAGTAAGAATAAAGAATGCAATTAGAAACTTCAGGAAAATCAAAATCAAAATCAAAAATTCAAAAAATCAAAATACAAAAAGCCAAGCCCAAATGTAAAGCAAATTAAATGTGTTTCATGCTTTTGAGCAATTAATTGATGGAGCCTAAGAGAATTAAATGCGTGAGATCTTGATGTTTTCTTAGCCATGTTTTGAGTGGCCTGGGCACCATGATATTGGATGAGTGAGAGAAAATGTGATCCTTGGGTACAGACTCCTTGCCTCAGCAGCAAACTATATTACACAGGCATGACAATAATATTGGTTTACTGATTTAAAAAAAAAACAATTTTAAAGTCAATCTATGTACAAAATGCAACTGTCCTCATTATGACTTCAAAACACTATTTAAATATTATCATCTTTTAAAATGTAAAAGTAAGGGTATTACAGACAGGTTGAGAAGTAGAAGAGTGGGAGTGGAAAAGGAGAGATAGGAGTGGCAAATTCCTCATTTTCTACAGTGGGAAGCCATTAGATTGTATCTCCACTCTGTGGAACAAAAAGTCAGATGTATTGTTTAGAGCACAAATATAAACAACAGAAGAACCAAGGATATTTTTAACTAGCAAAAGCCAGGAGGAGTAGAGAAGGGGAAAATGGAATATGTAAGTGAGTAAAATCTTATTTTTCATAGAAGAATGTGTTAATTTCCTAGGGCTCCTGTAATGAAGTACCAAAAACTGGATGATTTTAACAACAAAATTATTGTTGCATAGTTCTGGATGCTGGAAGTATGAGATCAAGATGTGGCAAGGATGGTTCCTTCCGAGGGCTGTCAGGGAGGGTCTGCTCCATTTCTTTCTCTCAGTCCTGGCAGTTGCAGCGAGTGTCTGGCAGTGTCCCCTGGCTTGCAGACGCGCCACTCCTATGTCTGTCATCTTCACAGGGCATGCTCCCCTGTGTCTTAGCGCTGTGTTCCTTTTTTATTAGGTCACCAATTACATTGTTAGGGCCCACTGTAATGACTTCATTTTAACTTGATTACCTCTTTAAATTTTAACTTTTTAAATGTATTGCCTTTAGAGAAAGAGAGGAAGGAAAGGAGAGAGAGAAACGTTGATTTGTTGCTCCATTTTTTAATGCATTAATTGGCTGACTCTTGTGTGTGACTTAACCAGGGACCAAACCTTTAAGCTTGTATTGGGATGATGCTCTAACCAACTGAGCTACCAGGCCAGGGCTGATTACCTCTTTAAAGACAGTATTTCCAAACAAGGTCTCATTCTGTGGTACTGCGCATTAGGACATGAACATATCTTCTTGGAGGGAATACAATTCAACCCATAAAAAAGAGTCATTAAATTGTCTAAATTTCTATATTAAGACATGGCAGTCTATGCATATAATTTAGATGTATGCAGGTCAATGTCACTTTAATCCAGGTGAGGGCCCCTATCCTGACTCTTGTGGTATAGAGGGCTCTTCCATGACCCTCCTCTGGCCTAGAGTTGCCAGATTTGGAAATTTCAGATAAACAATGAATAGAGTATTTTTTTTAGCATAAATATGTCCACTGTAATATTTGGGACATACTTATACTAAAAAATTGTTGTTTATCTAAAATTCAGATTTAACTGGGTATCCTGTGTTTTATCCGTCAGTCCTACCCTGGCCATGCCTTTCCACCTAAAGCCTGCACCCCCACTTCTGTATCATGCTTCCAGGACCTGAGGCCCTGGACTTCTCCGCTCAGATGAAGTGGCCTGAGCCTGCTTCCAGGGCCTCTGTCAGTCTTTTCACCCTGACCACTCCTCCCCAAGGAGGACTATACCAAGGCGTGCGCAATCCTAAGGCCCAACTCAGTTTGAGGGAGCCAGAGCATGTGGACAGAGCTTGGGTGTGAGGGCTGGGGTGTCTACCTATGTATGCATGGAACCCCTCATCAGGGGTAGGAGCAGAAATAGGACAACTGCAGCCTGGGGGGCTGGTCTAGTTCTGGTGAGGGACTCCAAGGAGTCCAGGAATTCTCAATTTGAACTTGTTTTTAAGTGGTTATTAAGGTACATTTGCCAAAGTAGAAGAATAAAACATACTCCATAGTTTGCAGGACTGATAACTTTTTAATACTTAGACATGTGGTATGCATGCCTCTAAATGGACCCTTGCCCCAGTCCCCGCATATGTTATGGGCAGGCCTGACATGTGTAAACACAGAAAAACTAAAAACAGAAGCCATTTTGAGTTGTTGCCCATGGGGGATGGATGGAGGAAAGGAAAGATGGGGGACAGACAACTGTAGCACTTTGTTATAAACCTCTCTGTCGATTTGATTGTTTTATCATTTGCATTCGTTGCTTTGTTATGAATATTATTAAGTTCCCAAGTCCTCCCTCAAGTCTTCTTGATCCCTGTCTCTCACCTCTCTTCTCCCAACTTCTGCAACCCTCGGGGCTGGGCAGCACACTGCCTGCCTGGGCAGCTTACCCCGAGTTCTCTGCAGCCAATGTCCCAGCCCCAAGCAGGCTGACGGCCTCTCTCTCCTCAGAGGTTGCCTTGGGCCAAGGTCAGCATGGTCCGAGTCCTGGCCCTCCGTGTAGCTGGCAGCCTCTGCTGGAGCTTCTCACCCCACTCTCTCTCCACTGGTGTTCCTATTTGCATCTCCTGATAATCCGCTTGGGTTTGGGAGCAGCCTGGTGGCCTGCCTGCAGCCTCCTTCTGGTGGCTGCTGTGCAGCAGCGTGGCACGGAAACAGTGCTGCAGCCTGACCTGTTCACAAGAGGCAGGGATCCACTGTGCCAGGGCTTTCTGCTGTCAGTGAGAGTCGGCCTTCCGCCTGGCTGTGCCCGCCCTTGCCATCCTGCTCTCTTTATGTCTCCGTCTCTGCCCCACGCTTCTCTCTGCCCCATCTCCCTGTTTCTTCTGCCTTCGTCTCTCTGTCTTGGCATTACTCTCCAGTCTTCTGCCCACCAACTCAGTTCTACTCTCTTTATAAGCACAGAGGCCATTGCTACTCTTCCATTCCAGACCCTAGACCCAGCTTCACACATGGGATTAAATTATCCCATCCCACCCACTAAACCTACACCCACATCTAATCCTAGCCTTTCAAGCCAACCCCTAACAAATGGCTCTTGGCCTATTCCAGGTGCCCCACAGCTAACAAGGGGACTGGGACCTGACCCTGTAACTCACCCCATTCTAGAACTTTAATTCAAACTCACTCTCATTCATAGTATATCCCAATCCCACCCTCAGCCTGTGGGAGGCACTGGGGCTGAAACTCAAGATCTGCTATGTGCCCTGGGTGTTTGGCCAAGGTCTGGGTTCCTGGAAATTGTGATATTGGCCTGGGAAAGAAAAAAAATAACCCTTACAAAATATGCCCCAGTCAGTGCACCTGCTGCAAACTGTCCCTGGGGACTAGGAGGAGGTCAGGAGAGGGCAGTGAGGATGACACTAGGAGGGTGCCAGGAATGCCAGCTGGAGAGGCCAGTGAGGAGGGGCAGTACCACTTGGAAGGGAGGGGCTGGCAAGGCCATGGGCAGATAGAGGAGGGCTTGGGATGGTGGGCAGAGGCTTCCTGCAGGATGCCCATGGGCTATTCTTCATTCACTCACTCAACAACTATTTATGGAGCACCCACTTAGTAGCTGGCTTTGTGGCAGGCTGGGGTAGCAGTGAACAGAACCAAGTGCCTGCTCACATGGAGCTCACATTCAAAGTAGGGAGATGGACAAGAAATACTCTAAGAGACACCTCAGGGGTAAGTGTTAGGAAGAGGGACAAACAAGTCGGCAAGAGGGGACATAGAATGACAAAGGCTATTTATATAAGGTGGTCAGGGAAGTTCTTTCTGAGAGGCTGGCATCAAAAAGTCTCCATAGACAGGATGAAGTAAGCCTTGCAAATACAGGGGGACCGAGTCCACTATGAGAAAAGAGCAGTGGCCCCAAGGTGAGGGCAGGTGATGGTGGGCAGGAGGATAAGAGGCCAGGTAAGTAGACAGGGTCAGACTACCAAGGCACCTCCTGGTTTCTAAGGTCCGAGGAATTCAGATCAGGAGACCTGGGTGATAGGGAGAGGTGCATGAAGAGGAAGGTGGAGGGTGGCAAAGGGAACAAGGAGTGAGGTGAGGTCAACCTGGGGCCAGGACAGCTCTGCCTGGGCTGGGGCCTCTGGGCTGAGGATGATGCTGGAGAGAAGGTAGGGTGTGCCCTGCCTCCCACACCCACAGCCTTAGGTGCTCACACAATAAGCTCCTGCTCACTCCACCGCATATACCCACATGTGTGCACACACCAAAAAACACATATGGGAAACCAGCACAGGCTCACATGCATGTGAATAGATATGATTGTATACAAACACTTGTGTGCATGCAGACTCCTCTTGTAAGTCTAGACATTCATTAGAAATTCTAAAATGGCAGAACATTGGGGCTGAAGGACATTAGACTATCTCATTCCACTTCCACACAACACAGAAAACTGAGGCCCAGGGAAGGGAAGGACTTTCTCAAGTCCCATGATTTGGTAGTCTGGGAAGTTCTCAACATCCTGCCCCAAAGTGCACACTCACGTACATACACGGTGACGTGCCCTGGCAGAGTTCCTCCTATAACGTCATATTCTCAAGGGTGCTGGCTAGCCTCTCCCTCCCAGGAAAACTACAGGCTTAACCAGGTCCGTCCAGGAGCTGCTGAGCTTCTTCCCAATTCTCCCAACAAACTGTGTGGAGGGAATGCAGGGCTGGCTTCAAGACCAATCTGCCCTCCTTGGTGTGATGGCAACAACCCCACAACCACACAGCCACACATCTGTGTGTCACTTTCTCTTGCCTCTTGGAGCCCATTTCAGGGTCCATCAGACCGTCTTATTGTCTTTCTCCAGCTCCTTTTCTGTGTCTTGCTTCCTTTCTCCACCATTAGGTCTAACCCTGGCTGTCAGTGATTCTCTACTTTTTTCTCTTTCTACCCTCTCTCTCTCCAATTTCTGTCTCAGCTTCTCTCCATTTCTCTCTGCTGGTTCTGTCCCTCTTACTCCATTCTCTCTCTCTCTCTCTCTCTCTCTCTCTCTCTCTCTCTCTCTCTCTCTCTCTATCTCTATCTCTATCTCTATCTCTATCTCTATCTCTATCTCTATCTCTATCTCTGATCTTTCTTTACCTTCCAGGAAACTCTGATGTGGCCTCCAGCCACACCCTGGTCAGTGGAAGTGGGGCCTCTTTGGGGTGAGGGAGTCAGGTGGAGCAATAGCAGCTGGAGAGGGATTGGCCACGTTGGTGGGAGAGGAGGCAGGAGGAATGGGAGGTGAAAGCACTGGGTGGGTGTCTTCTGGGCAGGGTGGGCTAGGGAAGGGAAAGCAGGAAAGAAAAGCTCTGCAGGGAAGTGAGCACCACCTCCCCTTCTAGTGAGACCAACTATCCCAATTTACTTGGGACTGTTGGATTTCACATCTGGGAGTCCCACATCCCGGAAAATCCTTCAGTCCTAAGCAAGCCTGGACAGCTGGTCACTCTACCCTGAGGCCCACAGGCACCAGGGCAGAGCTGGTCCCTTCCCCCTGACCCAATTCTCCCTTTCACTGTTGTGGTGCTGCTGAGGACCCAGGGATGGTGGAGGGCCTCCATCAATGATCTGAGGACAAGCAAGGAATCCACATACTCAACAAGGCCCCCATCCCCAGGCCAGAGCCCTGCTAGGGAGTGGGGAATGGCAGCCCACAGGGAGCTCCTGGGCTAGGAGGAGGAAGGGAAGCTGACCTCCAGCCTGTTTCCTCCTCTGCTTGCATTATCTCCTGTGCAACGGGCTTCTCAGGGAGAACTTTCAGCAGGTGAGAGTAGGGGGGCTGCCTAGGAGGTAGTAAGCGCCCCCTCGGAGTTGTGCAGAACCATTCCTTGGGCTCAGCATGGCGTGGCCTTATGTGTAACACTGTGAGGCACCACCTCTGGCTGTTCTTAGCTGAGGCCCACTGGGCCCTGGCGGCCCTGTCCTATCATCCTTCCTGGTGGAAGCAGGGTAAGGCTGCAGCCTCAGGTAGCAGTGAGGTCTGGACAGATGGGGAAGAGCTGTCAGTGATCCATGTGTGCAGATTCAGTCATGCCTGGCTGGGCAGGCCCCTCTCCATCGCCTGCCCTCAGGCCCCCATGGCCGTTCTGCAGTGGGGATCCCCAGAACAGCAGTCCCTACTTGTAAAATGAGGATGTGGAGAAGGTAGCCTCTAAAATGCTTTCATTTCTGGCATCTGATGCCTATCCAATTTGCTCATCCATTGAGTCAAGAGATATTTTTTGAGCATCTTCTCTGTGCTGCGATTAACAACTGCAAGGACCAAATGTCTGCCTTCTGCAGGCTTCCTCTCTCATAGCGGGGCCTCACATTAAATACCCAGGTATCTGCTGAGTGAGTTAATAGAGGAAACCTCTGAGAGGAAGACAGAGTCCAAAAAAAAGCAAGCAAACAGGAAAAAAGTGCAACTTAAAGGAAGCAGACATTGCAGATAGAAACTTAAAAAATAGTAATATAAGGGCTATTATTATCCTCAGAAAAGTAAAATATTAATAAAATAAGAATGGGATACAATTTTATTTTATTTTTAAATTAACTCTACTTACTATGCAATATATTTTAAAGAAAATATTCAGCAGATAAAAAGGAATCTTTGAAATTTAAAATGTATAAAGCAGAAATCAAAAAGTCTATTAGAAGAGTAGAATAATAACATTGAGGAGGTCTCCTGGGTAAGGCAAAAAAGGAAAACCTCAAGGACCATGCACAGAACCAATTGTCAGAGAGCCAGGAATCCCTCAATGCCAGGACTGTGAGCAACATTAAAGCAATGACATTAATGGGAGGGCCCCCTCTAAAATTCTGGGGAAAAAAGGTCTCCAACTGTAATTCAATATCCAGTCAGGCTATCAATCAAGATTCAGGACAGAATGAAGAGTTCTAGACATGCAAGATCTTAGAACAGGCATGTCCCAGACACCTTTTCTGGAAATTATTACAGGATGTTGTATATAGATATGAACAGAAGCAACTCCATCTCTGTGTCCAGGATTTCACTCCATTTTTAAGTTTTGTGCTGGACCTTTGTCCTTAGCAAGCACATCAAAGCCTTCTAGTTTATGATCTGTGTTCCTTAAAATGTAGCCATAATTGTTTGCATTAGTAATGGCCAGAATGGCATGACAACCGAGATAAGTATCAAGCTGGTAAGAGTGTCAGTTACAAACCATCATCTATCACAAGACCACCAGGAGGGACAGCCCCAGCGCTGCTGTGTCCTTTGTCCCCTTGTCCCATCAGTCATTAGGACCCGAGTCACACCATAGAGAAGGGGGTCACAGGGGTCTGTAGAGGAGAATAAGCTGTGCGGGACTGCTGGGTCGTTCGTCTCTTCCCCTTAGACCTAGTTGTCTCCTAAGTAAACCACCCTATAAAATTCTGGTATATTCTGTGGGGTTGCCAGCTTCATCCTTCTGTGTGAAGGTACCTTCTCATTACAGTGGCCGGCACTCCCGTGTTTCACTGTCAGACAGATGTGTTTGGCCAAAATGAGTAAAATAAGGAGGGGATGATGTGGGATCCAGGAAGCAAGAGACCCACCCCAAGAGGTGACAGAAAGTGTGAGTAATGGAGACAGCCATCTCTGCGAGCCTGTAGCACAGCAGACCTCCAAAGAAACCAAACTGGGCCCTGGCTGGTGTGGCTCAGTGGATCGAGCACTGGCCTGTGGACGGAAAGGTCAAGATTCAGTTCCTAGTCAGGGCACATGCCAGGTCCCCATTTGGGGGTATGAGAGAGGCAACCAATGTTTCTCTCCCTGTCTTTCTCCCTCCTTTCCTGCTCTTTCTAAAAATAAATAAATAAAATCTTTTTAAAAACAAACAAACATGTGTGCCACAGAAATAAAAAAAAATAGTGGATCAGAAGGCTCAGAGAGAGATTTCTTTCTATATTTTAGAATATAACACTGATGGAGGACTTTGTGTGTTTACCTATGTCTAGAAGAGATTCTTCCAACTAGGGGGGGATTGGGAATTGAATTAGTGATAGGTATTAAACATACACACACAAACACACACAGCCCTGACGGTGTGGTTCAGTTGGTTGGGTGTCATTCCATAAAGCAAATGGTTGCTGATTCGATTCCCAGTTGAGGCATGTGCCTAGGGTTCAGGTTCAGTCCCGGTCAGGGTGCATACAAGAGACAAAGAGTCGATGCTTCTCTCTCATATCAGTGTTTCTCTTCCTCTCTTTCTCTCTCCCTTCCCCTCTCTCTAAAAATAAATAAATTATCTTTAAAAACAACAACAACACACACATACACCAAGAAAAAGAAACCTTAGTAAGTCCAGGGAAAACAAAAGCTGTCAAAAAAGATGATAGTGGGAGGTCTGTGAGAGTAATTAATTGGGGAACCTACTATACCCTTGGTGGTATCAGAAGGGATGTGCTGAGGAGGGGATGTGAAATGGAAGACTGAAATGCCAGAAGGAACCAGGCACGGCAGAGGGTCTGGGGTCAGGGAAGGGTCTCTGCATTCTGCAGCCCTGGTGTGCTTTGGAGAAGGTTTGGGTGGAGACTGTGAGTTCCTCAGAGTACCTAGGAGGTGGCATGGCCTTGCGTGGGTGACGTGGTGGGTGAGGTGGTACAGAAGCATTATGATGCCCCTCTACCAGGAAGCCCTCTGTGACTGGCACTAAAGTTGATTTGTTAAACTCTGGATGTGTGTGCTTCCAGCTTCCAATTTGGTTGGCCCACCAAATTTAGGACTTCTCCTAAATCCTCTAGCACAATGATGATGATGCTAGACAGGGCTCCCCTTGCGGTGGGAGGGAGCTCAGTTAGGCTCTAAAAGTATCTCCAGCATCAGACCACAGTGTGTTGCAGGCAACACATTGCCTCCCAGGACTTGATCTGTGGCCAGATAATGAGAATGTGATGAGCTGGGATGGGGGTTCCTTGGTTGGGGATGCTTTCAGCCAATGACGACACCTTGGCCCCGCTAAGAAGGTAAGTTGACTCATGAGTAGAATTCAGCTAGGTATGTAGACAAGAGAACAAGAAGCTTGAGGACGGAAGACTAAGGAACCAAGCAGACTTGTGCTGTGGAGTGCAAAACTCTCTCATCCAGAAAGTTCTCAGGGGCTCTTTTCAGCTTCCCTTCCAGCTCTCCGGTTTGGAGCCCCTGCCTCCTCCTCATTCCCCCTCCCCTGGCACATCCTGTTTGGGGGGAAAGGGCCAGATATCCTCACCCTAAAGGTATGTGCCCCTTCCACACATAACTTTATGTGTTGGGATAGTGAAGCTCAGGGGACATTGCTGCCCCCACAGACACACAACACCAATGGTGGGGTTCCAGACACTGCGGGAGGCCACAGAAAGAATATTCCAGAAGGAGTGAAGTTCCTCAGCCTCACCTCTGCCTGCCAGGCAGACAGGCCGGGTAATGGGGCCACCTCTGTGAGTCTGGGTGTCTCAGAGTCCCAGCAAAGGAAACCAAGCCCAGCTGCTTCCTGCGACTGGGCAGGAGCTGAGTCACTGCCCTGTCTGCCTCCCTGATCCCACCTACCCACCCAGGGCAATGGGGAGAAAGGGCTAGAGCCTTGGGACCTCCCTGGATGACAGCATGTGTTTAGGGCAGCCCAGCTGTGGAGCCAGCAGGCAGGACTGCCACAAGGGAGAAGGGTGTGTTTTCTTACAAAAACAGGCCAAGCATTTTGGCTTCCCACTGAAGCCTTGGACCGGGTGGGTGTTTCATACACTTTGGCCTTCTTAGCTCTTCACTGAGACACACCCTCCACCCAAACAGACATATTAACAAAGAGATTCATACTCCTGCACACAAACAGTCATATGTCCAAATACACACACAAACTCACACACAATCCCACATCCACACCCATACCCACACACATACACACTCACAATCATCCCCACATGAAGATGTGGTGCCCGCACGTACCTACGCACATCTGTACACACACATCGTTGCTCATACAGCCCTAGCTTAGAAAATGGCTCCCCCTCTTTTTCTTCTTGTCTGAAGTGAGGTTAGAAGTCTCTCACCTTCCTTGAGATTAAATTTCTTACCCTTCTCACCATAAAAACCCTTCTGCTGCATCCTTTCTTGGGTCCTGTCCAGCTAGTGCTGTGCCTTTAAGGAAGTTGAAGCTGCTAAAAGTAAGTGAGAGAGAGAGAGAGAAATAGCCAAAAAATTTTGGCATCTTCCCCCTCAAGTTTCTGGTGTCACTTATGAAACACAGGTCCTCATTGCTGGAGAAAAGCAGTTGTTTTGCTGGAAGAAGGCGCGCAGGCTGCCTGGGCTCCATTCCTGCAGCCGTTCAGCAGCTGGGCCCTTCACCCTGTCGGGGAAGGGCAGCTTGGGGTGCGGGACCAGGCTATCCCTTCCTCCAGGAACTTCCTCTTCTTTTGGGAGCTCTTGGCTCTGCAGACTGTCCTGGGCTAACTTCAGCCTTTGTTGCTTTCTGGTTCCATCTTAGGAGAGGCTCTGCTTGACTAAGAAAGAGCACTTTGAAGGTAAGCCAGAGGGAGGAGGGCTTCAAGGGCCAGCAGGAGAAGAGGGAGGCCTGTTAGGCCCAGGGGCCCCCTGGGCATTTTCCTGTTGGTTCGGGGTGCTTGGGACAATGCCTTGTTTGAACCTGTCCAGGGGACATCTGCCCCTCCAACAACTACAGCCCTGGAAATCCCAGCAGCATTTGGGTTGAGCCTCTGGCCTTGCCCAAGCCAGCTGAGAGGTCCTGGTGGGGTTTATTTCGGCAGCTGCCTGGTGTAGTTTGAACAGAATAGGCCACAGGGGTGATTCTGTAGAAAGGGTCTGGTGTCTGCTGTGGTCAGGGCCGGCAGGAGCAGGAGGGGGTTGGGGGGTGGATGGGAGTGGTGTACACTGCACAAGGGGCCTTGTCTGGGCCAGGGCAAAGCATACCTATGGGGGGCTCCGGTGGGAGGGACTGTGGCCAGGATGTGGGACGGTAGGAGGGAGGTTCTGCAGAGTGCTGGGGGAGGGAGTAGCAGGAAAACAGATTTCAAGTCACAAAGTCAGCTAGGAGCTGGCCGAGGCCCAGGGTCCTGGGAGATTTCTCTACTCAGAGGAGGAGCTGGGGTTCTCTTCCATCCTGTCTTCATCTCTACTGGCTGCATGACCTCGGGCAAGTCCTGGCCCTTCCTTGGGCCTCAGTTTTCCATTCTGTAGAATAGGGGTGGTGGGCTAAGTGGTGCTGGGTCTTAGCTGGCTTATGTAGGGCAGGGCTCTAATGAGGAAGAGCTCTGGGTTGGGGTCCTGACTGGGATGACTGCCTTCCATGGGTCCTTGGAGTCACCTCGGTGGCATGTCTTTCTCTGCAGGAGGTAGGATGCATGAGCTGTGTCTGCTGTGCTGGGTGGTCCTCCTGGGCCTGGGGCAGGCCTGTCCTGAGCCCTGCGACTGTGGGGAGAAGTACGGCTTCCAGATAGCTGACTGTGCCTACCGTGACCTGGAGGCTGTGCCTCCCGGCTTCCCAGCCAACGTGACCACACTGAGCCTGTCAGCCAACCGGCTGTCCAGTTTGCCAGAGGGCGCCTTCAGGGAGGTGCCCCTCCTGCAGTCACTGTGGCTGGCACACAACGAGATCCGCACAGTGGCCACTGGTGCTCTGGCCTCTCTGGGCCATCTCAAGAGCCTGGACCTCAGCCATAACCTCATCTCTGACTTTGCCTGGAGAGACCTGCACAACCTCAGTGCCCTCCAATTACTCAAGATGGACAGCAATGAGCTGACCTTCATCCCCCGAGATGCCTTCAGCAGCCTTCGTGCCCTGCGCTCACTGCAGCTCAACCATAACCACTTGCACACACTGGCCGAGGGCACCTTTGCACCGCTCACTGCACTGTCCCACTTGCAGATCAATGACAACCCTTTCGACTGTACCTGTGGCATCATGTGGTTCAAGACGTGGGCCCTGACCACAGCTGTATCCATCCCAGAGCAAGACAACATCACCTGTACTTCGCCCCATGTGCTGAAGGGTATACCACTGAACCGCCTGCTGCCACTGCCTTGCTCAGCACCCCTGGTGCAACTCACCTACCAGCCCAGCCAGGATGGTGCCGAGCTGCGGCCTGGCTTCGTGCTGGTGCTCCACTGTGATGTAGAGGGTCAGCCGGCCCCCCAGCTTCACTGGCACATCCAGACACCTGGTGGCACAGTGGAGATCACTAGCCCCAATGTGGGTGCTGATGGGCGTGCCCTGCCTGGTGCCCTGGCAGCCAGCAGCCAGCCACGCTTCCAGGCCTTTGCCAATGGCAGCCTGCTCATCCCTGACTTTGGCAAGCTGGAGGAGGGTACCTACAGCTGTCTGGCTACCAATGAGCTGGGCAGTGCAGAAAGCTCGGTGAACGTGGCACTGGCTACACCAGGCGAGGGGGGAGAGGATATGCTGGGGCGCAGGTTCCATAGCAAAGCAGCTGAGGGTGAGGGCTGCTATATGGTTGACAACGAGGTGCAGCCATCAGGTCCTGAGGACAATGTGGTCATCATCTACCTCAGCCGAACTGGGGGCCCAGAGGTGGCAGCAGCAGGAGAAGGGGTCTCTGGGCAGCAGACCCCAGGCCTGCTCCTGGTGGGCCAGAGCCTCCTCCTCCTCTTCTTCACCTCCTTCTAGCCCTGTCCCAACCCAGCTGGGCTGGAGCAGCCCCAGGGCCTCCCTGACTCCTCCCCATGACTCTGTGGATATCCCCACTGAGGTCTGGAGTTGGAAACTCCCAAGGCCTGCATGGGAAATATCACATCTTCTGACCTTCCTTTCTCATCTTTTCTGGAACACTTGCCACCTCAGCTTTTAGATTTGATCAAAGCTAGTGACTAAGACAGAATTTGATCCCATAACTCACACAGTTCATGTTCCCCTATGGGAGCAGCATGCCAGCAGGATACTGCCCTAACCAACTGGGCAAAGCCTCAGTGATGGAATTCCAGGGATGGGGACTGGTGCAGGCAGGGCACAGGGGAAAGGAACGGGATGGAAGGGCAGTGGCTGGTGTGGCTCTTGATGCCCATTGGCACTCTGATGACTTGGGGGCTCTGGAGTCTCTGCCCTCATCTCAGACAGGACTGGAGGATCCAGAATGGCCTTCCTCTCCTCACTCTTCCTCCCTCAGCCCATGGCCCTCCCTCCTGGACACTTGTCCTTCCTTTCATTCCAGATATGCATCTGTAGCCTGCCCCTATGAAGAGGCCAGCCAGCCTTGGGGGCTACAGAGAAATAAATAGCATTTCTGATGCTCTCCTGTGTCTGCCTGGAGTTTTGTCTGATCTAGAAGCTTTTGTGGTGGTAAGACCAAGTCCAGACAGTTAGGGCAGCCAGCCTGCCTATCCACGTGGGATGGGGTCTGTGAGGTGCACACGGACCATGTGGCAGGTGGGTCGTAGGGCTGGGTCTCTCCCCAAATTAGCCATGAGACAAATGGGCACTAGCCTGACAACCATTACAGAGGCTTCCCTGGGACCCTGAGTGGTGCTTATGCCAGTAGGGGTCTGAGGAAGCATTGCAGAGAGGCAGGGAAAGAAAGGGTCTGGCTTGTGGCTCCTCTTCCTGGTCCATGGAAGAGATGTTAGGGAATATAGATAGAAGGGCGGACAGGCAAGGCAAGATGGAGGGGTGAGAGAAGGGGGGGAACCAAAAGGACCCAGGGAGATTGAGAATAAGAGACCAGATTTGAGAAACAAGCCAAAGAAAATGGATGTACTTCCTCCTTCCTTTTCAAGAAGAAGAAATGACATTCCTGGAGGAAAGTCTTCTGTAGGAGTCTTTCCCCACAGAGCAGATGGACCAGTAACTGACTTGGCAGAGGGGTGGGATGAGGGCCTGGCAGCAGCCTGCAGGACTCTTAGGACAGGGAATAGGTAGATGGGGTCCAGACCTGGGGGCTGTAGAACCCCATATATGTACTGGGTCAGATACGTCTCCCCTCCACCTCCATCCCTGTCCCTTTCCAGATTGAAGGGTACTACACATAGGATAACACCTTGTGGGAAAGGGTCTGTCACCTCTGCCCAGAGCCGCCAGGACTGCTGAGCCCAGCAAAATGAAGGCAAGGAGACCAAGGAGCCTGAGGTCACCTCTGTGAGCCTGAGAGGCTGACTAGCCCCATCCCCGCTCTGCCTGGTCTCCATTCAGCACTACCCCAGCCCCTCATTAGCCTGAAGCTCCCACTGAGCAGATGTTCACAGCAGTGGGTTTCGACCAGGAGGAGCGCTGCATATCTGGTAGAAAGCAGCAAGAGGGAGCCGAACCCATGTACTGTGCCACCTTCGGTAAGTCACTGCCCATCTCTGGACTTCAGTTTCCTTAGAAAGCAAAAGACAGGGTAGGACTTGGTAATGCTTAAGGGTCCAGTGGGCTCTGATTAGCTAAGGCTTGACAATCATAACCTGACTTGGACCCCTGATATCTCTGACTCCATTCACAGTTGAGCAGCCCTGGCTTCTTGGAGTAGGATGTGGGCCTAAGATGTGAGTCAGGGGCACCTGGGAAACAGCTGTGTTTGGAATGAACTACCTACTCCCCTGCTTACATTTTATGAAACTGATTTAGAGAGAGAAATATTGATTTGTTGTTCCACTTACTTAAGCATTCATTGGTTGATTCTTGCATGTTCCCTGACCAGGGATCAAACCCTCGTATTGGTGTATTGGGATATCGCCCTAACAAACTGAGCTACCCAACCAGGGTGCTATTCCCCTACTTTAAAGTCATCCACAGTCCCCACTGCCCTGGGGTGAAGCTTTGGATTCCCCAGATCACCAGCCATGGCCACCCAGACTGACTCTCTCACGTCACCCACCCTTCCCAGCCTCTGATGAAACTACTAATTAATTGTTCTCTAAACACTGTGTAATGTGCTCTGCACCTTTACTCATGCTGTTCCCTCAGTCTGGACACAATTCCCCTGTTCATTACTTGGCTAAGTTAGCCTTCAAGACTTGGCTAAGGTACCACCTCCTCCAGAAAACCTTCCTGGATACCCTATCCTGATTCCCATGTGGACTATGCCCCCACCTCTGGCTCACACAGCCCTGGGTGTCCAGTGTCCCAGCCTGGTCACACTCTATTGTGACCGTTTCCTTATGAAGGACTGAGACCCCGCCATCATCTCTGTGATCCTGACAGTCACTGACATATGGCCAGGAAGACATCTTTCACAAGCTGCAGTGGGATCGAGGGCTGCCCCCCTCACAGGCAGCCTTGAAGCTGGGTTCCAGCTCCCTGGCCCTGCCTCTGGCTGTGTGTGTTGTTGGCTGTAGTTGTGGTGCAGGAATGTGGAGGGGGGCTGGTCTCTACTAATTGAGCAGACATTTTTGAGGTCCCACTGACCTCGATCTATGGGATGGCCACATTTCCTCACCCTCTGTAGCCCCCAGCCCCACAATGGACCCCATACCCTCACCAACACAGCCTCCCATCCCCACCAGTCCTTAGTGGGGACTGGGATCCTCGCAGCTGCCCTTCTCCTCTGCATCCTCAGCTGCTCCCGTTAGGACAGCCCCCTCCCTATGTGCCCCCCACTTCCACTCTCCTATTCATATTCCTCCCCTAGCTTCCTGAAATCTCTCCTGCTCCCCAAGTGCTGTCCATTCTTGAGGACCCAGAATAAGTCCTACTTCTAAACCCAGTGCCAACACAACTTGGGGGTAGATCACAGGACCCCCAGTCTCTCCATCACCTGAAAGGATGTGACCAGGGGTGTCTTCTCTGCCCCCCACCCAGGGGTGCCCCAGCCCAGCATGTAACTAGAATATCCCACCCCCACCCAAGCCCTATAAATCCTGTGTGAACAGTTTTCCCCGCACGACCCTCCCCTAAAGAGGATTATTTCTCAAGGACAAGTTTATTACAGGGAGCACACTAGCCTCTTTCATAATATCTAAAGGCATACCAACTACAAAAATATTAGGCTCTCAAGTGTGGGCAGCTAAATGTGGGGCCTGGTGTGAGCCATAACTTTGTTGCCAGTAGGAGCCCACTGGTTTCCTCCTGGGCTTCCTGCAGGCCACCAGACCCCAGAAAGGAAAGGGCGAAGCTGCAGAAGAAAGGTGGCCGGGTCAAGGCTGAGTGAGGCCGAGCTCTCTGAACGTTAGGTGGTCCCAGCTTGAATCACCAACCTAGGTCAGCAGAAGGCTTCAGTAAGGCCCCAGAGGCTGGCAGAAGAGTCACCCTGGGGAGGGACCTAGATGTAGTTTTCTGGTTCCACTGGCTCCTGGACCAAGGCCTAAACCACCAATTGCCTTCTTTAGAGCTTTTGCTGGCTTCCCAGGCCAAGGGGGCAGACTAGAGCCCTTAGTAAAGCTTGCAGTATAGACAGACCTCCACTGAAGCACGGTGACTTACAGCCTTGGGGGCTGGTCACTGGGATCCTGATTCCAGTACCTGCTGGCAGATCTGATGCTAAGCAGAGAGGCTACCATGGCTGGGGTGATGCTGGGAGAGCTGTGGAAGAAATGGACCGGGAAGAGGAGAAGCACCTGCCTAGCCGAGAATGCTAGTGCCTTGGTGTTCCCCACCCTCAGGGCTGGATGCCATTGGCCTGGGCACTGGATAGGGCCCTCTTCCGGAAGGCCTGTAGGGCTGGGTTGTGCAGCAGCGTGTAGGCCAGGCCCCAACGGGCCCTGCCTTGGCGGGCTCTGGGCCCTGCTCCCTTGGCCATGGGGTCCTTGGTCTGCAGCAACTGCATCCCTAAGAAGGGGGAGACCTTCTGTGAGTCATTCAGCAAACACAGCCAAGCCCCACCCCAGGACACAGACCCGAGCCCAATCTGAAAATCTCCTGTGCATGTGGAGAAGGATGGTGAGACTGGAGTTCTGGGTGTCAGAAGCGTGGGGCGGAGAGGAGTGTTTGCAAAGGCTCAGGATGCCATCCTGCAAGTGGCAGGCAGAGGGGGAGACTGAGCTCGGTAAAGGGGACTGGAGGCAGGATTGGGACATGGGTCTGAAGCCAGCTTAGTGTCCCCCTCTCCACTACATAGTTCCCAGATGGTAGGGAAGGGGAAGGGGTAGGGGAGGGAGAGGACATGCTGCCTGAGAACAAGAGGTGGAAGGTGGCCCAGGATGGGGTGGGCAACAGAACCCCTTAGCAAGATGGTCACCTCATCTTTGTGTGACAGGGTGTGTGTGTGTGCATGCATGTGCACTGAGAGTGTATTTTTGTGTGTGCATGCACACATACACATATGTGATGGAAAAAATTACCAAAGTGGACCAGGGAAATTCTCACTTCCTCTCTCCCGTGGGCAGCCCCGGGACAGGAGTGAGCATTTTCCTGGCATTCAGTGTTGGGGAAGGGTGCATCCCTCCTTCCTGGGAGAAGCTGGGTGGGCTCAATTCTCCCATCCCCAGTGGGAAAACACACCTTCTTCTGCCCCAAGAATGAGGCCATCCTGGGGGACCATGCGGGGCTGGGGCTTCTGTGTTTGCAGGAGCAGGGCACAGAAGGCTATCATGGCTGGATGTGACTGGTTGACCTCAATCTTCAAGAAGTTGCAGTATGTGTGGTACCCTGGGGTGGATGGGGGATGGTGGCACTCAGGGAGGAGGGCACAGACAGTATGTAACACACCCACAGGGGTGCCCCACACACCCTGGCACATGCGCTGCACATGGCCCACTGCACACACCAGCATGGTTGTTCCAGACACTGTCCATGAACAGATTCAAACGCAGACCAGGTCAGAACAGACCCTCCCTTTACTACTTGTGCAGCCTGAGCAACCCCCACCATAGCCCCTGCCCGGTGACCTTACCAGGGTCAAGGGTGGCAGCTCTAGGTGGTAGCAGGCTGAAGTCCATCTGGCCAAGGTGGATGGCATTGTAGAGGGCAGAGAGGACCACTCGCCAGGCAGCCACCACGGCACCCACCAGCACGTTGATGGGGAATAGCAGGAAGGTGGCTGCATAGAGCACGCAGCTAGGGTGGGGGAGAAGAAAGGCTGAGACAGGTCCTCACACACATAGCCCCTTCCTTGGTATCAGAAGCTAGATGAGGTCAGACTTAGATGACCACAGCTGCTGTGTATTTATTGAGTAACCTAATATTTATTAAGTACACCTTGCATGCACCCGACCCTAGGCCAACTCTCAACCCAGCGGGCCCTCCCCACCACCCTGGGAGACAGGCTGTGCTACTCCTTCCTGTAGAAGGAAAGTGGAGGCCCAGAGAAATTGGGTGACTTAGCTAAGCTGTTTAGCTAGTCAGTGGCAAAGCTAGAGTTTAAGTCCAGTATCACCTGCATCTTTCTATGAGCCAGTGTCTCCCACCTCCCTCCTATGTGTCCCTTGTCCACTGACTCTGAGTCCTCCCACAGCCTTGCCATCTAAAAGTGAAGTAATGTTTCTGTTAACCTCCTTCTTGCAAAGAGAGAGGTGCATGGTGCTGAGGGCACAGAGGATCCAGGGGAGAGCACTGCTTATCCCCCAAACAGGAAAGGCTCATGGGGTGACTTTGGCCCTGTGACAAGCAGACAGAGAGGTATGTGGAGTAGGCTGGGCCACTGGTTCCTTTCTCTGTGGGTAAAACAAGCTCTCTTCAATACCCGTTGGGCTGCCTGAGAAGAATGGGAAAGATGGCAGTGGAGGAAGAAGGGCACAACTAGAGACACCAAAGGAAGAGAGGCTTGAGGGCCTGAGAGAGCCACAAGCCCGGGAGCTGCCTCACTGGTTGGTCAGCTCCGGCCATCCATGGTGAGTCTTCAGAAAGACCCAATGAGCTGCCATGTTCTGCAGTGTCACAGCCAGGGCCAAGGTCAGCCAGAAGGGCCTGCAGGTGGGGTAGGAGGGTGTCACTGTGAGTGGTCTTCTGGGAAGGGGTCCCAGGGCCCTCAGCCCCTTGTCTCTCTCACCAAAAGGATGCCAGTGATCGGAGGAGCAGCAGGTTCCTGCCGTGGAACATGGGCATACACACCAGGAAGGCTAGGGCCATGGTTGCCAGGAAGAAGATGACCTGCTGTACCAGGAGCCCTGCCGAGATGGAGGTGGGGAGGGGACAAACCTCAGCTCTGCAGGACCCAGACCACCCTGACACTTCCAGGAACCCAAAGGCTTTGCAATCAGGCAGACCCGGTTTCAGATCCCTGCTCTGCCACTGCCTACCTGTGCTGCCTTGAGCAAGTTACTTTACCTCTCTGAGCCTCGGTTTCTTCCTCTGTAAAATGGGGGGAATGCCGCTACCACAGAGGGCTATTGTGGGGACCCAATGAGATCATGTCTGTGGCAACTGAAAACCACCAGGTGCTTTGTAAATGTTATTCTCCTCCAGTTGTTCCTGACTCCTTGGGGACCAGAGTGCATTCCTACTGGCCAGAGTCCAGAACATGGTAGGGGCCCAACAGTTGTCTGCTGAAACAACTGGCTAATCCTTTATGTGGGATCACATGGACACAAGAGGAGTAGGGAGGTACAAAGTCTACCAAGATGAGGAGTTATGACATCCAGAACTAGTAATTCCTCTGCTCCTTGATCATCCTTCTCCCATCCCCGGGGGCAGGGTGAGAACTGAGAGAACCAGCAGTGAGAGAAAGCAGGCCCTTGCTTTGGCAGCACTGGCCCAGCCCCTCACGGTTCAGAGGGCTTTATTCACTACAGTGCCCAAGGAAAGGATCAGAAATTTAGGAGCTGGGAGGGTCCTGGGAATTAATCTTGTCCAACCCCCCCCCATACACACAAAGCAGGATCCCCTCTGCAGCCCCCCATCCATGGCCCTGGAACCCTGCTTGCACACCCCCATGATGTGGATCTCAGTACCTCCTGAGACAGACCATGATGGCACAGCCCCACTCACACAAGCAGGAATGTGTCTACTTGAACTTCCCACCTTCCAGCCCTGGGTTCACTCCCTGTGTGAACAACTGGTGGCACCCAGGAGCCATCCTCATGCAAGGGACAGCCTTTCCCCAAGGGCTCCTGTGTCCCCCACCCCCCATCTGAATGAGCTTTCTGAATGCAGGGAGACCAGGTGGGTCCCTCTTCTCACTCTGGTCCCAGATCCTGTCCCAGCAGGGGCAGACACCCAGGGGTGGTCAAGACCTGCTGAGCACTACCCCCACCCTCACTGGTGTCAGCATCTGGGGCCAGCAAAGGCCCAGGAAGGTGGGTTGGGGGTGCTTACCAAGACAAGTAAAAGCAGTCTGATAGGCGCTAAAGTTCATCCAACAGAATATGGCCTGGCGAGAGGGGTGGGGGCTCTGAGGTAGAGGGCCCAGGTCCAGGGCAGCCCCTCGGTGTAGAGCTCGCAGGTTGACCCTGGGATGAGGACAAGGAAGGCAGGGGTCTCAGGGAGCACATGCACTCCCAGGCTATTACAACCCAAGGGCAAGGAAGCCCAGGGCCACGGGAGCCCAGTGCAGGCTACTAATCCAGCCTGGGAGGTCAGGGAGAGCTTCCTAGAGGAGGTGAGTTCTGAGAAGTACCTTCGAGGATGAATAAGAGTAAGCTCATGGGGTGGGGATCAAGGGACGAATTCAGGCAGAAGGCTCAACATGAGCCAAGTCAGAAAAGTGAGAAGCAACAGAAGAGATGGAAAGTGACTCTCAGCTTGGCACCAGGGTGGGAGGCAAGTTTCCCCATCCATGGCCATGGACCCTGCTTGCATACCCCCCCATGACAGGGAACTCATCACATCATGAGAAAGCCCATCATGGCATAGCTCCCCTCACATTATGTACAGGAATGTGCCTTAACAAATTCCCTCAAGGCAGAGGCCTAAGGGCCTTGAATGCCAGCCTAAGTAGAGCTAACACTGTGGGGAAAGATCCCTGGGCAGGACCTGTGAGGCCTGATAAATCCTTGGGGCATGGGGACCAGTTCTCTGACACTGCTAAGTGCCTGGACCGCCCCTCCCGCCCACCCTTCTCCCAACTAGAACCTTCTCTCCCTCCCTGCCCATACTTCCATAGTGCTCCCTTCATTCGCAGTGATAAGGATCTCTTCAGCGCCCCAATGACAGCCAGACTGCCTCCTCACCCAGTCACCAGGGCGGGCCCACGGAGCCACTGTGCCCCTGCTCACAGAGTGCTTGTGGCTGTAGCACCCTTCCTCCCTCAGCTCCCTCCTCTTCTCCCATTCCCAGGTAGAAGGCCAGCTTTCCCAGGGCTCTTCCCTGTCAAATCCAGCCTGCCCCTGTGGACCCCTCTCAGAGGGTGAACTCCACACTCCAGCCCTGACTCAGTCATGCCCTAGGTCATCCCCCCCCCAATCCCCCGCCAGCTGAAATACCCACTTTCTCTACCCACCACAAGGCAGCTGGGCTCAGTGACAACCTGGGCCTACAGAGACCCTCCCTCCCTCCAGGACCAAGGCTTTCCCTACAGGCCCTCTGGATCAGGGTCCTGCAGGCCCATAGACTCTGGCCTCCTCCCCAAGTCAGAGCCTGCCACTAACCTGTGTGTCACCAGGGAGCGGATCAGCACGAGGAAGGTGAGTGAGCAAGAGAGGACCAAGGCCGAGATGTAGCAAACTAGAGGGTGAAGAGGGAGCAAAGTGAGAGACCAGGCCTGCAGGGTCTCCTGGGAGCCTCCAAACTGCCATCAGGCTGTGCTGGGGTGAGACTTACCCCTGCCCCCACACCCCACTCTGAGCAGAAGCCTCTTGCCACACTCCCTATTCTCAGATCCAGTGTAAGTTGACGACCACAGCTCGCCCTGTACTGCCAGGTGACATAGAGTAGCCAAGATGGGGAGAGGCCACTTCTGAGGCTGCAGATTTGGCTCTTACCCAGGTCTTACTCTCTCCATTGCTGTGAGACCTAACCTGGCATCTGCCTCCAGCTCCAGTGCTCCCTGATCGTGCGGCCTTCGGGGCTCATTTCATCTCCCAGCCTCACCTTGCTCATGTTGGGCACACTGCTGTGCTACACATGCTCCGGTACAAGGGGAGTCACAAAACCCCATTGAGGCCTACATCCATGGCCCTTGACCTGGGCACAGAGGATGCGTGTGGCCTGAGTCCATCAGAATGAGGGGGAGTGACTGCTGCTACCCATCCATTCCGGCTCCCTGTCCACCCCGGCCATGAACAAAGATCAAGAGTTTGCTCTTCCACCAGCAGCTGGGAGAGAATGCATGGTGCTTTGTGAGCAAGACTGGTATTTAAACATAGCAGGGATGAAAGCTGCACCCCTTCCACTTTACCTCCACATCCAGCATTGCCCTGCACCCTCAAAGCAGCCCCAAAGGAGACACACAGGAAGACATGGAAGCAAGGAAGAAGCTGAGACTCCAAGAGAGGGCCTGGCCTGCCAGCCCCATACTGGGAAGTGATAGTGCCAGACATGCAACCGTTTCCAAGCAGACCCAGGAAGAGCCCAGGGTGGCTGCACCCTGATTTCAGCTAGCCCAGGAAAGTGTTCCTGGTTTCTGTGTCCCCACCAGATCAGGAGTGGGTGGGGGACAAATGTACTTGAAATAGGTGAGCACTAGTTCCATATAGTCACAGGGGCTAGAGAAGCAGGCTGGGCACTAGCCACATGTTAGAATTACCTGGAGAGGTTAAAACTTCCGTGGCCCAGGCTGCACCCGCAACCAATTAAGCCAGAAGTTCTGGGTGTGGGACCCAGGCCTTAGCTTTTGTAAAAACAACCCCAGTGATTCTGACATGCAGCCAGCACTGAGAACCACTGTACTAGGGGCTTTCAGAAGGCAGAGCCTTAATGGCTTATTTCAATCAGCAATTGATTGAAATCAATCAACCAATTGATGTACTCAGAGTGCCTGCTACAGTGGTTCTCAAACAAAAGTAGGCATGAGGCTCACATCAGAATCACCAGGGCCCTGTCCTCAGGGTCTGTGAAGTCAGGCTTGGGACTTGAGCCTTGGGATTTTTAAAGTTACCAGGTGATTCTTAGGTGAACAACTGTTTCAGAAACCTGAGCCTCCCTGCCTGTCCTGGACTCACTCCTCCAGTGGCAGGAGGTGGCACTTCTCTGCAAAGTAAAGCTGGGTGAAAGCTCTGAGCATGCACAGCTTTGCCTTTTCCATCTGTCCATCAGGAGCCAGCTCAGCACCAGCAAAGGCTCATTCAGACCATTTCTGCCAGAAAATGCAGAACCTGCCTGCTGAGCCCGCCCAGGGCCCAGGACCTGGCCTTTACCTCTATCTATCTCCTGCTCTTCTCTCTTTTCATTTGGTTTCAAACTTGGGTCCCTCCTAACACTAGTGCCCATAAGATCTTCCTGTGCTTTGCCTCCTCTGGGACACTGCACCTGCTCCCTTATGGGACCTGCTTTGTGGACCCACTCATCTTCCCCAATCAGATCCAGGGCCTAGAGGACAAGATTCCTTTGTCACTTCAGCACCACTTTGCAGATAGGAAATTTGAGATCCAGAGAAGAGAAGTATCTTGCCCAAAGACACCGATAGTCAGGGATAGAGCAGAAATTCTAATCTGGTCTGCTTGACTCAGTGTGAACTTTCTGTGAACAATGCCAGGCTTACTAACCAGGTGCCAGGGAAGAGGGTGGGGCAGCCTTCAAACAGACTCTCAGAGCTCAGACGGCATTGGCTCCTTAGGCTAAGAACAGGCCAAAGGGTCCCAAGCTTAGATATAATCTCAGTTCCAATATGGCTTGCTGACTGCTTTGGACATATGTCTAATGCCCCCGGGCCTCAGCTGTCCTCACCTGGGAACTAGGAGAGTAAACACTGCTGTTTGACCCTGTGCATGAGAAGATCCACAGTGGGAGCCTTTGGGCTTGGAAACTACAGCATGTGATGATAAATGCCAGGTGTAATGAGTAGAAGCAGAATCCTTTGCCCTGGACATGTCACTTCCTGCCTCCCACCCTTGATTTCCTGCTCTGATCAATGGTATCAATGATGTTAACCTAACGGGGCTACTGTGAGGTCTGTGCTTGGATGTGGGCTGATGTGAACTATGTCTACTCCTGCCTGTGGCCCAGATCATAGCCAACTTGGAAAATCTCCCTGGAGATGTCATCTCAGCCCACCCAGCTCAGCCCCACATTTCCAACTCCTCTCTTCCTCCCCCAGCCTCAGCAAAGGCCCCTGAGGCTGTCCCCTCAGCTCACATACACCATGGCCTTCCCCATCTTCAGCCTGAAGAGCTGGGAAAAGACATTGGGCATTTGTGAGGGTGGGAAACACCACACAAACTGACAAGAGGCTGCTGAGATGACACCTTCAGGTCTCAGACTTGGGACTGGAAGCTGCTCCCCGAAATATGGAGATGAGGCTGTCCAGACCCAGAGAAGGGAAGGAATGTGCCCAAGGGCATGCTGCTCAGGTATCCCACCCGGCTCATATCTGCCCATTCCAGGCCTTCGAGGGACCCCTGCAGCCTTACCTTCCAGAGCCCACAGGTGGTGCTTCACCAGCTTCACCACCTCCTGCCTGTCCTCTGAGAGCACGACCCCAAAGCCAGCCAGCAGATAGGAGACCTCTATGGTGATCCCCGCCCTCACCTTCTGGACGGTGGGTACCACGGCCACCAGCAGCAGCAGGGCCACCTGGAAGAACCCCAGAATGAAAGCACCAGGGCCTAGTTATGCTGAACCAGGCACCCCCGCCCCAGGAAAAGTGTTTTCTGAGTCACAGGGGAGACTTCAGGGCAGCACTGGCTGCATGCGTGTTGCCAGCACCCTCCAGCGCTCTGCTCTGCCCTCAAGAGCAGTGTGTGCTCATTCATGCCTCTGATCAGCATGTCACAGACAGATCCGATTCTAGCCTAATTTAAGGCCACACGTACGTTTTCAGACAGCACAACTGTATACCTGTCTGTCAATCCATCCATCACCTATCTAAAATTCAGAATATAAAATTTTCAATTTTTCCAAGTTGGAGAAAGCAAAGTCCCTATAAGTGAGCAGAAGCATTAAAGCTGGATAGGTCTGGATTCAGGCATGGGCTGCCCTGAGATATTAGCTGTAGGAACTTGGTCAATCCAATCCCTCTCTCTGAGCCTCAATTTCTCCCATCAGTAAAATGGAGAAAAATCATTCCTACCTCCTAAGGTTTGGGTTCATTTGTTTGTTAGGGGTGGCAGTGATGGTGGTAGGGATGGTGGGGACTTATCAAACACACTTTTCACTAAATCTTCCCAACTTCCCAAAGAGGAAGGTAATTTCCTCCATTTCTAGCTGAGCCGATGGGTTTGAGGATGTTGAGTAGTGTGTGCAGGGTCACACAGGTGGTAAATAATGGGGCTCAGATTTTAACCCTTGTTTATGAGACTCCAAAACTCATGCTCTGACCCTATGTGAGCCCAACAAGAGTTAACACCTCCTTCCTCTGGGCAGGCCAGTGTCCCCAAAACATCAGAAGCAGCTAGACAGGACTGTGGGTCACACTTTTGGAGAGGTGAGCTGGGCCTGAGGCATCCGGGCTTGGGAGTCCAGAGGCAAATGGCACTGCAGATGCAGGAGATACCTGGTAGATGGCCGTCCCTGTCAGGGTGGCTGAAAGCACGAGCTTCAGGGGGAGTCGGAACCCTGCAGTTCTCAAAAAGGGGGGTATGGTGAGCCGAATACCATCCAGGCCCCGGAGCCCCCATCCCTCCCCAGGGGCCCAGGAAAAGAGCCATAGCTCACAGGAACCTGAACCACCAAGGCCAGGCCAGGCCAGGCCAGGCCAGGGACTTCCCCTTGTCCCAAGCTTAGGGGCTATTTTTCCTGATGACAGCGTTCCGGGGTTCGAAGGTGCTGACCTGCCACTGTAGCTGTTTTGTGCATGGGAGGGGGAAGTCACCTGTCACTCTTGACCTCAGCAGCCCACTCCATACCTTGCTGTGGAATGTAGACATGGTGTCTGATACAGATCCAGGCCTGAGACAGGAAGCCATGCTTGGAGGCATGGGAGCTGCAGAAAGACCCAGGGGGTAGAGGGGACTCAGGGTGGCCCCTTCCCTGAGCCCCAGAATTTGATTCATTCCCCATCTCTGCCCCACCAGCCTGCCCAGTGCCAGCCCTGCCCAATAGCCCAGAAGATATGCCTAGAACCTCACCTGCTCCTCAGCTTCTTCAGGCAAAGGAGAGTCCTCAGATATTCCTCAGGGTAGCTACTCTGCCGCCTCTGTAGGGACAGAGAGATGAGACCTGACTGGAGCCATCCCCAGGAACCTGGCTCAGGGTACCACAGTGGGCACCCAGTAGGTACTCCACAAAAACCTCTTGGTTGTAGAGAATTGCAAAGAAAGGCCAACCTGTGGGACAAGGCCCAAGTTCCCCAAGGTTGCCCTTTCCTCCTCCACAAATCAAGACTAATTGATCTCCTATCTAAAAATACTCAATGCTGGGGAGTTCTTCCTAAGGTCTAGCTCCAACTCTCCTGCTCTACTCAGTCACATCTCATCATTGTTTCCCTCTTGGCTCTCTGACCTCTGCTAACTGAGACTGGGGCACAGGGAGCCTATGTCCCATGGGCACATCACCAGTCAGGATACCGGATGGGGCCATTCCAGGTCAGATGCCCCAGGCCTTTCCCTCTACTCAAGGGAGATCACAAGGGTGACAGAATTTGTCTAAGCCACATTCCAGACCTTAAACTGACTGCCAAGTGGCAGAGACCCATGGGAACAGGTCCCTGCTGCCATCATTAGGAGAATATAGACCATTGTCACCTGTTACCATAGCAACCCTGGGGTCCAGGGCAGGTGTGAGTCAGCTCAAAGCTTAACTGTGTCCTTTGAGGCTTAACTAAGGGCTAAAGAGGATTTTACTTCTCCTAAGATTCTCAAGAGGAAAGGCATGCAATGGGGTGAGGGGCGAGGCAGAGAAGATGCCAGGAAGAGGGAGAGGGATTCAGCAAGGCAGAGCTACGCTTGGTATGGTGCGTGTCCTAGGAAGCTGCTCCCCTCTTCTGAGGCAGCTGTAAGATTGAGGGGACAACAGGCTTCCCTAGAGGATCAGGAGGCAGTATTGAAAAATACTTAGAACTCTGCTGCTGCTACATGAGAGCCAAACCCTATCAGGTGAGCCCATGAGGACCTAGGGTGGCCCCTGGATAACATGAGCCCACTCTGGCCTCTTCTCTCACCCTCCATCCCTCCTCAGGGTTCAGTCCCAGCTCCTCTCCTGAGCTCCGGGGCCATGGGACCTGGCTGCCCACCAGACCCTTAAAATCCATACCCCCATAACTGACCAGGGTTCCCTGCACTTCTGCTCTCATCCAGCGTTCCGTGATAGCAGCTGTCACCACTGCCTACCTGCTCTCTGTCCTAGATGCCGCCCTTCAAGTCTTTCCTTCACCCTCCCCCACTGAAGGAAGAGCAACCAGCCTTTTGCCTGTGTCCTCAGCCTTTCTCAAGGGCCTCTGTGGAGCAATTTCCTCTTCCTCCTCTTTCACCAGGAAAAAGTACTGGACCCCACTTCTGCCTGCACCCCCATGCACTTGGATGAACCCCTATTGCACTTTTCACATTGCTGGAATACAGGCTGCTGGATCCATCTGCCCCAGCACACTGGAGCTCCTGAGGGCTGGACACAATCAGGCAGCTCGGAGCCCACAGGACCTAGCCCCAGGCCTGGTACTTGATGGGTGCTCAGAAGGCTTCTTAGTAAGATGACCATATCTTGTAAGACTTCTCTTTTGACAGAAAAATTTGCTGAGTATTTATTTTGCGTTAAGAACTTCCAGGTGCGGCAAATCAGCATGAACAAAACAGACGCAACCCATCTCTGCCTCTTTACTCATGCTCTTTCCTGTGCCTACAGCACCTTCTCCTTATTCTCTCCTCATTCCAGATCCTGCCTGTCCTTCAGGCTCCTGCTCAAGTCTACCTGCTTCAGGAAGCCCTCCCCTTTATCTGATAATATCCAACTGAGTGTTGATTCAGAATGCAATTCTTCCCTGAGTACTTCCTGGATCGTGTCAGCCTCTGCAGAGTTCCTAGCAGGGACAAGACTCCTGACCTGTCTCAATTCTCCAGCTAGAGTCCAGGGGTTCAGAACCAGAGCTATGACTTACTGTCTCTGGCCCAGTTCTCCTTCGCTGAATCCCTGCCATGCACATGGCATGGTGCTCCAGGCATCCTGGGTGCCATCCCAGGGCCTGGCCTAGCTTTTGCCTGGGGGGGAGGGCTAACCAGTTACCTGGCAATTCAGCAAACCTTTTCTGAAACCTGCTACATGCTGGGTCCTCCACTAGGCATCACTGCACGTAAGGGAAGCAACAGACAGGGGGAGCCCAGCCCAGCCCTTTTACCTCCAAGCCCACTCTGGTCCTACGGCTGAAGCTTCTCACAAACTGCACCGGGTACCAAAGGCTCAGGAATCCAAGACCCAGAAGGAGAGGCACAGAAGCCAGCAGGGAGTAGTACTTGTAGATCTGGATAGACAGACAGACACCAGAAATACCTACCTTCTGTCTTTCTCCCCCAATCAAAGGCCAGGATCCATTTCCCTTCCCACCTTATCCAGGGCACTGAGGGTGGTCTGGGGTGCCGTAGGAAGGCTTCTAGTTCTACCACCACCCACCTACCCCCAACTAGAGCCACTCAGGACAGCCATTCCCACTTGCCCTTCTCAGGCCCTGCAAAGATGCCTACCCCTCCCTCAGGCCCTGGACTCCCATGGCCCTTGGAGGAACCAAAAGGAGAAGGTTATATAACCCCCTCTTCCCCACCTAGGGGGCTGCAACGAAGTCCGAAATAGGACAGACTCTTCCCGTGTTCCTATGTTCCTAGCACTTTGGATGCAGGCCCCTGCCAAGTAGACAAAGGCCTAATTTTGTCCATGCACAATTTGTAGCCTGGCCATCACAGAAGTGCATGCCCTGCCTCTGGTGTTGAGGCCTTTGTCCCTGAACTCCCAGGGCTGGGCCCCTCACATATTCATCCATTTATTTGTTATTCACTACCTTTATATCGAGAGCTTAGAATGTGCCTGGTCCTGGGTAGTAAAAAGAGACTAATCAAGTCTCTGCTCTCAGAGAAACCAGCTAATCTTCACCTCTACCTGAGGGTTCCATATCAGCTCCCTTTACAGGAGGGAAACTGAGTCTCAGGAAGGTAAGATGGTTTCCTCAAAGCACTTAGCACCCCATGGCATCATTTTTGTGCATTTGTTTGTTTGTTTGTTTGTTTATTATATCTCCTCTTCTGAAATGGCAGCTCTTGTGATACCAGGGGCCTCATCTGCGCTGTTCACAGCCATATTCCAGTGCCTGGGAATGTCCCTGGTACCAACTATGTGCTTCAAATATGTTTGATGAATGAATGAATGGATGAGTGAATGAATGAATGAAGCCGGATTCAAATTTGGGTTGCCTGAATTCAAAGCCTACAGCTCCACCCTTTGGGCTCTAGACTGAGCAGCTTCACACCCCCAGCCAGCAACCAGTGAAACAGGTAAGGTTTGGAATTTTCTTTTTAGCCCTCTGAGACCATCTTCCTCCTCAGTGCTTGCCGTCTTCCATCTGTCTTCACTCCTACTCCAGCCTGGCCAACAGAAGGCTAGGGGATCAACAATGGGGAGGATTTTAGGCTTCCTTTTCCTCCTCCTCTGACCCTGCCCCTTCCCTACCCCCTTCAGACTGGCAGTGCCTGAGGGCTGGCCCAGCTTCTTGGCCCCAGAATGGCATGTGTTTAAAGGACTGGAATCCTGTGCATAGTAGAAGGCTGCAGGAAAGCCCAGCATACAGAGATGAAAGGAGCCACGCTGAGATAAGCAGCTCCTCCATGCCCTCTGTGCCAGGCCATCATGAATCAGTGGTTACCTTGGGTACCTGGGGACACTCTGCCCTCTGCCAGACCTGGACGCCAAAGTGAGCCCAGGACAGCACGCTGCCAAGCAGGTGTGAGGCTTCATGCCTGACTGTGGAACAGGCGGCCAAGGAGTAGTAGAAGGCAGGGTAATAGAGCAGGGCCAGCATCTTCCAAGGCCCTGGAAAGCAAAATGGGAAGAGAGAAAATAATGGGGGGGGGGCAGGTGTGGGCTGCTGAGTCCAGCTCACCCAGGCCTTTCTCATGTCTCCATCTTCTAAGCCTCTCAGCTAGTTCAGTGAGCAAGAGTCCTGTGCTCAAATCCAGGCTCTGACTAATGTCAGCTCTGTGATCTTGGGCCAGTTACCTCCTGGAGCCTCAGTTTCCCCATCTGTAACATGAAAATAATAGTACTAGATTAGCAAAGGCAAAATGAGGAGGTCTATGTACAGCGCTCAGCATGGTGCCTAAGTTTGTACCAAAGACACAAGCTACTACTTTATTATTTATTGCATCCTTTTGTGACCCTCAGCATCCTTCACTATATTGTGGGGCTTAATATCTACACTGTGTGGAGTCACTGTGAAGATCAATGATCTAAGGAGGTCATGTCACAGGACAGTGGCCCCTGTCAATGGCAGCTGTCCTTGTTACCATCACCTCCTTGAGCCCAGCTCAATTCTCCTGGGCCCCTCTTTGTGGCCCTCCCCAGCCTCCTTAATTCTCACAGCAGCTGGGCTACCTGGGGGACTTAGCCGGTGCCCACAAACAAGGGAGTTCTCTCCCTCCTCAAGTAGAGTTCACACAAGAACAGAGGAAGCAAAGGGGGCAGCATTGACCCAATGGCTGGGACCAACAAAGGGAGGATTTAGGCATTGTAGAGGGGAAGTGGGAAAGTAAGAGGACAGTGTCTTCTTGGCAGTGACTCAGGAATGGAATGGGAATCAACCTGGTTCACTACAGAAGAGCCCTCCCCCAATGGTCCAGATTCCCTCCCCAAACGCATCCCATCAATCTAGGCTCAGGCCTCAGCTGCTATGTACCTTGGCTGGATGGTGAGGTCAGGCTCAGGAAGGGCAGCGGGGCCTCAGCCAGGAGCAGCAGACATAGGGAGCTGAAGAGGACCATGAAGATAGCAGCAGGCACAGTCCAGGGCCCATCCACAGTCAAGAAATCCACGGGGCTGGTGCAGGGGCAGGGACAGGGCAGGAGGGAGTTGCTTAGGCCCTGTCCACCACTACCTTGTGTCATGTTCCATGAACTGGGAAAGTAGAGTCAGGCCCACTTTCCAGATAGGGAAACAGAGGCCCTTTATCTATTCACTCCACAGATATTTGTGGAGTGCTTCCTTTGTATCAAGCTCTGGGCTCTGTGGCAGAATCACTTGGAAACATCCTCTCCCTTGCCCCGCACCACACGCACACACACACATGCGCACGCAGGAACAAGCCTGAGTACAGCTCCCTCCACCCATCCTGGACGCTCCAGGAAACAGCTGCCTCCACACTAATTGGTCTGTCTGGGCTGGCAGATCTTCAGAGAGCTCAGAGAGTCACAACATCCTTGCATAACGGTCAACACCCCAAGGCAGAGGGCAGACAGAGGGCACAGCTGTCCCAGGCATTGCCTCTCTGGGCTCAAGGCAGGCCACAAAGACCCCCTGCTTCTGGGGCCCAGCTTGCCCTCATCCTTGACAGCTCCATCCTGCTTCACTCTCCCTCAAATCCTCCCCCAGGCAGGGCAAAAACCCCAGCTCCCCACGAAACCATCATGCAGAACCTATCTTGTTGTGGAGCCTTGGGGGTTTAAGGCCTCCTGTACTGGGGCCCCACCCACCACCTCCCTCAACCCTTTGGTCTCTCCCACATAAGCCTAACCAGTCCCATCTCCTCAGGGTCATCCCTGTCCCAGGCTCTGGGGTTGCAACACTGAAGAATCAGGAAGAGGGTCTCTCAGAAACCTGCTTTTAGCATCAGGGTCCCAAGGAAGCCCTCAAGGGCCTCCTGACCAAGTGTGTTCTGGAGCCAGGCCCTGGTGAGCTCGTGGCTCTTTGGGGTTTGGAACAAAAGCAGGTAAACTGAAGTGGGTTCCTCTCCCTCCCTCTGGGGGTGCCGACTAAACCTGGAGGTCTGGGTGGAGGTGGAGAGAACCTCAGGCTGAGAGAAGAGAGGGTATCTTGAGGCCAGAGCTGGCTTCTAGGATATAACAAATCACCACCACCACCCATGCTGGGCCCCCTGAGTGGGGATGTCCAGGTCACAGCACCAACCTGGGCAGCCTGGGTCTGCCATGCCCGCAGTGGGGCCAGAGCTGGCAGCGCCTGACCAGCATGGCCAGCAGCAGCAACACAACAATCTGCAAGGAGAGCACAGTAGAGGACTTGGGATGCCCAGGCCTTCCCTGACGGGTTGACCTCAGCCCCCAGGAGACCCCCTATTCCCCAGTGCATACTCATGTGGTATCTTAGGGATTGTGAGAACCCCCTCCCACATTGTGGGCCCCCAGGTGCTCCCTTCATCAGCCCCAGCAAGGAACACAAGTCACCCTGCCCAGGCTGGCAGCACATTGCAAGCCAGTCTGGACTTAGGTTAGACTTACCGACAGCACAGCCAAACAAGTGTGGAGGAGGCTGGGCGGCACACTGGGGTGGCAGGAGGGCACTACCCTGCAGATTGAGTGAAGGCTGGGTCACACCTGGGTAGGGACCCCCAGGTATGCCACCAGGTCTGGGGTTCCAGGCTGTCCACACTGGAGCTCCTCCTCCTTCAATTCTTTGATCTCTTACATAAGCCTGCCCATTTCCTCATTCTTGGGGTCACTTGGGGGCTCCTATGCTTTTACAGTGTGCCAGCCCCATGCCAAGCTCTGAGGTTCCAGGACTAAAGGATAGGGGTCTCCCAGGGGAAGACATGGGAGAAACAGTGGGGCAGCTGGGCTAAACCTCTCTTCTTTCTCACCCAGATCTTTTCTGTCCTTCAAGGCCCACTTCATCCCTCCCTCCTTCAGGAAGCCTCCCTGATTGCTCCAGGTCTCCCAGAACTCCTCTTTTCAGAACTGTGGCTGAGCATACTCAAACAGTCAAACAACCAAGTGTTTGGCCCTACAATTTGCCCTCCCTCTACCGGTATCTGAGTTCAGTCTGTGTCTGACTGGAATGATGTTCCTTGGTCTTTCAGGACTTTGTCTGTTCTCGTTTCTCTTTCATTAAAGGCTTCCATGTGCAGCTGGGTGGGTTGCACACTGCACCAGAATGGCCAGCGAGGGAGTGAGTGTGGTCTGAAACCCAGGCCTCACTGTTCGTCAAGCCCTGCACCTACTAAGCTGCATGCATGTAAATGGGGGTCCCTTTCTCTAATTACCATAAAGGGTCCCTGTGACCTGGTAGAGGACTGGCTCTCACCATAGCTGAGCAGAGATAGGCCCATGGTGGACACAAAGAGATTGACGGGCACAATAAAGGCTTCTACTTCCACAGCTGGGTCATGAAGAGAAAGGGGTAGGATCCCCAAACTCAGAGCTGGACCTGGACTTGGGAGAGCAGACAGAACTGGGTCCCTGGGGAAGAGTAGACTTCTGAGCCTGCCCAGCTGGAGCCTAGGAGGACACCCATGTGGGCAAGGCCAGCAAAGTGCTGCAGCTGAGCCCTCCCTGCCCAGGAGGCTCACCTAACCACCTGGGTACACTCCTGCTAAGTGACAAAATAAGGTTTCGAAGACCTCATCTGCAAGGTGAGCTCAGGGCCTTATGACTCCTCTGAAACAGCCTGCTCTCCCCTTGCTTTCTCTCAGGAAATCCCAGAGAGTGAAAAGCAGGAAAGAACCTGGTCACTGAGCTTGTCCTTGGGGTGAAGGGACAGAATAAGTCTGTTTTGCACAACTTCTTGGCCAGGGTAGAACTGGCCTCTTCCCAAAGCAAAATTGTACTTATGGGGAGGGCAGGTGCCATGTAGGGGACCAGGTTCCCACTGTCAGAGCTCAGGCCTTACGCTCCCTACTTCCAGCACTGAGGCCCCTTACTCCAGCATATGGGGCAGGGGTTGGGTGTGACAGGACCCATCTCAGCCCCAAGAGCTCAGAGCTACCTTTCCAAGCCCTCTCAGCATGCATCTCCTCACCAGACTAGGTCCTGCTCAAACATGTCCCCTAGGCCAGCAAGGCAAGGTCTCACAAAATGTCCCTGCAGTAGCCTGGCCGTGTTCCCATTCACCCCCAAGGATCCTCTCCAGGCCCTATCTGGGGGAACCTCTGTACCAGCCCTTTCTATACCAGCTGGCCTCCCATCTACTCTTAGCTCAGTTTGGCTGAGCCTCACAGACCCTCACGTGACTGAGGTCTGAGCACCAGAAATTTGGCTGATGGCTCGGGGGCCCATGCTTTGTGCTGTGGGACAGACAGAACAGCACAGACACAAAAGACACTGCCTCAGTGGAGTGGGAGCCTGATCCTGGAAAAGGCACAAGCGCAGAGGAGGGAGGGAACCTTGGGGCAAGGTGTCAGAGGCAGTGGGATGTGCTTTTAGTTTGAAAGGTTCTTCGCATGTCTTTAGGCAAAGAAGGGGAAAGGAAGCTCTGTGGAAAGGGAAGAGCACAGAGAAGCGGAGTGACAGGCAGCAGGTCATGTGGCTGGGGCTGGGCAAGGGCTTTCAGCTCAAGAGCAGCCCAGAAGGGAGCCTGAGAGCAGATTACACAGGCATGGGAAGCACTAGTGAGGGTGTTTGAGCAGGGCATTGTTCAGGATGTTAGGAGATTTCTGTTGCTAGACTTGCATAGAAATAACAGCGATAACCAATACTTACTAAGCATTGACTAAATGCCAGCCATCGTTTTTTCCATGGGTTAACTCAGTTGTTACCTAAGAGGTGTGCACTATTAGTATCCCCCTTGTGTAGACAAGAAGGTTAAGTCTCAGAGAGGCTAAGTATCTTGCCCAAATCACACAGCGAGTGAGGTGGCAGTCAGGATTTGAACTGAGGTAGTCTGGATCCAGCTCCCGCACCTGACTGGGAGATGAGGAGTTAAGTTGAACCATATGAAATTGCCATTTCTGTACATCAAAAACAGTCAAATATCAACATTTTCAAATGGTTCAGCGTATGTAGTCTCTGAGGAGTGGAAATGTCAGGCCGCATTTCAGAGGTATGAGTATTTAGGAGGAAGAATGTACACGCCTTGATGAGGAAGAGCAGAGGGAAGGCAAGTTTCCAGAATGACTGTAGGGCTTTGGGCCTTATTTCAAGACAGAAGTGAGCACCAAGGTTTAGCGTAGCCCTAGGTGCTTAGGCTTGATCTTGGACACTGAGGCCAGACTGCAGTGTGGTGAGGACACTGAAACAGAAAGAACCAGGCAACTGTTTGAGAATTCAGCTCTGAGTAGAAGCCTGTGCAGGGCCCCATCGGGGGAGGGCAGGACACACCTCTAAGGGTGAGAGGGAAAGCCCGGCTGTCTGGGGTGAAGGCCTGGGCATGAGGTCCCAGGAGACCTTCAGCCCTGCTCCCTGATTTCCCCCACCCACGACAGGAGGGCCTCCTGTGGGGAATCCGTGAGGAGAGTCTTTGATTCCACCTTCCAGGCAGCCCTTTGAAGACACAGAGAAGTGCATGATGTCCTGGACAGCTGCCATAAGTATATGTGTGTCCCCTATATGTGTGGCCAGAGGGACCCCTGGGGGTGGAAAGGGCCAGCTCGGCCTGCACAGATCAATCCCTTGCCCACAGAAGACCCCAGATGACACATCCCATCCCCATCAGACTTGCCCTACAACCTCTTCAACTAGAGCTTGGCACCATAGGGGCACGTGGATGGCTGTGGCCAGGAGACTGAGTCCATCCCAGCCACTGTCACCAGTGCCTACCAACCCCAACTCCCAAGCCTGCTGGGGCCCACTGAGGCAGAGGAAGACCACTGTCAGAGCTCCTCAGAGCTTTGGTGCCCCATCTCCCTGGGTGTCTGACTCACACAGAGTGAGGTGAGCCCAAGTTCATCCCCATGAGATTCCCCTGGGCTACCTGCTTCCTGCTCCCACCTTTGAGGGGGTGGTGGGGAGGAGTCAGGCAGCTTGACTTGGTTTGGCTAAGTAAGGAGATTCAAACAAACCTCTTTATTCTTCCCTGCAGTGGAAAAAGGGAGTTGTAAATTCTGAATGCCACCCACCTTAGAAGCAGTACTCCCCACCGCCCAGTTCTTGCCACACACCCAACTTTATTCTAGGGTCAAACCTAAATACCCCAGCCACAGAGCTGGCTGAAAGTGTCTGGCCCTGGCCAGTGACCAGACCCCGAGTCATCTAAAGGGCACATCTACAGATTAGGGCCTTAGCCCAGGTCAGGGTCTGTGTCCTCTTGGGGCTCCCAGGCCCCTCCCCATTCTGCTGTTCCTTACACTGCATATATTTGCAGCAGGGTGAGCCAGAGAAGGAGGGGATGGGCACACCCTTGCCAACAGCCTGGCTGCTTTCCCTATGGTCAGAGCCCAGAGTCCTGCAAACAGCTCTCTCCCCCAGGCTGAGGTGGGGCCTCTGGCCTAAGTCTGACCAGGCCAAAACCCCCGGTGCAACCCCAGCCCCAGCCCCAGCCCCAGGTATATGAGCATTTCTCCTTCTCCAGTTTCTTGTTGATGAAGAACAGATGTGCAGACATCTGGCTCCGCAACCTCCAGCCTCACCTTTCCACTTCCCCCAACCCTCAGACAGAATAGGAGGTGGGGGATGGGGCCAGGGCTGGAACAAGGAGGAGACAACTGGGCTCTGGGGCTCACTGGTGAGGTGTCTTTGGCAGCATGTGGGGACACAGCGAGGCGAGGCTCGCTCACCAGGGTGCCCAGACTAAACAATGATAGAAATGACCTGGGCAAAGGCAGCTAGGGCCGACTCCTGGGGCACACCGTGCTGTGCTCAGGCAGCCTCCCTCCCTCCCCCAGTGGCCCCAGCAGTCCTGCTGGGAGGAGTCCTGCTGGGAGGAACAGGACCTCCTCATCTTCAGAGAGATTCTGAGGCCAGCCAAAGAAAACAGAGCGGCCTCTTTCCTCAAGGACTCCTCACCGAGCTTTCTTCCTTGGCTCTCGGCCTCCCCCTACGCCGGCCTGCCCAGAGAACCTGACACCACACCCCAGATGGTCACCACAGGGTGCAGTAACTCCTTAAAGGCAGGCCAGCTTCCCTCAACCACTCACCCAGTGCTCTCCAGCCTGGCTACAGGCCAGAGTCACCTATTTTAAGGATAGGGCCTTAAAATAGGAATCTATTTTAGGCATACCACACAGGTGCTTTTTAGGGGACTTGTCAGGCCCAGGTCCCCACCTCAAGTACCTTAACACCTGGGCAAGGGCTGTTCTCAAGTAAGCGATGAGGAGACTGGAGCCCAGAGAGTCTTGTGACTTGCTGAGGGCCACACAGCAAATGAGTGGCAGAGCCCATCTTGGCAGATGTTGCCTGGTTCTTCCCTGTCCCCACATCAGTAATCCCTGCCACACCCCAGTCTGCTGGCCACAGAGCCAGGGACTCCACTTACCCCTCAGGCTGGAGCTCCTGGCCACCCTGGGGCTCATCGATGTACCAGCTGCCGTAGGAATAGTCCTCTGTGGTCCCAAGGGACTGGTTCCCTACAGCTCCAGACATTCTCTGTTCTTCTCCTCTGACCTCCAGACAAGAGGAAAAAAAGTCCCTACAGATGTGAAAAGAGACTTAGGGAAAAAGAAAAAAAAAAGGCAAGAAAGAAAGAAAAAGAAACTCAAACAAAGAAATGTTTCTCTTTAATCCTAAAGGTTACTGTCTTGCCTTTAGTTCTCTGTCTGGGAGTGAGGGCCTGGGTGGCTGGTACAGGAGGAGGGGAAGGGCTTCTCCTGTCCCTTCTTGTCCCTTCCTGCCCAGTCTTGCCTGGTGCTGCAGGAGTTAGCTATCCCCTTGAGAATGGTGCTCCCTTGGGGTCCTTGGGCTTTCGTCTCTTTGTGTGACTGACCACCAGCAGGTCTTTGCTCAAAGGACCATTTTCAAAGTAGGTCTGTCCAATCCGAACTGCCCATAAAGACGCCCCCCTTCCTTCCCCCTCCCCAAACCCACCGAGAGGACCCACAGACACAGGCTCAAGGAAGGGCCAGGGAGGAAGGAGCTGCAGAGATGAAAGGGTGGGCGGGCTGTGGGGAGGGCCCAGCATGTCTGCTGGACCCTCCCAGCTGGACTCCTGGTCCCTCCTGCTCTTGGGGGTCTAGCCCAACCCCCCTTTTGTTCAGGCTCTCTTGACACCACCCCTTTGGGCCTGAGTGGTGGGAACCCACCATGGTCCTGACAAAAACTCCTCCCAGGGGAGGAGGCCCCATCTCCACTGGCTCCCAGCCCTGGGGGGTGTGGCCAGGAGGGACCTGCACCTGACTTCCAACATAAGTATCTGCCTTCAGCACCTGCCCCAAGTTCCCACACCTTTGCTCACCACATCTGCTGTGCCCATGCTCACACAAACCCGGTCTGGCAATCTGGCTCATTAGCAATCCAAGGGGCTGGCAAGACAGCGGCAGGGAGGGGGCCTGTCCATTCCTTCTCCCTGATTTCCACGAGGCAGTGGAGGCAACATGTGTCTTACTGGTAAAGCTTTTTTGTTTTTCCAATTTGATTTCACAAGGAGATAACTCATCCCCACAAGGCAAAAATTAGTCCTTTAAACATGAACCAGACCCACGGGTAGGAAAGAAGAACCCTGCCTACTTCCTGCTCCTTCCAGGGTGTGGGGTGAGGGTAAGGAAAACAGGGCCTGGACAGGGGCTGGGGGTACCTCTCCGTTCTGCCTCCCCTGAGAAATGGCCCCCCACCCTGGCCTGCTCCCTTCCCCTTCCTAGTTCAAGCAGGGGTTGGGGTGAGGGGCAAGATGCAAAGGAAGGCAGAGAACAGTTCTCAGGCCCCTACCCCTCAGTGGGGGTCAGGGCCTCTGAAGCTTTGAGGGTCCTTCCAGTACCCCACTGGGGCCTGGGACCTGGCCCTACACAGCTTAGGCATTTGTTCAGCAAGTCTTTTTTAAAAAGACATTCATTCATTTAGTCTTAACATAAATTCACTGAACACCTACTAAGTGCCAGCACTGTTCTGGACCCTGGGGTGTGAGCTTCATAGTACAGGGGACGCAGGTAAATGACCTCCCGTGTTTGAGGGTCCTAAAGGGAGAGCAGATTGCCCTGACATGTCCTGTGGGAAGCTGAATTTGGTCCAAGAAGGGGGTGGGGTTCCTGAAGAAAGTAACCTTCGAGTGAAGATTTGAGGACAGGGAAGTAAGCTGAGCAGAAGGTGGAGGGCGGGTGGAGGCGGACGCCATTAAAAGTGGGAGTAAGGTGCAGGGAAGCATATTCCCATTAGAGGGAACAGCACAAGTGAAGGCTCAGAGGGGACAGGGCTTGAATTCCTAAAGGCTCCCCCTCCAAATTCAGCTGGCAGACCCATGAGGCCTTCCTGCGAGTGGGCCTGAGTGCTCTGTGGGCCTTGGTTCTTCCCCCTCCTTCCTAAATGGCCCCTTTTCCAGGAAGATGGCTCTGCCCAGACTCCCTAATCCACAGAGATGTCAGCATCTGCTGACTCAGAGCTAAACTTGTACTTTATTTGATGAATTGTAAGAGTCCACACCACCCATCTGATCCTAGAGGTTCGGGGTAAATCCTGTCTCCCAGTCCTGCTGTGAGCTCCTGGGAGCACAGCTCTGCCTTCTTCTCCTCCTCCCTTGTTCCACTGATGCACAGTGTTTTAGGTTACAGGGGCTTTGTGACTGCTCTCAGCAGAGCAATGCTCTTTCTGGCAACCATCGCTCCTCCATGGGCCCGCCCCTTCTGGGCTGCAGCTGCTCCCTGGTTCCCAGCTGGGCTTTCCAGAGCCTGACACCCGCTCTCTGCTCCCTTGGCAGTATTTTATTTTATTTTTGCCTTGAGAAATGGATTACCTTTAAACACCTGAAATAATTCCATTCATATGTGGTATTATATTCATCCCGATTATGAATTTTTCCCTTATTTCATTTTATTTATATATATTAAATCTACTGGAGTAACACATGTTAATAAGATTATACAGATTTCAAGTGTACATTTCCATGATACATGCATGATCTGTATATTGCATTGTGTGCCCACCTCCCAAAGTCAAATCGTCTTCTTCCATCACCATGTATTTGGCCCCCTTTAGCCTTACTACCCCCACCCCCATTTGATTTTCAGTCCTCCTCATGACACCTCCCACAGTGAAAGTCCAGTCTGTGATAGGGAGCTCACTTCCCCGACAAGGCAGAGATGTTCCTGATGGGGCATTTCTGTGGGTCAAAATATAGTTTCCTTCCCTGGAGGGAGCCTGGATCTGCCCCCCAGCATAGTTTGTCCTTCCTTCCTTCCTTCCTTCCTTCCTTCCTTCCTTCCTTCCTTCCTTCCTTCCTTCCTTCTTTCCTTTCTCTTTCACTTGACAAATGTAAATTATACGCTGACTGTGTGCCTCACAAGGTTCTACATGCTGAGAGTACAGCAGTAAGCAAGGCAGATCAGGTCTTGCACCTCAAGGGACCTGTGGTACAATGGGGGCATGGAGAGACAAAATGTGTCAGTGCTGAGGGAAAATAAGGTGGAATAAGAGAAGAGAGACAGACAGACAGACAGACAGACAGGCAGACAGACAGGAATTGACTGTCTTAGGCAGGACAGTTAGGAAAGGCCTTGCTAAGGAGATATTTGAGCAGAGACCTGAAGGAAGGGGGGAAGGTATGCAGTTGGGCACTGAGGAAGGTCATTCATCAGCCTCAGGGGCCCCAGGCAAGCCCAGGTACAGGCCCTTCCCCATAGCTCCACTCCCTGAACCAAACCCTGCTCTGCCCAAATGGACTCCCACTGGCACCACTGCTACCCCTTGCTATGGCCCAGTGCCCAGGATATCCCCTCCGTCTTCAGTGGGGCCATGCAGAGGTCACCTTCAGAGGTGAGGAAATGTGAGCTTCATCCACTCTCCAATTTCCTCACCTCAGAGCAGGGCTGAGAACAGGAAGGAGTAGATCCAGGAGGTTAGAGCAGGGTTTCTACTTGTCAGTGAGAAATGCCCTACCTGGGTTTCAGGTCTGGGCTGGCCCTGGGACCCTGAATGGGTTCCCTTCACCATTCTGGGCTTCAGCCTGCTTCTGTCCCAGAAGGGGTCACCTAGCCTAGTCACTCTTTGATTGCGGGCTCTCCTCTCCCCCAAGGCACCATCTCCTTACCTGCCATGACTTTATGACCCAAGAATGTGGAGCCAGCACACTAGTCACTGGTTGTAGCAAGAGGTCAAAGAGAGCATCTGTGACTGCCCAGGCACCCCCGCCCCTGGCCTCCAGCTCTCCCATCCAATCTGCTGGGAGCAAAGAGGCAGGTTGGTCAGAGATCCATGGATACTGGGTGGGCACATGGTTCAAGCTGGGAGGGTGAGCCAACTTCTTGAACCCAAGGTACCTTCTCAGCTTGGAGCTAGAATAGCTTGCAGCTCGCATCTGCAAAATGGGAGGGTTAGCTCTGAGGTGTTCAGGTCTGCAAACTGGCAAAGAAAAGTAATGAGAAGAGAAAGACAGTAATGAGGTGCTCCTAAAAAATTTCTCTAAATGCCTGGCAGCAGAGTCCAGGGCCTGCCCTCTGGAGATGACTTTACAGGGGGACTCACACCTGGAAGAGCACCTGCCATCAGGAGAAGAGGAACCGGAGAGAGGAGGTACTTGGGAGACAGACTACAGAAGCTCAGAGAAGAGGAAGGGGTATGAGGAATGAAGAGATAACTTGGGCAGTCTTGAAGGCTTCCTGGAGAAAGGGGCCTGGAGCAGGCTCTAAGATCAGATAAGATCAGCAGTGGTAGCTGGAACGAGGTGTAAGCATCTCAGGAGAGCTGAGAATGGGAGAGAGCAGGGCAGCAGTCAGTCTGCTCACTGTGGCCCATTTAGTTAAGGTTGACACTGTATCTGAGCATCAGCCCAGGCCAAGCAGAACTCCCAGCTGGGCACAGATTGGGGTAGCTGAACTCTGCTCACTGTGAGAGGGGGTCTCAAAAAGCTTCCGGGCTCTAAGCAGACAAAGGCCATCTGCCATCTGGGCCTAGTACAGAGCTTCCGGGCCCCTTAGGCTGGAGCTGGCCCTCCTCCCCATGTTTTTATTCAAGTTGATTACATCTCAGGAATTTTTGCATCCAGAAACAGAAGCCCACATGTGCCTTCCTTGGCCTGTGGTTATCAGAATTCTCAAAGGGCAAAGTGCTAAGCTTAGAAGGAGTGGGCCAGAATGAATGTGGGAGGACAGCAGCAGCCCCAGAACTCACAAACAATCCCCAAAGACCCCCAAGTCTCCCAGAGTAGCTCAAAAATCTCAGCAATATCCCTAAAATTTTATATCACAAGAACCCCAGAACCTCAGTATCACCCCCTGGACCCCCAGAACTTCATGAACACACCAGAACATTTAAAACATGTCAAACCTCAGTCACGTTCCAAGGACCCTCAAGTTCTGGCAAACCAAGCATGGGTTGGGGCAAGATAGTCAAAACCATGATGAGCAGTTACAGAAACTCAGATACCCTCCCATCCCAGCCCTTGGCTCCCTGAGTCCCACTGTACTCCTCAAAAGTTCTACACCACCTAACCTTGGTAAAGCTTCAGAGCCTCAGCATCACCTCTATCCCCAGCAGCACAGCAGAGAACCCCCAAAGGGCACATTGGTTGAAGAGTAGGGGATAGACAGCCCATGTGCCTGCTTGTGCAGCTTTGCGCAAACCCCGCCCCCCCCAACCCCGTGAGCCCACAGATTAGGGGCCAAGGTGTGTTCAACCCCATGCAGGCCAGAGAGCTCCGAGTTTGCCTTCATCTACACAGTACACTCACATGTTTGGAACTGCCCCAGGCACGCGCAGCTGCCTAGCCCTGGTCGGTGACCCAGCCTGATCCCATTCAGGGAAGGGAGGGTTGTTGGCTGCTAAACTCATAGGAGGAGAGTGTAACCAGTGGGCTCTCTACTTCCTACCTTCCTTGTCTAGAGGGAGCCTCAGAAGTGTCATGTGACATGCCCTTCCTAGAACCTTCCTGCGTCATCAGAGTGTAAGGGACTTAGGTCAGATTGCTCTGGTATGAATGTGGACACTGATGAGGAGTGGGAGGAGGGGAGCAGTGTGTTCTTCCCCTCCCAGAGGACTAAGCTAGAACTGACTCCATAGAGGAAGGAAGGTGGGGATACAGATTTCAGCTCGGGACAAAAGCAATTAAGAAGAGATTGTTAGCATCAAGATGAGCCTGCCTTCAGAGGAGGACTGGCCCAAAGGCCATGACGGTTAATTGGCCTGTTAATAGCTGGGAGAATCCCCAGCTATAACAGCCCTGGATTCTCCCTTCCCAGCTCGTCCTCCCTCTGAGGGTGCCATCTCAGGCTGGGTTTGTCATATTGGCTTTGTGCTGCCCTCTTCCTCACTGAAAACGCTGACTGCTGGGTATGTCTGCTGAGTGCTCTCTCCTTGTTCCCTTAGGACTGGGCTCTCCAATCTCTTGCCCCCCAGCAGACCCTACTCAATATGCCTCATCTGATATCATCCAGCCTTTTGGAACTCACACTAGCTTCCCAGTGTTCCCCAAGCACAGCCATCTCCAGGTCTTCAACCTCATCCTTTGGAATTACTCAGTCCTGGCATTCCTACCCCTTCCCTGCTCCCCCATCTGCTCCAGTCCTACCTGACCCACCTCTACCAGGGGCTCTCTGGACCTCTCCCTTCTGTACTTCTTCCTCTCCTTATTGATCGCCCTGGGGAGTCCTGTCCCTCCAGGCAGTGTGCACCCCAACAACTGGAGCTTGTTCCTCTGAGCACCAGAACCAGCTCTGGTTGGGATCCCAGAGGGCTGACTTCTTGTGCAGCCTCAGCGCTTGGCCCTGGGCAGTGTCCACAGCACCTGCTCTCAAAGGTGTTTTATCTCTTCCTCCCAGAAAGGTGGCTCCCTCCTTCCCACCAGCTCTGCCAGGGCCCCTCTTCCTCCCGCCTGTAATTCCAGAATCAGAGAAGCCCACCCCACCCCCACCTCTCCAACTCAGGCTCGCAGCAGGGCTGGGGCCCCACATCGCACAGGACAGCTTGTCTCCAGAGGAGCCTCTCTATCTCCTAACCATTTGCCTGAAACTTGATCTATCTGGCTGTCAGAGTCACCTTGGTGGAGAAGCTAGCAAAGGGCTCTGATGGCTGAGTTCCCCAGCTGTGGCCCTGGATGGGCTCAGGAACCCCCTACCTACCCTCATTTGTCACCATCCATCACTGGGGACAGGGTGGGGGCAGGGACATTGCCTGAGGAATTGCACCAAGCCAGAGGGGCACTTCCAGCTAAGCTTTCAACCCAATCCTCCCCACCCTGCTGCCCAGCTGGGCAGAAAGAGCCCTGAGCAGGAGGAGAGGGCAGTTTGTCTCACTTTCATGGGGCTTCGGGGCTCAAACTTTAGGTATGATCCATTCCAGGGGGAGCACCAAAAGGCCCACTCAGAGACCTTTCTCAATTCCTCATAACCCAGTCTTTCCCCAGAAGAAGGCTGAGGTTCTGGGGCAGCTATGCTCCCAACTACCCTCCCCCAAGGCTGCAGGGAGAGTCCCCTGGTCGCCATCACTGAGCCCCGATGGACTTAAACCACCACAGTCTCTCCTTACCTTCCTAGAGGGGTGTAAACAAGACTGAGGAAGGAAGAAAAGCTCATAAGGTGCTGAAGTGTGGTGCTGGGGCAGGAGGGAGGGACAAGAAGGATAAAGGTGGGACCCTAAATTCCCAGGAGGAAGATACCTGGGAAGGCATCTTCTTCCTCCTCGAAGGAGAGAGTGGGGCAGCCCAAGGAGCCCAAGCTCTAACATGTGAGATTGGCTTCAGTAATGTTGAAGACTCCAGAGCAGCAGACACAGCAACAAGGATGGTGCCAGGGCTGCGCCTGCTCAGCGCAAGATGAGGGAGAGGGACCAGCCCAAGCCAGGTCCCCGGTTGGGGGTGGGAGTGTGTGAGAGACAACTAATCCATGTTTTCCTCACACATCAATATTTTTCTCCCTCTCTTTCTCGCTCCCTTCAAAAATAAATAAAATCTTGTAAAATAAAATAAAATCTATGTAGTAAGCAAAGCAAAACGTAAGACTGTGTTGAAGCCTGCTGTGAAGGTGCCACTGAGCCATGCGAAATGGCTTTCATCCACAGCCTAGGATTGGACATCCCCCAGCCTCCCTCAAAGCTAGATGCAGCCCTGGGGCTAAGTAGTGGCCAATGAGATTGAGACAGAAGTGTTTAGATTAACTTCCAAATACAGGTGTTTTCTTTACCCTTTTCCTCCTTCCACTTAGTTGGAATTCAGCTGTGATGGCTAAATCTCAAGCAGCCACTTTGGGCAATGAGGTGGAGGTCATGCATTAAATAGGATAGAGCAGTAAATTAGCTGCAAAGACAAAGCCTGAGCTAAGACCAGATCTTAGGGCTACAGGAAACCTCAGAGACCCCTGCTCTAACCATACTCCTCATCACATCTAGAGGAAACCAAGGCCCAGAGAAGCCACATGATAGCTCAGGAATAGTAACTGAGTTAGGAGATGCTTTGCCAGAGATCTCCACCACCATCACCGCCCCACCTGCAGGGCTTTCTCTTTCTCTAGAAACATCCTTTTCCAGAGCTTGAATACTGCTCCATTGTGTGGCTGGGAGATCAGTCCATGGGGCTGAGCAAAGGCCCCAGAGTTGATTAGCAGCAGGCCTGAGATATACCACGCAGCATTCTGTCTGCTAAGAACACAGCAGAGCTTCTGCCCACCAGTGCCCACTCCTAGGTTTCTCTGTCAGTATCTCCTATTTGGCTTCTTTCTTTCTCTCTCTCTGTCCTTCTGTTTGCCTGTCTGTCCCAGTCCACCAGTTTCTCATTCCATCCCATTATTGTCTCTCTCTTCCACCCTCTCTCTAACTCAATCTGCCTGTCTCCTATCATTGATTCTAGAGAGAGGCAAAGGGAGGGAGAGAAACATTGATGTGAAAGAGAAACATCGATGAGTTGCCTCCTGTCCCAATGTACATCCCAATCAGGGGTCAAACCTGAAACCTAGGTACACACTCCAACCGAGAACTGAACGTGCAGCCTTTGATGCACAGAGTGGCACTCCAGTCAGCTGAGCCAGGGCTCTCCTATTTTCTGACTCTCTATATCCGCCTTTCTCTCTATTGATCTCTATGTATCTCTCTTCTCTCTATCTCTTTCTCTCCCTGCCTTTCCCTTTCTCCTGTTTTGTTTCCCCATCTCTGAACCTGGCTATGAAGTTGGTCTCTCCTCGTAAAGGTTGTAGGCAGTGACTTTTCTTGGACTGTGTTATGTGCTGACATGGTGCTGCCCCTGCTAGCTCCTGCTCCCAACCCCTTACCTGCTCTATGTGTCTCTGATGCTGTAGGATTGGTGTTGGTCTCAGGATCTCTGATTCTGCAGGCCCCCAAACAAGGGTCTGAGTCCTTGGAGCAAGTGGAGCAGTGGGGTGACTAGGCACATGGATGGGCCAAAGGTAAGTGCTGCCAATGCTGGCAGAGAAATTAGCACCCTCTTCCTCCTGCTACCCCAGGAACTTTATCCCTTCCGAGGCAAACCTGGCAGAGGACGCTGTTGGGGCAAGCCCAGGGATCATGAGTGCAGCCCAGCTAGAGGGCTTCAGGAATGATCCACAATGTACTATGCTGGAGATTTTTATTATTTATTTTTAGACAGAGGGGAAGGGTGGGAGAGAAGGAGAGGGAGAGAAACAGAAATGTGTGGTTGCCTCTCATGTGCCCCCTACTGGGGATCTGGCCCCCAACCTAGGCATGTGCCCTGACTGGGAATCAAACCAGCGACCTTTTGATTTGCAGGCTGATGCTTAGTGCTCAATCCACTGAGCTATACCAGTCAGGGCAAGAGACTAAGTTTTTAATTTTGCCTTTACCACCCACTAGCTGAGTGACCACAAACGAGGCCCTTTTCTGCTCTGGGCCTGTTTTCCCACCTGTGCAATGGAGAGGCTGGCTGCTGTGCTCCACTTTGCTAGTCTGACTCTATCAGACTCTATCACTCCATGAGCCACTGGCATTGTGGACTTGGATGGAGTGAGGTGTGGGCCTGAGACAATTCCACCGTGGGGATGGAAGGCTGCCATAGAGTGCTGGGTACTGAAGTCCGAGTGTGGAGCAGTGATGGTCGCATGATCACACCAGCCTGGGATCTGGAAGCCTAAGGTGCAGACCCATCCCTTCACTCACCTACCTGATCTCTCTGTGCCTCTGTTGCTTCCACCCCACCCACCACCACCAGCCCTTGGGAGTGTCTGGTGAACTCACAGGCTCCCTACCAGAAGGATTCAGTTCTGAACAGAGGCTGGGAGTGGAGTAGGGTGGGGGCAGTTGAAGGTGGGTCCTTGGGATGGGTATCTGAGGGCCCACAGGAGCCATGGAGGGGGAGGCTGAAAGGAGCTATTGTAAGAAGAAGGAAGGGCGCCCTCTATGCTAAGTCCAGGCCCAGGCTGTTTTAGACAAAGCCAGCAGCCTCTGAGTAGCCATTTTTCCGGGGAAGAAAGACCGAAGGGCCCCTTTAAGGCCTTTCACACTGGGGCTGCTGAAGGAAGGCAGCTTAGAAATCAGCACTGTTGCCTCCTCTGCTCACCCCACACCCCACCCAACCTGGCTCCTTCTTAGAAGCCAGGCCTCTGCCTGGAGTTCAGACCTTTTGAAAACCACAGGAGGCTGAATATGGGAGGCAGCTGGATATGTAAGGAATCCTGGGAAGGGAGTAGAGATCTGGTCCTGCTCTGCTGTCCTCACCTCAGTTTTTCTATCTGTAAAATGGGAGTGCTATCCATCTCTGACCTGCTAAAATTCACTGAGGTTTCCAGACTCTCAATGTGGGAATGAGGCCAGGCCAGGAGAAGCCTAAGCATTAGGAACTACCTCTGGCCTGCTTACACCCAGCCCCCACCCCATGCTGCTACCCTCTCTCCCGGACACTAGGATGCATCTCTGAGTCCAAATATGGGTCAAAAGTCCAAAAGGGTCATTTCTCACAAATAGAATCCAAATGAAACAGCTGAAAAAACCATTTCTTATACTTTTCTGCACGAGGAGAAGCTGGGTCAAATTTGTCCATTCATTTATCCTCCCATTCATTTGTTCCTTTGTTCATTCATTCATTGTATAATGCTTTAATGGTCCCCCAGGTACCTCCCCCATGCCCTATCCTGTTCTGGGCACACAGACATGACCCCTGAAGGATATTCAGTCAAGTGCAGGCAAGCAGTCATTTGAAAGGGAAGAAAAGGTGCAGAATGTGGCAGAGAAGAGTCACTAGCCAGGTTCCAGAGAAGCAGGCTTTTAGCTGTCTGGAGGATGTGTAGGGTGACATCAGGTGGGGCTGAAGTTTGGGCAGTGGACATAGTGCTCACAAAAGCAGGAGGCAGGGTGGGGAGATGGGGCAAACCTGGCTTGGGGCAAGAGTGAGCCATCCAGAGGCATGATGCTGAGTGAATAAGCCAGGCACAAAGAAACAAATACTGGGTGGTTCCACTTGTATGAGATGTCTAGAGTAGTCACACTGATAGGCAGAGACAACAGAACACTGGCTGCCAGGGCTGGGGGGCGGGGCAATGGAGAATGCTGTGTGATGGTTATAGAGTTTCAGTGTGCAAGACGTAAAGAGTTCTGGAGCTTGGTTGCACAACAATGTAGATGTACTTAACAGTCCCGAACTGCACACTCAAAAATGGTTAAGATGGTAAATTTTATGTTATGTGTATTTTACCACAATTTTTTAAAGATTTTATTTACTTTTTTAGAGAGGAGAAGGGATGGAAAAAGAGAAGAGAAGCATCAATGTGTGGTTGCCTCTCAAGCACCCACACTGGGAACTTGACCTGCAACCCAGGCCTGTGCCCCAACTGGGAATTGAACTGGTGACCCTCTGGTTCACAGGTCTGTGCCCAATCCACTGAGCCACACCAGCCAGGACTATTTTACCACAATTTAAAACAAAACAAAAACCCACCCCTCAAAAAAAAAAAAAAAAAAAAAAAAAAAGAGGCTGCCCCAGAGGCTCAGTGGGGGGAGGGGGTCAGGAATGGGAGGGATGGGGGTCAGAAGTGGTGGGCCCTCAAACCAAGCTAAGGCCATCCCAATCACCACACATCCTTTGTAGAAGATTAGAGGGAAGAAAAGAAGCAAAGAAAGGAGAAGAGGGGAGTGTTGAGGTAAGAATGGTGTGTGCATGGGACCTGCTTGCAGGGTATGGGGCTGGGTGCAGTGCACAGAGGTCAGCCCTCCAGCAGAAGGGACTGGCTCCCACCTTATAACATCTCTGAGGGTTACCTGAAGCATGCAAGGGAAGAAAGCTGCTTGTACAGAATCATTGTATCTCTAAGACCTTAGACCTAGCAGAAACTGTGGCCTTCAGCTCCAGGGTGGTTGCCAGGCCCAGCTGTTGAGGTCAAGGTTTCCAAGTAGCCTTTGCTACCCACTCTCTCCCACAATGGCCAGACTGTGGCCATTTTTAATATGACTGAGAGAGTTCCAGACCCTCAAAGCTGTGGGAGGACATCTACCTGACTCCCACCCATTGTACAGATGGGGTCACTGGCACCCAAAGAGGGGAGGGGATCTGCCCAAGTTCACTCACAAGTCAGGCGACTAGAACTAAGGTCTTCTAAACCTTCTTTGCCTTGCCTTCTTCTTAGGGGACCTTAAACTAAATTTTATCATTGCAAAGGAAGCCTACCACATGGGCTGGGCTCTTCGCTGGGCTGGTTAACACCACATTTAGACCAGTTATCTTTTACTTTATGAAAATGATGCATTCCAGTTAAGGTGACTTCAAATGAATCTTTTGAATGAAATCTATGCTGTCCATTATTGTGCTCTTTAGAACTGTACTTCTATAATTTTAGGGTACACAAGTCTCTAATAGAATAAATTTAAATCTTTGAACCAGATTCAGGACATGTTTAATAGGGTAAGTGTAGATAGCATCTCTAAGTTCAGATCCCAGCTCTGCTTCTGAAGTTCTCTCAGCCTCAAATTCTTCATCTGTAAAATGGGGATCACTGTATCTACCTTACAGAGTCACGTAGAGTACCTGGTACCCAAAAGCTGTTCAATGAAGAGTATTGTGAATGATATGATGATGTATTAATTAATGATGAGAATGACGATGATGGAGGTGATGATGGTGATGCTGGTTGTGATGGTGATGACAGTGGTGATGACAGTGATAATGGTGGTGGTGTCAGTGGTAATGATGGTGGTAGTGATGGTAAGATGGTGATGGTAGAGATGGTTCTTACTGAGGAGTGTCCAGAATCTCCCCTCTCCCATTGGGTATGTCAGGATCAAGGAAGATCGGTTCCAACTCAACAACTCTTTACTATGAGAAGCACTGGGCATTCTGTCAAGTGAAACTATGCTCCATATTGTGAGTTTTGATTAGGGAAGTAAACTGGTTCCAGAAGCAGGTGCTAAAGGCATACTCCCAGGACAGACACTGTCCCTCTCCCCTCGAGACGCATCTCTCCCTGTGAGTCAAGAACTCTTGGGTATAAACAAGCACGTGGAGACAGGCTCTCTCAGAAACAGGAAGTCCTGACTACCCCATACCTAAGTGTTCCCCTCACCAGTATTCCTTGTCCCTGACCCTGCTCTATTTTTTCCCACGGAACTTATTATCTCTAGTAGACATTATTATTTACTTATTTTCTATGTTTATTTTCATCTGTCTCCGCTAGAAGATAAGCTTTAGTAGGGCAAGAATCTTTGTTTGGTCCACTGCCATATTCCAAATGCCTAAAATAGTGCCTGACATACAGTATATGCTCAATAAATATTTGTTAATGAACAAATGTTGAAAGGAAGGGATAGATGCTGTCTTTGTTCTCCAGGTCAGGCTCAGCTCCCCGGCTTGTTACCTGGTTCCTCCTCAAACAGAAACAGAGAGGGGTGGGTGTGGCCAGGATGTAGGCTCTTAGACTGGCTCTGGCTGGTACTGTGGGCAGAAGGAAGCATTGTGCAGCCCAGGGGTCAGTCTTGGGCATGGCTATGGGCTTCAGCGGGTCTGAACTTCCAGTTGCTGCATCCCCGCTGAGCCAGAGGCTGAAGGCAGAGGAGAAGACCGTGGTCCTGGAGTTTGAGATCCTGAGGTTTAGTGAGGAAGGCAGATACGCCCTGCAGCTGTCAGCTGAGAACCCCTGCAGGCCACCTCTGGGGTGGGGTTCAGTTGCAGATGAATGATGAGGACACCTTTCCTGCTTGTCCCCAATGTCACTGAGCAGCAATGTCCTGACCAGAGCATCACCCTCACCAGGAGTAAGTTTGTCTTTACTTTGCCCAAAGGTACAAAGCAAAGGCTGGGGTTAGGGTGAGAAAGATCATGTAACTCCAGCCCCAGCCCCTGTCAAGGACCCCAGGGAGCCTCAGGGGAACTGAGAGAGGCAGGGTCGGAGCTCTAGAAGGAACCCTAAAGCTCTGATTGTGTGACCTGTGGCCCTCCTTCTGTATGGTCTGGGGATGCTCATGATGGTTGCTCAGGGTCAGGTGAGGAAGATATGAAAGGAATGCTAAGAAATGGCTTTGTGAATTTAAAGAAGCATTAAATGGGTGGTGCACAGCAGGTTTGGGGGCCAGTCCTGGCAGTGGATAGTGTGCAGAGTCACATTAGAGCCAGCACCCTGAGTGCCCAGCCCTGAGCAACACTGGACTATACATACGGGGGTTGGACAGAGAGGTGGAGACAGGCCCTGCCTTCAGGAAGTTTCCAGATCCTGTAGAAAAGCAGCATTTCTAACCAGAAAATAGTTTAGTAATCTGGAAGGAGCAGAAGATCCATGCCTGGACTGCGAGTCCATCCAGGCAGGCTTCCTGGAGGGGAGGGGATATGAGTAAATGAGAAGATCAGGTCCCAAGGCCTTTAGGTGGCCAGAAATCAGAGGCAGATTGAACTCTTCCCTCTAGTGGGTGGTAGGACCCATAACCATTTCACAGGCTAGGGGCCCTCAACTCCCTAGCCCACCCTGGGCTTGGACTGGCCATCAGCAAAGGTAGGAGGCTTGGGTGGGGCCTGAGAGGATGTCACCCACTGGGAAACTTTAGCTAAGCCTGGCTGCAATTCAGTGCCCAGATCCCAGGTTTCTTGAGGCCTTCTCTGGGGGTAAGGAAACCCCAGAGGCTCTTTGTGCTTCATGTTCTCTGCCCAGCTTTCTGCAAGAATCAGGGCAGCATTATGTGCAGCTGCCTATGGAGGTGACGAGGCTGGGCGAGGCCTCAGGCCCGATGGGTCAGGGAGGCCACCTTCTCCATCTATGAGATCCTGGATCCCAGACCATCCCTCTATGAGCCTCTCCAAGGGAGCAGGAGAAAATGCACCGCTACTGCAGCAGCCTGGCTCTGCTCTGGGTGGGTGATGACCCCACGGCTGGGCCTGCCACTACGGTGCCCTGGCCCAGAGTGTGGCCTTCTGCCTACACTGACCCCTCAGCTCCAGAGGCAGGCTGCTCCCTGGGGGCCAGCCAGCCAAAACAGATGTCACCTAGCCCAGAGCCCCAGCTGCCAGGTGGCAGGTGGGAGTTTCCTGGGTGTCAGCTCAGATTCTAGCATCCCTGACTCACCAGTCAGAAGACCCAGTATCTCTGGTATGCCTGACTGTCCCCTCCCTCACCAAGCAGAGCAGCAGACCTTCCCAAGGTGGGCTCATTCAGTTCTAGAGAACATGCTTTCTGAGAATGGAGACAGGGAGTCCCAATTCAAAGGGGGAAACAAAAAATAGTGCAAAGGCCATACAGAGCAGGGACACAGCTGGTTGGTGTTTCTTTTGTCCAGTGGGTGAGTGTCCCTTGAGACCCTTCGGTCCCCTATTCAAATCTCATACATTCTCATCAGGTTTTAAGGGAGGCCCGGAGTGATCTGGAGACAGAAGCCTATATGTGCCCACTCTCAAGCCCATCCAGCTCCCACCATGACCACGAGGGACTCACTCTGAACCAGGACCCTGGCAGCCTTGGGCCTAGATGAGGGGGTCTTGTTCCTGTCCAGGCTGCAGGAGGGCTCCCTAATATGGCTGTGTTCTGCAACCAGGCATGTGTCTGACGGGCCTCACAACCAGTGTAGTTGGGAACTAGCAGAGCAAGTGGCAGCCCCTCTGAGGTGGAGAAACAGGGTCATCCCAAAGGATGCACGATCCCATTTAAAGCCAACAACGTATGCTAGGGACCTTAGTGCACAGCAGCAGATGGAATCCAAAGCTAGGTAAGTCTCTGGGCTGAGGTGCTACCTGGCTTGGAGACATTAAGTTACAGAAATTAAAGCTGCCTTGGCCACAATGTGGGCATTGGGCATTGTCCTGGAAAGCATGTGCTGAGCTCTAGTAGGGGAATGTGTGTCTGATTTTGGAGCCTAGGAGTGGCTTCTCAGAAGAGATGTTACTTGAGATGAATCCCCCATTCATTCATTCATTCATTCACTGACTTAGCCATTCATTCATCCATCAAATATTTGTTAAGTGCAACTCTCTCAGACCCCACTTTGGGATGGCAGTTCCAGGCTTTAGAGAGGGTATTCCGAAAGAAGGGACCAGAAGAAGCTGGCTGAGGAGAAGGAAAGGTTTTGGCTAGCAGCAAGGCAAAGAACTGAGGTTGAAACCTAAAGTTTACAGTCTAGGGCAGCTGGCTCTCCTGCAGCACCTGTTTCCCAGCAGCGCATTGATCCGGGGCTGAAGTGAAGCCTGAGGGTGGGGACCTGAGTTGGGTTGGGAGAGGAAGGGTGGGTGAGAAGGAGACAGTAGAAGGAATCAGGGTACAATGTCAAAAGAGTGAGGTGAATATTCAATTCAGGAGGCAGTGGGGGGACCACTGGAGCAATCTGTGCAGAAGAAAGGCAGGATCTGAGCTGTGCTTTAGGCACGGTAGTCTGGCAGTTTGTGCCAGAACTGCAAGGACAGCCAGGGACCCGGGGCCGAATTTACCTGGGTCTCATACTCTTCCTATATGGCATTTTGCTTCCTCAGGCTGCAAGCTCCCGGCCTCAGGGCCTGGCCCTGGCCCTGGCCCTCTGTCCAAGAGTTTGTCATGGGACTAGATACACAAAGGCTCAGCGCTTAGGGAGAAGCAGACCTCTGCTCTCCAGGTGCCAGCATGCCCTGGCCACCCCAGCCAGAGGCCATGTGGAGAGTGCTTTGCAGGCTGCCTTTGTGAATGCGTGTGAGGGAGGGGTGGAACTGCTTGAGGAAGGGGGCTGAGAGGTGGCTGAGCCATGCTAGGCAGCTCTAATTTCTGTTATTTAATGCCATCATCTCTCTGGCATTCTTGGTCTTTAAGTGTCAGATGTCTGCTTCTAGCAAGAAAAGAAAATGGCTTTAGGGGAGGGGAAAATCGCTTCCCTCCTGGGGGGGGGGTTGGTGACAGCAATCACAACCCTAACAACAGGGCCAGCAGCCGGTGGGGACCTGACACTGGAGAGGCCCTTTAGAGAAGAGTGGAGCTGCTGTTTTTCAGCTCAGTGGACCCATCTGGCCGTTCTGCCAAGAAGGCTGGCACTTTTCTGGGGTTTTGACTTCGAGACTCAAAGACACAGCTGAAAGGGCAATAGGAAGACCAAGACAGGGTTCTCAGTGAGAGTGGGGCCACAGATTGTCCTTCTGGCCTGTGGCCAACTCTCTGGGAAAGTGGATGTGGCCTCAAACCATAGGGACCTTTGAAACCACTCTCTCTCTCCTCTTTGTAGATGGGAACATGAAGCCCAGGAGGGAAGGACTTAACCCAGCCCTCTTCAGTTCCCAACTAAAGAGGAGGAGAAAGGGGACTGAAAGGGGTGGGATTGGGTTGAGAAGCAAAGGCAGTGAGCAGAAAGGATGGAAAGGAGAGGAACCAAGTTCAACCATATTTAATTCAAGTCCAGGAATGGACTTCTAGGTTCCAGATGCAAATGCATAGACTCAAGGACCCCTCTTCCAGGAAGCTTTCTCTGCATTGATTTTTTTCCCTTCCAAACTATCCTGTCCTGTCAGCTATTTCAACTATCGAATCTGGTTGAGAATTTTATTTTAAGCTCACAAGTTGTGCTTCAACTTGTGTCATTTTTTTAAAACCAGAACTCCCAGTGGTCATGGGATGAAGGATGGGGTAAGGGTGGAGCAAGGGGCAGAGGGCAGGGGAATCAGGAATGCAATGATCCAGAATGAGTTGAGAGCAGGAGACAGAATTCATTGTGAGTTTCAGGGACTGACTTTGAGTCTGAATCGTTTTGCTTCTTAGCCATGGCCCACAGCTTACATAGCTCTCAATAGCCATGCCAGTGCTGGTCACAGCCTTCCCTAAATCCTGGAGACTCCACTGGGGCAATCAATTCTCTTGAGGTAACTTAATATGGACAATGAACACCTACCCATCTCCAGTCCCCAAGTTTCCTTCCGTGTGTGCGTGTGTGTGTGTGTGTGTGTGTGTGTGTGTTGGGTAGAGAGAGAGGAAGGTGGTAAAGGCTATCTCCCCCATGACCATTTCTGGCAGCACACTCACAGACGCCATCGTAAGTAAGGTCACTCCCTCAGCTCGACCCATAAATGAGGGTACCGGGTCATGCAGGCAGGAGCTGCAGAGGGAAGCTTACCGTGCACAGGAGGGAACCAGCTCCAGTTTCTCTGCCAGCCACACGGGGTGCTTAGTGGCTTCCTTTTGGGCAGAGCTCTACCAGCTCTACCAGATCAATCCTGTTTCATGATACTACCCCCTTTACCTCTTAGCCGGGTTGAGACTTACCTGGCTACCCACTCCCCCAGCCCACCACCACATCCTCCCAGGCCCTCTTTCCAGGGGGGGGGGCGGGGGGGGTTGGTGAGAGGGAGTTTATCTGATCACAATGTGGGTGGCCAGTCCAGTGCTGGGCAAAGTGATTCCCTGAGTCTGAGGGAAGCAGCAAGGTCCTGGCAAAGTCTGCCTGCTTGGCCAGCTAGGGAGACTCCCACTCAACTCTTTTAAGACTTAATGAGGCTGCCTGGGAAATTGGGGTACAGGGGACAGCCACAGCAGCCTTGGGCCTGGAAAGCAGGGCCTCAGGGGCCACGTTCCTCCTGGCACCTCACTTACCTCTCTTAGATATCCTGAAGGTTTAAGGGCAACCTCCATAAGCAGAGCTATTTCAGAGGGAATCTTGGCTGGAAATTCCAGTGATGAAACTTCTGGAAACATGAACTTAAAAATTTCTTGCTTGTAGTTCTGGGAGCCAGCCTGGAGGCTCCTTCACCTTGGCCCCGGTGCTCCCTCCCACACAGAAGAGGAGCAGAGAGGGAGGAAGGGGGGGTGTGGTGGGCTCCTCCCCCATTCCCTCTGGCATTTACCTCTTCCAAACAATTGCACTTTTGTTTCACAGGAATGAATCTGTTCCCCAGGAGTCTTTTAAATGACGCTTTCAAGGGTCTTTTATATTCTTTCCATTTAATACTTTTTTTTTTTAACCCTGGAGGGGGGGGGAAAGGGAAGAAAAAGCTTATAAAGCAATCACTGAACTCTAAGCACTAGGCTGTAAGCCTGTGGATTCATTGTTGCTTTGGCACCAACAGGCTGGGGGCTTTCATTACGGAGAAGTGGAGGGAAACGTATCAGCCAGTGGCTTGCTTAGTGCCCTTCTACCCTGTCCCTAAAACTCTTTCTCTGAGTCTTTCTCCCTTTGTTCCATCCCTCCCTCTCCTGCTGCCTCTCCCAATCCTCCTCTGATTTGGTCCCTAGTCTGGCTGGAGCTCCAGGTTTGCACCCACCCAGCTCCAAGCATCCTTCTGCCTTGGGGCCAACCCATTCCAGGTCTTCCCTCCCCTCCCTCTGCTCTGTTTTTAAATTCATTATGCCTTTTATTGTTTCCTATTGCAGACACGATTTCTATTGCCCTGGAGGCTGGACTGGTGCAATTGGAGAAAGGCATACCATGTGGATTTCGTTAACTTTATTGCCCGGTTGGCCTGGGGGTGGTGGTGGGGAGCTGGGCACCTCTTTGCTTAGGCCCCTTCACCTCTGACTCTTGTGTCACTGCCCCTCTGCAGCTCCCCCTCTGCCCGGTCATGGTGGAGGGGAGTGCCCCTGGCCCATTTCACTAGTTGGGTAAAAGAGGTGATGAAAGGTGGTGCTTGAATTGCTGCCAACAAGGTGGTGAGAGGTGCAAAAGGTGAGAACAGGTTAGACCAGAACTGCTAGCCCCCTCCTAGGCACCCGGCCCCAGGTCCTCTGCTTCGAGACCTCAGTGTCAACCCTCCTCCTCCTTTCCTGTGTTCTATCAAATGTAAAGGATATGAACAGGTCAGCTCCTCCTTGCCAATGAGGCAGCTTTATGGGCTTTAGAAAAACACTCCAATTGTTCCCTCAATTACTGAGCGGATTGAATATATTAATCTCTGTCTTAACTGACTGAAAATGTTGGCTGCTGCCCCTCCCCCAGCCACCAGCATCCCTCCACCAGCACGTGCCAGGGAGTAACTCCCAGCCCCTCCCCCTCCCTCCAGCCCAGAGCAGGTCAGCCGGGGTCCAGGCAGCATGCTTTTGCTGAGCCTAACACTACACACACACACACACACACACACACACACACACACACACACACACACTCATGGCGGGTGGACAGCTGCTTTACATTTCTCTATCAATTTTCATTGATTTTCTCCTTTGCTGCTATTTGGAAGAGCCTCTTCCTTGAGTAAACTCCATCATGGGGGGCAAAGGGGGGCAGGAAAGGGACTGCAGGTGGCTCCCCCTTTTGCTTCTGTGACAACTGCCTCCAGCTTAAACATACTCTGCCCCAGGCAGCTGAGCCCTGTTAAAAGCTACCTGAGGTTTCCCTTTGAAGCTCTATTTTCTTTTATTTCAGGGGAACAAAGGCCCTGTCGTGGTGTTCCTGAGAGGCTGTCACCAGCTCAGGGAAGGGCGTAGCCCTGTCAGCCTAGCAGAGAGCTGAGGCTGGCAGGAGAGGTAGGGTTGGGGGTGCTGGCCCCCAGGAGGGCAGGTGAGGGACGTGGCCAGCCCCCTCAGGAAGAGAAAGGCCACCATCCCTAAAAGTACCACAATTACTCTGCAGGCCTCCTGCTGCCCCCTCTTCCTCCCCAATGGCACTGAAAGGCTTTCTGCCCTCAAGGGCCTCTGAAGGAGACATCAGAGGTTCCTGGGCCTAGTGGATAAGACCTGAAAATACACAAATTGTTTGGGGGAAGCCCCATATTTTTGATGCCTATCCAACCCTGCCCTTTCACCCCCACTCTGCCTGATTTCCAAGTCATCTACATATGCCTTTGGAGTCCTTTCAGGGTCATTGTAGGTGCCTGGAGCTCAGCAGGTAGAGGATACTTGAGGTTTGGGGTTCAACCAACTTACATCAAGAGTCAGGTGCACTGGGGTCAGGTGGGTCTGGGTACACCATTTTCTGGTACTTATTTAGTAGCTGTGTGACCTTGTGCAGGTTAGGTAACCTCCTTCAGCCTCCATTTCCCCATCTGTACCACAGAACTATCTCTGTGTCCTCTATTGCCAGAAGGATGAAATGAGCCAGCTTAGGACAGCCCTGCCCTACAGGAAGTGTTTGATAATACTTGCCATTCTAGTAAGAAGTTGGGGTGTCTACATTGGGCAAAGCAGGTGAGTCTGGGCCTCGGTTTTTGCACCTAGAAAACAGTGTTGTTCCTTCTTGCTTAGTGGGCCTCCCAGGGGAGGTCTTTTGAGAACTTGTGAGCCCCACTGTCTCTGGGGCTCAGGGCCTGGTTGCAGGTAGAGAAGCCTGGTCCAGTCTGGATGCTAGTCTTGGAAGAAGCCCTGTTAGCAGATTTTTGTGACTGGGCACACCAGATGGCCCTACTGCCCCTCCCTGGCTGCCTTCCCCACCCCATTCACGCTTCCTGGAGGCCCTGTGTGTTTGAATGCGTGAAGTCTGGGTGGTGAGGGAGATGGGGAGAAAGAGGGTGCCCTATCTGCAGTCCTTTCAGCCAACCCAGGCCTGGCACTAATGAGCACCCAATGGGCTCCAGGGGAGGGGACTGTGGTGGCCTTCTCATGTCCACAAACTACCTTCCGGGTGAAAGAAGGAGGAAGAAGGGGCAGGAGGGTCCAGCTTTCATGGCCCTTTAGGTCATCTCCCTTTTTTTCTTCCTCACACCTCTGGAAGGCGGTTGTGCCCCAACAGACACTCGAGAACACAGCCACAACACACAGGGACACACACATGTGGGTGTACACATACCTTTTGTTACCGGAGAAACTCTGGTTCTTCTCACTGACGCAGTGAAGAATTACAGATCAGCAAGGCCCATTAGCATGCACACAAAGTTTATGAGTGCTAAGTTCTAATGGGAGAGCAAACACAAGGGTGGCAAGAGCAGGGGTAACAAAAGCAGGGTGGCCAGAACCCAGGTGGCCAGGGGCCCTCTGGCCAGAGGCCGAGTGACCAAGTCATCTCCCTCCCCCATACCTCCCTTCCTCCCCCCAACCCTCCCACCTTGTGGCAGAAAGAGCCCAGAGAAGAGAAGAGAGAGTCCTTTGTTCTGAGGACTTACATAGTTGGAGGGGCCCTGGGGTGAAGAAGTTACATATTGATTGACAGGTAAAGTGGTGCCAGCTTTCCCAGGGGGATGTGACTACATGGGTATGTGTGGGGGTCCATCAGCTGGAATCCTTATCCTACTCTAGACTCCATTTGTTCATTTTGTGTACATGAGGCAGGCAGTTAACCAAAGTTGTTTTAGGGGCTTTTCTTTGGGCACTGTAGACCCTCCCTTTTTTCCACCTCCCAGATCTTGGGATGAACACACAGTCTCAAGGTTTTCCTTTACCCAGCTAGTGGAGATGATACACACAGACTTTCGAGAGCTTCCCTCTGCACTATCTTGCTGTTTGGAATGCCTGGCAGCCCTACCCAACCAGACTCAGGATGGTTGGGTCAATGAGTTAGACATGTCTTCCTTTGCTTTTAGCCTCCTGCATTAAGTTCTTTGTTAGATTGCAATGGTGAGGGCTCTGCCTTTATTTCCCCTCTGGCTGCTCATTCCTAGCTGCTACCTAAGTACAAAAAGGTGTTGCCTGGCAACCAGGACTCTAGCCGCTGGCCAGCAAAAGCAGCATAGTGTCAGGGCTCTTCCTATGCTGTCTCCTGCAACATTACCACATCCTGGACATGCAGAGACCCCCACCACCCCATCACAAAAATAGATTCACACTGACTCACTGATGGACATATAGGGGGTACACACCCACCCACACACAGGCCCACACCTCTTCAGAATCCCCCAGGCCTTCTGGCCTCCTGGCTTCATCCCTGTACAAATCCCCCCAAATGCAGCCTCTACCAGAAGAGAAAGAGGCTCCAGTGACGTGGCATGTGTGATGTATGAGCTGAAATTAAAACCTGCTAAATCAATTCTTTAATCATTGATCTTTAATAAAACTCTGAGAGCAGATAGAGGCAGGCAGAAGGGAAGGGAGCCTGACAGCACCCAGTCAATACAGCCCGACCCTGATGAGGGATTGACCTGTCAGAAGTGGGCTGACACACCCACACCTGGGCCTGGACTAGTTTCACAGAGTACCCGGGCTCAGGGGCAGACGCTAAGTGGGGGACACCCCTCCTCCATATAGATCAGATAGCCTGCCATGGGGTCCCACAGGTGGTTGTCATTCATCCATCCATCCATGTACTTCCTCAGCACTAAACCAGGTAGCTATATCCCCAGGCCTTGGGGAACTGCCAGGCTGGGTGGGGAGAGGAAGTAGGAGAAGTTGGAAGACAATAACTTTCCAAGCTGATTGTGAGGGCTGGGGAGACAAGATGAGCATGAATGGTCATCAAGGACTCCATTGGCTGTAGAAAAACCAGTTCAAAAGACCTTGGTTTAGGACCTCATTTCATAGTTGTGTTAGAGCAAATCACTTACCTCCCTGGGCCTCAAATTCCTCATCTGTGCAATGGGCAGGGCAATGTCTCCTGACAGGGAAGTTGAGAGGCTCAGCTAGGCAAGAGGCTGGGAAGTTGCTAAGTTCATTAAAACCCATCAGGGGGACATCTGATCCCTGCCTCAAGGAACAGATAGGGTTCTGGCAGAGACCAAGGAGAGAGGTGTTCAGGTGGAGAGGACTGTGTGACAATGGCATGGAAGCAAGAATGGGAGGTGTTTGAGGGAACAGCAGGCAGGGAGAAAGGATGACGTGTGGAGAGCATGTTTGCGGCGTGAGGAGCTGCAGGGGATGCCAAGGGAAACAAGGGAAGGTGCCATCCCATATTCGCCCAGACTGCTCTGAGCCAGGCTAGTGAAGGAGGAACAAGCAGAGCCCATTACTGGAGCATCATGTGGGTCCTGGGGGGTGGTCAGGGAAGCCTGGAAGGTGTCTATTTTCTGAAGCAGGAAATAAGCCCCTGGCAGAGGTGAACAGCTACCCCTTGAGTCAATAGCAAAGCCAGGCTGGAATGGAGGTCTCCGCCATATGGGTTGTTTTTTCTGGTAAGGTATCAATACAGAGATGAGGATGACTTTCAGCAGTCTTTCCCAGGGAGACTCATATTTTAATGGGCTTTCTAGGCAATGTGACAAGATCATGGGGAAGCAGTTAGTGGGGACAGATTTCTGCCTGGTGGCCTCATATCACACCACGTCCAGCTAAGACAGATCACTCAGCATTTAGCTGACCCTAACAGATAGTGCTCATTGTCCTGGCTGGTTTGGGGATGTGGTTGGAGCTGTCAGTGACTCAGAGTCAGTGCCCAGGCAAACCTCCTGGCCCACTGGAGTATGCTAATAACAATGAGAAAGAAAATGTTGCATAAGTAGCCCTAGAATTAAGCCCTTGCCCAGCTTGAGGAGTAAGAGTGAGTTACAGCCAAGAAGGTTCAGTGAATAAGTATAGGCTTCAGCTTGAATTCAGATCCCTGCTCTGCCTCATACCAGGTGCTCCTGAGCAAGTCACTTTACTTCTCTGACCCTCTGTTTTTTCCTCAATAAAATGGGGATAATGGTGCCCATTTTGCAGTGTCATTATGAGGGATAAATAATATGCTAACTTGACTGTAGTCCAGGAGCCCATCCTGGAGGAGAGGGGATTCCAAAGACTCCCAGAATACAGCCACACTGGAAGGCTCCACGAATTCAGCCAGGGAGGTGACACACAGGGAGTGGGACACACCTCCGCACCCATACCATTCCTGCAGGGTGGGTATTGATTCTTCCATACAAGAAGTGTTTGTTAAGCTCAGACTCTGCCAGTCCTGGCCTCTCAGAGCTGTCAGGAAGACAGACAGCACAGAGATACCACTGTGGTCATTGGATGTCGGAAGGGTGGCCGGTTGGGCCTGCCCCATGCTCTGCCACCTTCCGGCTATGGGACTTAACCTCCCTGTGCCTCCTTTCCTCATCTATGTAATGGTGATGATGACAGCACCCCCATGACAGAATCGTAGAATTGAGTGTGTAGTAAATTTGAAGATCATACCAATACTCATAAAACATTAGCCATGATTGTTACGCCGGGTGGACAGCAGCTTGCCGCATAGACAAGGTTTGGAAGCTGGCATTCTAGGCAGAGGTAACAGCTTAGGCAAAGGCCCAGAGGCTTGTGAGAGAGTGGTACTTGAAGGAGGTACAGGGTGGTGAGTATGGAGACAGGTGAGGGGGTCAGGCTGTTAAAGAATAGAGCCAAGGCAGGGTGAACGATATACTATTATTGAAAGGACCCCCCTTTCTCTCTGGTTGTCCCCCCCACCTACTACTTTCCCCTTGCCTGCCACCAGAGAGAGAGACATCTCTCAATGCCAGAGATTGGTGAAAAGGAAAAGAATTACTTATTTAAAAGTTATACAGACTTAGAGCAGTGACTTAATGTCTTCATTAAAATAATAAAGTCCTTTAGAATACCCGCAGATGCACACAGTCCTTCCTTCTCCCTCTGCCCTAGTCTAGGGTACCGTATCTCAGGAAAAAAAGTAGAAGTCTCTGATTCAGGCTCCTGGCACCATCAGCTGTGTCGTCACCATGATCTCCAGTTAATCCAAAACCATGTGGCACCTTCTCATGGCCTGCCAGCAAGAGTCCTTTCACCCCTTTTCTTCCAGGCAAAGTTTCTCCTGCTTCCTAAGCCACATGGCAAAAGGGAGCACCCCAAAGCTGCATGTTCCTGACTCTTGCCAAAGCTGCAGGGTCCCTCCCCACTTTGCCAAAGCCACATGGTTCTCTCTTGCACGGCTGCCACACCTGGATTTAAATCCCAGCACCAGTCTTCCTCTGCAGCCCCATTTTCAACTCCTCCTACAATCAGTTACACCTGCCAACATTCCAGTATTCTTCCAGCTTTACTGGGCTGTCATAGTAAATCTGGGCAGGTGTGGCCCTGTGGTGTGGAGCCAATCTTTTCCAAGTTCTAACACAGGTGCTGTAACCAGGGGGAGTTGCCTCCCAGCTACATCTTGGGTGGAAGTCACTTCCATCCCCCTGTCTCAAAGCATGGCCACAGCTGTTTAACATACCTATGCAACCAGTTAAAGATTATAGATATGTTAAATGACCATGCCAGAGGTTAGCAGCAAAGCTGTTGCTATACAAAACAGCTCTCAGTGGCCCTGCTCCATGTATCCCATTCCCCCAGCTCAGACTGGTGGGGGTGAGTACATCATATATATTTTTTTCTAATATTTCCTGGACACCTTGAGTTCTGGACCCCATTATAAATCCCTATTTAGGGCACCCCTCTTGGCTGCACCCTGTTACAGGGCCATGGGGGTACCCCTGGGAGAGACAGGCCTGAGCCTGCACCAACCCTCACCCTAGCAGGAAGCCTAGCCCTTGAATCACAGTTGGGAGGCAGTGGGGGCCCAGTAGAGCTGCAGTCCTCAGGGTAGGCAGGGAGGGAGAGGTGGATATTATTTTAATCTTCCTCTTAAAGCATAATTGCTTTTTGTCAGCGGGTGTTCTAGGAGATGCCTCCCCACGAGATTGCTTTCCAGGCTCCTCTCCTCCAGGAGACAGGCAGGCCCAGGCCAGCTCAGTGCTGCATTAATACACTGCAAATGTGATTTCATGGCCTCAGATGAGATTAGGGCCAGAGTCTCTGCTTTCTGGTAGAGATGAGGGCAGCAGTGTGGGGCAGGCAAGGGGCCTAGCTGAGCAAAGAATCTGAGGGAGGTGATCAGGGATCCAGGCCTGAGGGCACAGTTTCCTGTAACTGGAGCCCCCAGGACCTGCTGGCTCCTCCCAGATCCAGAGCCAACCCTGAGGCCCTGTCTGGGGGATGGGGTGCTCTGGGTTATCTCCCTGACCCCCAAACTCCAAACGAGAGACCTCAAGAAAGAGAGGGCTGAGATTATAAAGCAGCCTTATGGCATGGGTCCAAAGCTTGGCTCTTCTGCTCCTGGTTCTGCCTCTTTCTTCTCATCTGTAAAATGGAGACTACAGTAGTATCTACCTCTATGAGATTGTGAGGACTGAGTTAACATATGTAAAATGCATACAGTAGTACCTGGCACATAACAGGTGTTTGTTAATTGTTACCATCTATCATGAGGTGCCCTAGAAGTGGGGAGAGGGCACCTGATGGCTTCGACTCTGAAGGAGGGAAGGCTATTCGGAAAGCGTATCACTGTCCCAGGCTAAAGTGGGGCATCTGCAGATTAGCAATGAGCAAGGCATCTGATACGAGTGCCACACCTCACTCACCCAGTGAGCTCCTACCTGGCACTGACCGCACCAGGCAGCAGCCCTGCCTGAAGGAGACAGACATACTTTTCTCTCCCAGGAAAGTCAATGATTGGTCATGAGCTAGGGCAGGGAGAGGCCCAGGGGCTGTGGACCTGATGCCCCTGGGGGAGGTGCAGGCAAGAGGGAAGGTTTCAGGGAAGATTCGCCAGTTGCTCCATTTGTATCTTGAGGAAGCACCATGGATTATTCCAGCTGGCAGAGGGAGAAGGATGGTCCAGACAGATGGAACAGCATATGTAAAGGCCAGAGGCTAGAGAGACCAGAGCCATCCAGGGGACCGCAGGTATGGAGTGTGGCTGAAGGGTGGATGTGAGGCAGGGATCAGCTGCAAAAAGGCTGGAGGGACTGGGTGAGCAGACCATGAGGCCTGCAGGAGTCTCCTGGGAGCAGTGGGGCCCTATTGAAGTGTTTATTGAAGCACAGGAGTGACTGGGTCAGATTTGTGGGTTGGAAGCATAGAGGTGAGGGAACTGGTTGAGCCTGCTGTCCTCTCAGGCCTTTCTGCCCTGAGTGGAGACCCCCACTCCACCTTGGCAGGGTGGTGGGGTGCCACCACCACCCCACGGAGGCACAGGCAGGTGGCTTTCATTGCTTACCCCTTTATTCAGATGCCTGTTAATGTTATTGATTTTGCAAAAGAAAAGCACTCAAAAGCCATGTTGCATCTTTAGCAAAGTGATTCATGACATGACAATGGGAACTGGACTGCCTGCCGCAAACGAGAGCTCTGGTTACCAAACGCTGAGAGGACTCCTTCAACATGGTGATCAATGACTGTGCCTGCTGAGCAAATAAGTGGACATGCTGTCAGCCAACAAGGAAAACAGTGTGTTCATTCATAGTCACCCCAAGCCTGCTACTGCAAGGCTGGGCCATAGGGGCTCCAGACTGGCACAAACTGGTATAAAGGTGGGAAGCTCATTTTGGTGCTGCCTGCCACATGCCAGGTACCTGTTTTCTCACCTGATCCTCATATCCCCAGCAGGTAGGATTATTCTTGCTGCTCTGCAGATGAGGAATTGAGGCCCAAGGGGTCAAGGAACTTGCCCAGATGCTCTCTGAGAGGCATGGCAGAACCAGGACTAAAGCTGGACCTGGCAGATTACAAAGAATCATGCCTTTTTTGCTACCCAGAGTGGTGGTGCTGTGCCAGATGGGTCATTCCCAGGGACCCACAAGAACTAGGTTTTCAGGGACAGGATCAGGACTATCAAGTCCAAAAGACAAAATGTAGAGGCACATGCATATAGCCCAGAAGCCACCGCTGCACAGTAAGGGACCAAAGAAAGGTCAGAAGGGCAGCCACCTAGTACCTCTAGGACCTCACCTTTGCCCACTCAGCCTGCAGGCAGCCTGTATCCGACGGGCTTGGGGGAACTGGAAGCAAGCTCCCATTAGTGATCCCAGCCATAGTCCCAGGGTGCTTTGACCTCACTAAACAACTTGCCACCTATTTTTAAAATTGACTTTAGAGGGAGAAGGAAGAGAGAGAGAGAGACATCAGTTTTTTGTTTCACTGGCTGATTCTTACATGTGCCCTGACCAGGGATTAAATCTGGTACCTTGGTGCAAGACAAAGCTCCAAACGACTGAGCTATCCGGCCAGGGCACAACCTGCCACCTATTCATGTGGAACAGGATGGCCTCCTCTACACACCCTGGCTCTGCCCTGGCTTACAGGGGCCTCACCCTGGCGGTGCCAGGTGCGCCTCTGCGGTGCACTTCCCTCTCCATTAACACTTGTGTCTGTGCACTGCACTGCCACAGAGCCTCATTTAAAAGGCCAGGGGTTTTCATCTGTGCACTTGACCTTTTTTATGTTGCCCCAGTTTCAGAGATGAAGAAGGAGAGATGTGATTCCTTCCCCTGGAATTAAAGAAAAAAGCAATATGCTTTGGTAGTTGTGATCACAGTCTTTGGAGCCAGCAGACCTGGACTCAAATCCCAACTCTATCATTTCAAAGGTTTCCTTTCATTGCTCAGAACACCTATTTCTTCATTTTAAAGGAGAAACAACAATAACTCCTGGGGAGCAGGAATGTGATGATTAAATGAGACTTCAGTTAATCTCTGGGTGAGTGCCTGACACATATTTAGTGCTTGCTACATGTTAGTGGGATGTGAAGGTGCTGGTGGCAGCGATGATGGAGCCCTGCCAGGAGAGCTCAGGCCCATGGAGAGGGCTCATATAGCAGGTGTGTCAGTCAGGGGCCAGGTAGGAAGAAGGTGGCATTCAAATTTCACCTGGCTGGTGTGGCTCAGTGGATTGAGCGCCGGCCTGTGAACCAAAGGGTCACTGGTTCAATTCCCAGTCAGGGCACATGCCTGGGTTGCGGGCCAGGCCCTGGTGGGGGGGCATGTGAGAGGCAACCGCACATTAATGTTTCTCTCCCTCTCTCCCTCCCTTCCCCTCTGTCTAAAAATAAATAAATAAAATTTTTAAAAAAACAAACAGTCGGGCTAATGGGAGGAACCTTCGCCACCCCAGGGCTGAATAGGCACAAGGAGGAATGACAACCACAAGCCCAGGAGCAGCTGCATGGAGAGCTCTGCTGGTCAGGCAAGGGAGCCTTGGGTAGAGGGGCTGGCCAACTCTGAGAATCAGCTAGGAGGGAGCCTCCCAGATCCCTGCTGGCTTTTCTGTAAACTCCACCCAATCGGAACCCACTGATTTTGGTTATGGTCAGCTTGCTGGGACCCAGAGACAGGTAGAGAAGAGGGAGAATGATCTGCAGGGCAAAATGGGAGGCACCCAGCACTGTGGGTGAAAGGAGACGAGACAGCTGTACCCTGCAGCCACACTCACTGTTCACCAGTATGAACACTCAGGTGAAGCAGTCAGTCCTAGGCTGCTGTTTGGTGTGAGAGGGACTTAGAACAGGAAGTAGGGCAGGTGGGAGGGGCAGAACCACAGAGACAGGGGCTTAAAGTGCCCCCTACACTCCCCAGGCAGAGTTCTGGAAGCAATGCTTTTAGCTCAGACTCAGCCCAGCCTCAAGGGGTAGGGTGTGAACTAGTGGGGGCCCACTGGAAGCATAATTGTAGGGCAAGGCAGAGCCAGCTCTCTCTAGAAACTTCCCGGTGGAGCCTAATAGCTGATGTGAGGTCAGAGCAGCTCTAATTTCCTGGCCAAGCAGGCTGTGTACTCATTGCTGTCAACAGAGTTGGGGACCTTCCTTGGAGCCTGCCATCCTTTGGCCAACAAGTGAGCACCTGCTGTAAACACCCCTGGGGCTGAAGGGAAATGGCATTGGGAGCACAGAGACACCCCCCTAAGACAGGGGTCCTCATCCCCCAGGCCATGGACCAGTCCAGTCCGTGGCTTGTTAGGAACCAGACCATACAGCAGGAGGTAGGTAAGTGGCCAGCATGCTCCGGGACCTCTAAATTATACCTATTTTTTGGTCAGATTGGCAAAACTTCTATTTTTTGATGTGCCGCAGAATTTTAGTAATTAGTTTAATATGTATGCTGTGACATGAAAAGGTTGAAAATCACTAGTTAGACACTCTGCCTGTGTTGTTTGCTTTTTTGGCCCATTTCTGCTGGGAAGAACCTGCCAAGTCCAAGGTTGCTTAGCAGGAAAAATCAAGCATTTTCAGAGCACTACCTGAATGTCAGTGCTAAGTGCTTTACCTGCCTTTGCTCATCCAGTCCTTAGAGCAGTGCAAATTTCCCCACTGTATAAGGGAACCAAAGCTCAGAGAGGATGTTTTGAGCTGAGATCACACATCTGTGAGCTGTCATTTGCTACAAAATTACACTAAGTTTTCTACCTTGTTCATCCCTTCCCTGTCCCAGAAGCTCAACTCAGCTGCCCAAAAGAAAAGGAGAGAAAGTGATGGGGAAGTATGCGGAAGTACGTGGGGGAGGGGCTGGAGAGCAGGGAGTTTCCATTGTCATGGGGAGTGGGAAGGAAGGCTGGGTTTGTGGGCTGTGGAGACATACTTCCCTGGGACTTGCTGCGGGGATAGTTACGCCAAAGTGTAGATAAGCAAACACGGGCTCAGCCGCATGGCGCCTTGACACTTGACCCAACAATTAGTGTTGAAGGAAATAGGTTTTTATGAATAGAGTTCCTACCTCAGGTGGGGGTGCTGAGAGCGCTCCTGCTGCTCAAGCGCTCCTCTCACATGGGACCCAGCATTTCCCTTGCTCCCCAAAAGGCTATAAGCCAAAACCATGCCCAGAAGTTCCCCGTGTCCTTATCTGTTCTTAAGCCAACTGTGCAAGCAGATCTCCACACCTTCTGAAATTTGCACTTGTGGGTTTGAGAGTTGCCGTCTTCTCCCAGCACCTCTCTCCTTCAGGATCTGGGGTACACTGTCCTCAGACTCCATGTAATGGTTCAGGAAAGCATGTGCCACGTTACACTGGATCATGGTAGAGTCTAGGCAGGCACATGTCCGAAGAGAGGGGCTTCTCCATATGTCCTTCAAAGAAGCAGGAATCTGCAAGTCAGCATTCCCTGTCACAGCTCAGCTCTAAGCATCTCTCACAAATCCAGGTGGCTAGGTGGGTCCCCACACAGCTCCATCAGCTCTCTCCTTACACACCAGACCTCATGGCGCACCGGACTATACCTTTTCATTTTTTAAAAAAAAATTATTTATTTATTTATTCTTAGAGGAAGGGGAAGGAAGGAGACAGGGAGGAAGAGAAACATCGATGTGCGAGAAACAGTCCCCAAGTAGGGACCTGGCCTGCAACCCAGGGATGTGCCTTGACTGGAATGGAACCCGTGACCTTTCGGTTCACAGGCTGGCACTCAATGCACTGAGCCACACCAGCCCAGGTCCTTTTCAGACCGCATGGTTGCTGTTTCTCTCTCAGCCCACATTGCTTCTTCTTCTCCAAACCGCATGGCATCTCCTTACACACCAGACCTCACAGTGGACCAGACCCTGTCTTAGGCCCTTTCAGACTTTGTGGCTGCTTCCTCTCTCTCAGGCTGCATGGCTTCTTCTTCCTTCTTTCTCAGTCCGCCCTTATTTTAAATGCTTGACCCAGAACTTCCTATGTGACCTCATATCCAGCCCCTCCTATGATAGGTGACTTTTGCAGTTTCCCCATATCTTTTACCTTCTTTTACCTGCCATCTTTAATCAGGACCAGAGTTCTTTTTTTTTTTTTTTTTAACTTTTTTAAAAATTGTTGTTCTTGTACAGTTATCTGTCTTTTACTCTCGTCCCAGCCCACCGCCCCAGCCCTCCCCACCTCCTTCCCATTTCCACCCCCGCTAGTTTTTGTCCATGTGTCTTTCATACTTGTTGCTCCAAACCCTTCCCCTTTTCCCCTGAAATTCCGTCCCCTCTCCCCTCTGGTGACTGTCAGCCTGTTCTCAATTTCAGTGTCTTTGGTTATATTATGCTTGTTTGTTTGTTTTGTTGATTAGATTCCTGCTAAAGGTGAGATCATATAGTATTTGTCTTTCACTGTCTAGCTTATTTCGCTTAGCATAATGCTCTCCAGTTCCATCCATGCTGTGGCAAATGGTAGGAGCTCCTTCTTTCTTTCTGCTGCATAGAATTCCATTGTGTAAATGTACCATAGTTTCTAGATCCATTCATTGACTGATGGGCACCTAGGTTGCTTCCAGCACTTGACAATTGTAAATTGTGCTTCTATGAACATTGGGGTGCATAGGTTCTTTTGGATTGTTGTTTCAGGGTTCTTAGGATATAATCCTAGCAGTGGAATTGCTGGGTCAAAAGGTAGATCCATTTTTAGTTTTCTTAGAAAATTCCATACTGCTTTCCATAGTGGTTGTACCAGTCTGCAATCCCACCAACAGTGCACTAGGGTCCCCTTTTCTCCATAACCTCTCCAACATTTGTTGTTTGTTGCTTCGTTTATGATGGCCATTCTGACAGGTGTGAAGTGGTATCTCATTGTGGTTTTAATTTGCATCTCTCTGATAGCTAGCAATATTGAACATCTTTTCATGTGTCTCTGGATCCTCTGTATGTCCTCCTTGGAGAAGTGTCTGTTCAAGTCCTTTGCCCATTTTTTAATTGGGTTGCTTGTCTTCTTAGAGTGGAGTCATGTAAGTTCTTTATATATTTTGGAGATTAAACCCTTGTTTGAGGTATCATTGGCAAATATGTTTTCCCATACAGTTGGTTCTCTTTTTATTTTAATACTGTTTTCTTTAGCCATGCAGAAGCTTTTTATTTTGATGAGATCCCATTTGTTTATTCTTGCCTTTATGTCCCTTGCTTTAGGGGACATATCAGTAAAAATGTTGCTGCGTGAAATATCTGAGATTTTCCTGCCTATGTTCTCCTCTAGGACTTTAATGGTGTCACAGCTTATATTTAAACCTTTTATCCACCTTAAATTTTTGTGTATGGTGTAAGTTGGTGCTCAAGTTTTATTTTTTTGCACGTAGCTAGGACCAGAGTTCTTCATCACAGATGGACATCCAAGGTAGGCATCTGCCTCCCCTGGCTAGTCACAAAGTCATTATATGCTCTTAAAGTCACATACACCTTCCACTCTGGGTAGCAGCCCTCTCTGTTCAAGAAAGGCACAACTATTAACTTACCACTGTTATGCAAAGTATCTTAACCTGCCATATCCTTCACTTCCCACTTCCCCAACCAAAGGTTTGGGGATTTTCTTCTATTTTCAGCAAACCCCCCCCCACCAACATGCTCTGCACCCTATTACAAAAATGGCTGCCTCCCCAGAAGCCAGGGAGAAAGCAGGACCCTCCTTCCCAAGAGCCAGCCTCAGATCCAGGCAGCTGGCCACCCTCCCCTGGCTGAGGGCTGTGTCTAACTATTGGGCCCGCCAAGTGAAGCAGCTACAAGTGCTTTCTCCTGAGGGAGAAGTTTGGGGGAGGAGGTTGTGAATCAGTCCTTATCTGCTTCCCCTCAATACTGGAATCTCCCTGAGTCTTCAAAGCTTGGGGCTCATCCCTGGGCAGGGAAGTATCCATTTCCCCTAGACGTTTGGGAGCAGACTCATTTCCCTTGGTTGGGGGAGGCAGAGCTCCCCTCCTGGGGAAGGAGAATGAGAAAGGTAGGGTAGTTGGGAGGCAGGTAGAGTAGCTGGGGTTCACAGCCTTCTTAAGCAGGAGAGCCACACTCAGCCCCCAGGCCACCAGCCCTCTCACTGGTGAGGAGGAAGCTTTTCTGGGGGGAAGGTTAGTGGAGCACAGGAGTGAGTGTCCCAGGGAGGGGTCCATGGTCCAGAGAGCTGGGTAGCCAGCAATTGAGGTGGTAGGAAGGCCCTCCTTCTAGTGACTGCTGACTGTGCAGGGCTTGCTGGCTGAGCACTCTGGAGTCAGACAGCCTGGAACCAGCCCCCTGCATTATCTACTTCCCAGGCAGGAAGGCCAACGGGCTGGGGACAGCCATGGCAGAAAGCTCAGACGCTCGGTAGGGCAGCTGAGTGAGAGCTTGGAGCCAGGAGGCCCTAGAACAGGGGTGTCAAACTCATTCTCACTGGGGGCCACATCAGCCTCATGGTTGCCTTCAAAGGGCCAAAATAATTTTAGGGCTGTATAAATGTAACTACTCCTTAACTGTTAAGGAGTGGAAATTATGTACATTCAGCCCTTTGAAGGCAACTGAGAGGCTGATGTGGCCCCAGTGAAAATGAGTTTGACATCCCTGTCCTAGAAGGCTGCTTAGGTGCCCGGAGGAGTGGTGGGGTGGGGCAGGAGCCACAGTGATGCAGGCCAGAAGGCTAGGGCACAGAACTTAAGGAAGTGAGGTGGCAGGAGCACTGGCATAGACCTGAGAGTCAATAGCTTCTTCAAGTTTGCCCCCCACTCACCCTACTGGCCTCCCCCAACCCTGCTGCACTGGCCCCAACCTGCAGGAACTGGGATGGCACTGGTCCCCCGACCCCCAACCTGCTGCTGCAGCCTTCACAACAGAGAGGAAGGGGCGCTCTAGGGAGACTGAGGAAGGATCCACTGAGACCTTCTCAGTACAGGAAGGATTGTGACAGTGTGGCCCAGGAGCCAGGGGCAGGTACCTTTTCTTCCCTGGAAGGGAAGAAGATGGAATGGGCCTCCCAGCTTCTACCCCCAAACGTCTGGATAACTTTGGCAGGTCCTTCTGTTCTAACAAAGGTGAGGCCTCAGCCTATCTGTCTAAACAGGGCAGAACCACTTCCCCCCTGCCTCTCTCTGCAGTAGTGGGGTAGAAAGAGAAGCTGGAGGCTTCTTGCCTCCTGCTGCCAGGTGTGCCTGCTCCGGCTTCCCAAACGGAAGAAGATGGGAAGAACTCTGAACGCAGCATCTAAAACAGCTGGCAGAAGAATGAGGCAGGCCACAGGGATCTTCCAGACACCTCTCAACCCCACCCAGTACCCCAAACCTCGCCTTTGCTACCCCAAGACTCCTGCTCATCTTCAGAGGTCCACCTCAGACTCACCGCCCACGGAGCAGGCCCCAGTGCAGGCTGAGAGCCAGTCATCCTCATCCTGCCGTCTCATCACACATGAAAGCTCTTGGAACCAGACCTGGCATGTAGTAAGTGCCAGAGATAAAAAGGGTTATTCTTGTAATAATTTCTTGTGGAACTTGTAATTAGATTAAGCATAAGCCTTGGTCCACACCCTAGAAGTACTGTTGACCCATATATGGTCCTTTTTAGTTAGTCGTAATTTCTTTTCAATAATATAATGAACACTCATTAACTGACCACCCAATCTAAGAGGCATTACAATTACAGACCTACTTATCCCCAATTGTCTCCCCCACCTTCCCACCTGCACTTCAAGCAGAAATCATTCTCTTGAACCTTGTGTTTTATTATTAAGCAAATGAAAGGCTACAGATACCCAAAGAAGGAGAATGGCTATAGATTCCTTAAGAAAAATAGCTGTTTTACCAACCAAGTTGTAACTTCCTCGGGGGCAGCGTCTCCTCCTCTCCTGCAGTATTACCAGAGTGTTGATGAATCTTGAGTAATCGGTCACTTGGGGTCCAGGCCAGGAAGGATGAGGACTGAATGCAGAGAGCAGGCAAAACGCAGCTCCAGGAATAGGGAGCAGGGTTCTTGATTTCCCCACTGCACCTGGGCAGGTGGTTATGTGACTTCTGCCTTGCCCTATGACATCATACAATGTTGCCCAGGTGACCCAGCTGGGTGGAAAAGCTCACTGCTTTTCCAGGTCTGAGCAGAGAGGGCCACCCTGGCTTTACCTTCCCAGGGGTGCCAGGAGGGAGTGCCAGCTGTTGACCCCTGGCTGGCCATGGCCCGGGTTCCCCACAGCATCTCCAATCACAGTATGTCTGCCTGAGGAAGCTCCACACCCCTGTCCCCATCCAACCCCTACCCCACCCTCCCTTCCTTTTCCCCTGGCCAGGTCCCAGAGCCGGAGTACGGCACCCCCGAGACCACACTGACACCCCACTCTGCTCACTGCCCCCAAAGACTGGAACCCAGGCCAGCTGTCTGGGCAGGTCTGATGCCTTATCCCCTGCCCCCCACCCCCTGCACCAGGTCTTGGTCCCTGAGATTGTTAAATAAGGCCAAATACTGCTGCCCCCAAAAGGATGGGCCGGACACAAAAAAAGGTGAGGCCTGGGTGCATGGGACATGAACGTGTGAACTCATCTCTCCCTTGAAGCCCTGTGTGCTTGTTCCTATCTCAGTTTTCACAGCTGTGAAAAGGGGACTGAGGTGACCTCTGTGACTCCTCCAGGTCAGGTGTCCTATATACTCTTGGGCCACGTGGGATCTGAAAGATGGCGTGCTCACAGGTGTTGTGCTCACAGGTGTTATCAAGCCCAACTGTCCTCACCTGGTGATTTCTCCCTGTGTCCACATGACCCAGAGAGAGAGGTAGCTGAACTAGGTATCTCACCCTCCACAACCAGGAAAGGAGTTTCTGCCTTCTTGTTGCTGGGATCACAGAGGCTCAGAAAGCCCAAGGAGATGGCTCACCATCACCCTAACCCTCCGAGATCTTCCAAGGGTTTCCCAGGCTACTAGCCTGGCAGTGCCTACACTCCACTGTCCCACACCCTCCGACCCCTCACCCAGTCCCAGCCCCAGGGGCTCCAATACCTGGAAAGAAGGGACTAGTTATCTGTTTCCATCACTGCTATATCCCCAGTACTCAAAATGGTGCCTGACACATAGTAGGTGTTTAATAAATAGCTGTAAGACTGCAGCACAACCCTGCCTAGACTAGAATCTCAGTGCAAATGAAAGGCAAATAGTTCCATGTCAGGGCTCCACTACCTTCCGCTAACTGGCAAAGCTCAGGCCGTGCACTTGACTGTGCCACTTACCAACAGGAATGATGGAGAGAGAGAGATAAGACCAAGGCCACACAGGCACTTGGGAACACCCTCTTCGCAGTTACACTCTTAGATCATATAAACCAAATAGCTAGGAGGGTCCATACCCCAATGTGGTTTGTACTCTCTTACCCTTGACTTTGGAGTCTGTGGTTCTGGGTGTCCTGTACCCACAGCTGGCTTCTCTCTTTGCCTCCACCTCCCCCTTTAGGCCTCCTTCTGGTAAGTCACCCACAGGGGTCAAGCACCAGACTGTCCTGACGTGAGGGCCCTAAGCTGCCAACTGGTTCCTGAAGCTCATTGCCACCTGCCCACTCAAGCAAGATGCATGTGGGAGGAAGAGTGCCCTGAGGAGGAGAGGGCTTATTTGATTCATAGCTTTGGGAAACAGAATCCCTATAAGGGTGTTCATAATGTGTATACAGTATTACATATTGATATTCAGGTCTCTTTATTGTGGCAATGCTTATGTATTTCAGTGCTCTCTGTGTATCAGAGACATTCATACATTTATATAAATCCCAAGTGCTTTCTCCTGTTTATCTTTTCTTTGTATTGTGGTGAATTTTGGACCATTGTAGAAGTTTGTATAATTTTTTTAGTTATCAAATCTATCGATCTTTCTCTTTATTTCTGACTTTTTTGTCATCCTTTGAAAAGCCTCCCTTGCTCCAAACGCAACTCCTTGCTAGTACCAGTGAGTACTGACTACCTGGCTTATGAGCCTGAGGATGTATCTATGCACTGTGGTCCAGGAAAGCAGGTTACATCCAGAGAATGCTGGTGAGAGCAGAGCAGGGACAGCCGCGAGTGCAGGCAGACCGGCGGCCCCACTTCCTGTGCATGTGAGCTCAGCTGTGCACCTCCGTTTCCTCAGCTAGGAGGCTAGGAAAGAGCTGTCGTGGCCACCAGGACTCCCAGGTTTAGAGGCTGAAAAGCTAGAAGGAACATGAGGGGCCATTTTTAACTCAAAGCTCTTGTGATACAGCTGGGGAAACCGAGACCTCTGCAGTCTAATAATTTGCCCAAATTACTGATCAGAGGAAGCCAGACCGCATGCCTCCCAGCCCAGTGCTCCCTCCTTTGGCCCCTGACCTCCAGATGCAGGGCTATTTTGGAGGTGGAACTGGGCTTCCTGGCCTCCCAGATTGCTGGGACAGAGGGGTGACAGGAAACAGAATCTGGAAGGGTGGAGGAGTCTCCTTCCATCAGCTCCCCACTGGGACCAATGTAAGCCCCAGCCCTGGAAGCTGAATGGATGGGCCATTAACTCCTCCACTGCTGGTCCAGTCTTCCTACTCCCACCCTTACCCCTCCCCCCAGCACACATATTCCAAAATAGGCAGCCCAGGTCCCTTGGGACATTAATCCTGGCTTATTGAGAGTAAGGCCAACTGTCTGAGTGTAAGGCATTGGAATGAGCAACTTCTGAGCCTGCTGTGTGCCAGGCCCTGGTGGAGGACCTGAGAGGGCTGCTCTGTATGCCGACCAAACCCCAACCTGCAAATACAGCCCACCGCCTGCCCACCGATGTCTAGTCTGCACCCCAGCACTGTTGGGTAGTAAGTACCTAGCTCTGCTGCCAGCCTCAGAAAGTATATTCAGGAAAGTGAACTGCCTCCCCAGGGTCCATCTCACTCCCACAGATGGGTCTGTGGGACCTGAGACTGAAGGGGGGCCACTATCACCTACAATTTACTTGTCGCCCCACCTGCAACTCAGCACATGCATTTTCTATTCCCTGATCATTTCTCCAATGCAGGTCCAGGAGGGTGGGTGTGGGAGAGGACACTCATTGGTCCTGATGTGGGGGAAGGCAGAAGATTTGGCCCACTGACCCCCTCAACCCCCTCATGGCTTCCCACTTAGCCCCAGGCCTCCCTGCAGTGTCACCAGAAGGCACCACCAGCCTGGCAGCTGGTCTCAAGCCCAGGAGTGAAGCACAAGCAGTTTGCTCCCAAACCCCTGAAAGCTGTATTTCCCCAGAAGGCTGTCCCACTTTGGGAGGCACAGAGGAGGCAGAGGATGTAGAAGACAGAGAGGGGGGCCTGGTTGGGCTCTGGGGCTGCCAGGTGGTCAGTGAGAGCTCTTAGGCAACTGCCATTCAGCTGGGTACTCATATCTGGGGCCATCGGGTGTTTGCCATAGGCTCTGTGCCCTCACAGCCATGACTGGGCTAGGGCCACTATTGAAGGCTGCACCTAGGAATCTGGGGGTGAGAGGGATGTTAGTTGCCTCTCCTGACATCATTTCAGGGACCTTAAACTAATTACTGGGAAGATTGCATTGCAAACCATTTCAGACATACCCACTGAGCAGAAGGGAAAATTAAGGCTGTACAGAGAGTTGGGGGCAGAGCTGGGCTAAAACCTTGGTCTCTGGACACCCAGGCTGCTAGTCTTGCTCCTACACCACCAAACCAGGAGAGCAAACCTGCTGGGAAGTAAGCAGGGTGGGGTGGGGGCATACAGAGTAGCAGTGAGGGTGGAACCTGGGAAAGGCGGCCTCTCTGACTAGGAGGGGAGAAGGTGGCTCTGTGGCTGTTTCCTCCCCTCCCCCTTCCCCCAGGCAGACGTTCCTTCTGCTGACCTCCCTCCCTCTCCTCCACCCTGGCCTGGCAGAGGAATAGGGGAGAGGAGGAGGGGTAACTCAACACCTCTGCAGATGGTGAGAGGGCTTGCTGGGTCCTGAGGTAGCAGGTGGGGGCAGTCAAGGGGAGGGGTCTCCTTGTAGGGCTGGCACTTCTGGGCCTAGGGATGGGGTTCTCACCTCCTAATTAGTCATCCTGTTAGGCAAGGACACCAGCTTGTACCAGGAAGGCCTTTCTGATGAGTCAGACCTGTAGGAAGCGAGGGAGCAAGGCACAGAAATGGTCATGTAGGGATGGGCAGGTCTGGCAGATAGGACAGCCAGGGAAACAGCTGCGAGAAACTACTAGGAGGCTAGTGTGGCTTGAGCAACTGGGCAACGGGCCGAGGGATGAGGTGAGGTCAGTTCCTGGGTCAGAGCGCCCAAGTCCTTACAGTATTGAGAGGCTTTGAGTGCAATGAGGAGCTACTGTAGAATTTGAGCAGAGGAGTGATGAGGCCTGCTTGAAATTTGTAAAGGTTTACTCTGGCTGTTCTGTAAGGTGGGCAGGGTAGAAGAGAGCCAGAGGGAAGCAAGAAAGCAATTAAGAGCCAAGTGCAGAAATCCAGTGTCTTGGACCCAAGTGCTTGAAGTGGAGACAGAGGGGTCAGATTCTAGACATGGTTTGAAGATAGGGCTGTCAGGATCTGCTGATGGATTGGTGACATATGGGGCTCAGATCTGTGGTTGCCCCATAGCACTGCTGTGAGAACTGAATGAAAGGGCAGCCCTTCCCTTTCCCTCTGCCTGGAGGCTGCCAGGAGCCAGGAGCCACTGTGCCTAGGACTGATGCAGACCCCAGCTCATGGGGTCCGAGACATTGTGGAGGAGATACAAGACAAATTCACACGGACTACTGAGTCGTGTGGAGGAAAAGGGACAGCACGGCTTCCCTCTCAAGAGGAGAAAAGCCTCAGCCCTTGCCTTGACAAGCTTTTATTGCTTTTCTGGGCACATTATATGACAGTCCTCATTTACTATGCACAGGTTCACTTTAGGTGGTTACCTTTTACAGAAAACAAAGGAGAGGATGCCACTAATCACATCACAGAAGAAGGATATTTGCAAAGGGAAAAGTGGTTGAACTGGTTACACTCATCCTTAAAAGGTTTAGCATGGATTTTAGGAAGTTAATTTAAAGATATGCAGTAAATGTTTGCTGCCTCAATTCAGGATGAGGGAGTTTTAGCAAAAGCAAGTCTTGTAGCAGGTATAATGCTAGGTACAATGCAGGCCTGATTCCCCATGGGAGAACCTATCCGTGGGCGTGGGTCCTGTGCATCTCTGAGTGGGAGCTGGGCCCACGCCACGCAGAACAGTCTCCTATATAGGACCCCCAGGCTCAAGGTGGGAACAGGCAGTATGTGGGGAACCTGGGCCATCGCATAGGAATCAGGGCGGGGTCCCAGCAGGCTTGTCCGAGCCCTCACTGTCCAGTTGAAAAATGGCTGTCAAAGTATGACTGGCTTGGGGTTTAAACCCAACTCTTCTGATACTTATCAAGACACAGCCAGGGTACCCTCCCTGCCGGGGCTGCTGCCAGCTCATAGCCCACCCAGAACCAGGTCCTCCCTTGGTCTCCCTTCTATGTAATTGGTCATCATTCTCAATGGTCTCCACAGACCCTTCCCATCCTGAGGACTCCCCCACCCTTACCAGGGCCTGCCTGGAAATGCTGGCTTTGACAATTCGAGCTTTCCTGATAAGAGGGACAGCTCCCAGTGGTCCCCTCAGGGCTCCATCTCCAACCTGAAGAGGTCTACAGTTCCTCTCCAAGGTCCAGGAGGGCCCCTCTGTAGCCCCTGACATCAGTGGTGCCAATTAATCGGCAGGAGGGACAAAGGGTGGGGTCAACTGTGTCAATGCCAATTCCAAGCACTGGGAGAAAGTCAGTGGTTCAGTGCAGAGGGAAGACCAGGATACCCCAAGTCACAGAGATCCCATGTCCACACCCTCCCCACCCCAGTGTTTAACTCACTAAAAACATCCTGCCAGGCCCGGACTCCCTGAAGCCTCCGGAAGCACTCTGAGCCTGCCCTGGGCCTCCTGATGCTCCCTCCCCTTCCCACTCTGCTGTCTTAGCCCCGGTGTTCTGCTCCCCAGTTTGTGTTCTCTGCTTCACCCATGCATGTTCTCCCAACCCTTTGAGGCCTCCTCTTCCCAGCTGCCTTCCCCGACTGCTCCAGGCCACAGCTTCCGCCTCCTCTCAGCAGCTCTCATCACCATGCTCCTTTGGGCCATGAATCCACAAACTATTGAGCTGCTGAGCCCCTGCATGAGAGCCTGCTTGGGTCAACCAGCCTAGGAGGCCATGTGTAGGCAGGTACCTCTCTCCTCTGGGTTGCAGATGGATGAGGTATGTGGGACAGACACATTCATTCAGCTCCGTTAATGCATTAACTCCACAGATAAGTTTTGTAAACTGTAAAGTGCTGTAAACAGTACCTGAAGTTAACTGGGGTGAGGTTACAGAAGAAACAGAAGAAGGACAATTGTTAGGACCTCAAAAGCAGAAGTGGTTTGGAAATTATGGGCAAGGAGTACCTGTAAAATTAAAGGCTTAGAGGTGGGACTGGACTTGAAAGTCAAAGTGGCCCATCTCATTCTGCAGGAAGTGATGGATCCAGGACTGGAAGAGAAGCAAGAAGGAAACGGAGAGATGTGGGTTGTGGGATAGAGGTAGGGAGAAAATTAGGTCAAGGACAATTAATTGCCCCTTAGGGCTTGTAGTTCTAGACTGGGTGGGGGAATGACAGAGGGAAACAGCCACTTGGAGAGTAGCTTATAAAAGGACTAGAGTTACAGGGAGGCAGTAAGAGAAGGTGACCGCACCAGAAGAGCCACTCAGCCCTGGCTCTCTCCACAGGTTGCAGAAGGCCCAGAGGACCTCCCAAACACCAGCCAGACTGCGGAATCTGTCATCAGCCACCTGTCTCCTTCCAATAAGGAGATCATCACAGTCACTCTCCATGGGGCCACCAACCTCCCTGCTTGCAAGGATGGCTCTCAGCCGTGGCCCTACGTGGCAGTGTAAGTAGCTACTGAGAGTGGGGCAGGGCCTGCTGTCTCCTGGATCAGAAACCAAGGTATGGATATTTGGAAGAGGAGCACCCAAAGGTTCCAGGCTGGGACTGTGATACCCAAAGGGAAAGTCAAGTGTGCATCACACAGGGGCTGGGGGCCCTGAAAATGTGAGGCCTGGCATCTTCCTGCTACACAGACGCTGCTCACTGGGGCTAGGGAAGGAAGGAAGGAAGGAAGGGTGGGCCACTCCTCGATCCCACAGCGTTTGGGGCAGGGCTTGGCCACAACCTGACCTCAGGGGGCAGGGCCCCTAGATGCAGAGGTCTGGGCTAGGCTCAGTTGGGGTGGGGGGTGGTCAAAGGAAGAAGACCTGGGACCTGCCTCTCCCAAACTCTGGGTATCCCATCCCACCATGCCCAATCCTGGGGTAAGATACTAACCACCATCCTCCTCCTTAGCTCCCACTACACTCTAGTCATTTCTATCATGGGGATTTCCCTAGTTCTTGTCCTTTAACGCACCCCCACATCCCCCCTCCAGCTAGCTGCAGTCAGGGTACACACTTCTCACAACCTCTCATCGGAGCAAGGCCTGCCATGCCATATCTGCTGCTCATCATAGGGACCTCACTTCTCTCAGGGAGCATGGAAAGGCCACAGAGCGGTAGCCTGTGTGGGGGCGGTAGCCAAGGGGGCGGGAGCGGGGATGTAAGGCGTGGGAGCGGGGTAGCGCATCGCAGCAACCATCCTCCTGTATGGATGCCCGTCATCTGCTCAGTCTCGATTACAGCACTGTGCAGTGCTCCCTCCCAAGACACTGGGAGCCAGCACGGCCTCCCGCTACCTCCCTGCACCTGCCCTCCTTCACCAATAACAGCATCACCCAGTGCCCGCCTCTGGTTTTTCCCCACGTTTTTTTTTCAGGGAATGCCTGCCCCAGCCCTGTCCCCAGCACCAGCTGAAATCCCACCCTCAAAGCTTTGTTCATGATGCCTCTTCCTCCAAGTAACCACCCGAGTTGAGCTCTCTGTTCCCTAGAGCCCCACAGCAGTGTCAACACTGTCAGAGACACCTTATATAAATAAAGTTATGTGTTGCTCCTCTGTCCCCCAAACTGGGGTTCCCCCAGACCGGCCTCAGGTCTCTTCTCCATTTCCATAACAATGAACCCAACATAGGCCTGAGCACAAGCTTAAGGACCAAGGAGCAACTGAGGCCAACACCAGGTTACTATAACAACTACCGTACCCCCAGAATGGAAGGAGGGTGGACGTTGCACTGGAGTCCTCAACAGGTGAAACACTTGCTTGTCTCAAAAGCTTTATTTCCACCGCCCAGCTCCCATACCCCTCCCCTCTCGTCCCCTCCCCCAGCTCCATTCTCGCGTTGATCGAGGCCAGGTGGCAGAGAGCAGGCTTGGCAGGGAGCTCGTCTTCTCCGCTCAGCTATTTCCATAAACCAATTATCGCCCATCATCTCGGGAGATTGAGGCCCTGCCTATCACCAATTCAGCCTGGCGGCGGGCGGGAACTGGGTGGCCGCGCTGCTCCTCGGCAGGCGTCACGACCTGCGCCATCACCCGGTTGCCATGGGAACACTCCTAAGGAGCCAAGGGGGCGGGAGCGGGGATGTAGGGTGTGGGGGCGGGGTAGCGCGTCGCCGCACCCACCTCCACACGGGAGCCGGGAGCCTTGTTCCGGCCTCCCCGCGGCTGAGCGACTACCAGCCCACGGTGCTAATAAGATGCAAATAAAGTGGGGCGGGGGGCGAGGCTTCTGAGAAGGAAGGCCCAGCTGGTGGGACCTGAAAAGAGCTTTCGGTGTGAACCCCCCAGCCCCTAGGCCCAGGCAGAACCCCAGAGGGAAGCCCTAAACCCTGAAAAGATTGTGATGTCTCCACATGTCTAATTCCAAATGCACGGTAACAAGGCATGCAGTAGTCATTGTTTGGTCCGCTTGTTTACTTTTCTCATGATGAATATTTGGATGCTGAAAATATACATATATTTTCTACATTAACAGTATATTAAATAATATATATTAAACATATATAATTTCACGTTCTTCCAAAATATTTTTCCTCATCTTTCTGTTGCTTGTGTTCTCTCTTGCCCTCAGCTTGGGCTCCCGGCTTGGCTTCTTGCTCTCTGCCATTGCCATCCCACGTTGTCTCATCTCAGACTAGAGGGGGGACACTGAGGACGCCTGTGTCTGCCCAACCGCCCTCTCCAGCAGGCAGGCCCATGCTGGTAGGGGGTGAGGTTGGGATTGAAGCACAAGGGCCAGAGCTGTTCACTCATTCAGCCCACCGAGGGGAGCTGGGGCAGGCTCAGGCCCAAAGATGGGGCCCTCCCTAGTTTGGCCTGCGGCTGTTTCAGCACTGTGCAGGTTCCGGCCTTGAGCCAATCTAGTAATAAGATGCATCCTCCAGTGGCGACTGTCCCAAGCCAACAGGTCCGCTTGGCTCATCTTGTGGCTCTGCATCTTTCCCTCAGAGCCACTGATCTGCTTCCAGTCTGACCCCACTCCTCCACCCAAACAGCTTTCTCTAAAGCCACAGTGACCTTTCTGCCTAGCCCTACATCCAGCAGCCATCTCCCCTTTCGTGATCTCTCAGTGGCAATAGACCCTCATGAACACTCACTCTGCCTGAAGTTCCTTCTTTTACTGGTCCAAGATGCGCCCTTTCTTATTTTCCTGTCTGTGCACCTGCTATCTCTTCTACCTAGCATTAAATGTTGGCCTGCCCCAGGTTTCGACCCTTGGTTTCTCTTCTTTCTCTATACTATTCACATGGTCACATACCCACTCTGTCATCTGTAATCATTCCCTCACCCCCATCAAATCCATCCCCAAGTTTGTGAATTTCTCCCCTAACTTGAACTTGGCTGCTTCTCTGCACCAGCTCCACTACCTTAGACCACTGCTTTCTTTTTCTGCTCTTGGTACTTCTGATCTTGCCCTTCTTCAAACCCACTTCAAAGGCAGGTTACTATTTAGTTCTGTGGTACCACACTACCAAAGAAACCCACTCTTTAAAGCCTCCAATGGCTTCTCATTGTTCCCAGAATAAAGAGGATGCAGGTCCAGTGTGGGTGGGTCTTTGCTGGCTCCTCAACGTGAACCCCCACCTCCCTCTCTTTGCTTCAGTCACACCACTGATCAAGCTGTTCTCTGAAACGACCCTGGTTCCTCCCATCCCAGGCCTTTGCACACTGCCTCTCCCAGAACATTATTCCTTTCCCTCGCTTCACTGGATCTTAGATCATTCATCACCTCCTCAAGGAAGCCCTCCCAAACCTCCCAGACCAGGCTAAATCCAAGCCCCCACCCCCAATACATGCTTCCATGGGACTATGCACTTCTCCAGTGTCATCTCATCCCTACTATTTTTTTAAAAGATTTTATTTTATTTTTTCTTAGAGAGGGGAAAGGAGGGAGAAAGAAAGGGAGAGAAACATCAATATGTGGTTGTCTCTTGGCTGGCAACCCAGGCATGAACCCAGACTGAGAATCAAACCTGCCACCCTTTGGTTCGCAGGCCAGCTCTCAGTCCACTGAGCCACACCAGCCAGGGCCTCATCCCTACTATTAAACACAGTATCTGAATCATAGGAAACTGTCAACAAATATCAAATGAAGGAACATATGAATGAATGAATGAATGAATGAATGAATGAATGAATCTGGCCCCATTTCTAGCTTGATCTGTGATTTTGGGAAAGTTATTTCACCTTTCAATGCCTGAATACCTCACCTGGGAACATGCCTCAAAGGGCTGTAGAGACAGTGGAGCCACACGGGGGAGATGCTGACAGGTAAAGTGTGACACAGAGGTGAGGGTGTCCTTCGTAGCACTCACAGGGGCAAGTGAGACCTATCAGAAGAAAGCCTCAGGGCAGTGGAGAGAAGCCAGAATGGGATCCGGAAAACCCAGAGTCTGGCTCACTGCCCCTGACCCCTGTGTGATCTCAGACCAGTCCCTGACCCTCTCTGAGCTCAATCTTTCCATGGTCAGGATGTGAGGTTTGGCTTCCATGCTGCTCCAGGCTTGCAGGCTGGTTTGTGCTCTAGCCTGGGAAACAATCTCAGTTCTTTAGAGGCAGTAGGAGTCCCAGCTATACCACCCAAGATAAATTCTACACACAGACCTGCTGGGCCAGTGCTCAAGCCTGGAGTCTCCCTAGCACCTGCCTCCAAGCCTGGCACAGAGACACCTGCCAGTCAGAGCACAGCAGGGACCAGGAAGGCAGTAGTCCTGACAGGTGGGGTGCCCCAGTGGGCAGAGTGTGGGGAAGGAGCCAGCCAGAGATGGACTGTGGGGTTCTGACCATTGGCCAAAGGCTGGATGGCTCAGCTGCCAATTGGAGCCTGTTGCCCAGAGCTAATGAGCAGGGACAGAGCCAACACTGAGAGGGGGAGGGCTGCTCCCTCCATGCACATGGACATGCCTGGCCCAGGCCTGGGTGGGAAGGGCAGTACACAGATCATGGCCAGTGAGTCATACTCAAAGGATCTTTGGTTTTCCTGCATGAGCCTGAGAGCCCTGGTCCCAGACTGAGACTGACCTTGGTCATACCCTGAGCCCCAGCCCTGGTCAGAGACCGAACCCTGACCCTGGCGACTAACTGAATAAGGTATTGAAAGTAGGACAATTGTCTAAGGTCCTGGTAAGAGAGAAAGGTTAAAATAGGTTATATTTATCTAGTGCCTACCATATACCTGGCAAATGTGTTAAACATGTATGTCTGGGGTCTTTTGCATAATTTAATTATTGCTTAGTCCTGTGAGCTAGGTGAAATATTGTCCCCATTTTATAGATGATGTTACTAAGGCTCCGAGCATTTCTGTGACTTGTCCAAAGTCACAGAACTAGTTAATACCCAAGCCAGGACCCAGGATTCCGAGATCAATAGTTCCTTCCACCTCATCTCTGCCATCATCCTCATGTACCAGTTGGCCTCCTGAAAGGGGACTGTTAGCATCAGGACCCTAAACCAGACATCCAAAGAAGATCCAGTGACCTGTCTGAGGACCCCTCCTAGGATCTAGACTGCCCATTCCTTCCTCTGTCTGGCTAAGGGCCTTGGCCAAAGAGCCTCAGAGGGCAGGGACTTGGGTAGAGTGGGTGGAGGCCTGGCATGACTCTCAGGTGACCTGTGAGCTTATCTCAGAAGCCAGAGGGTTGATCTCAGAGGGAAAAACCAGTAATATTCAATGTGACAGTGACATTGATCATGGACAGCACAGGAATAAAGCAGCCCTGCTGCACTCACTCGAAGCCTGGTCCTCCATACTCTAGCTCGAATGTGGTGGCTAGGAGGTAGGTTGCCTTGGCTCCATGTGATAACCAAGGACTGCCCATGGCAATGGAGGAACTTGTTTGAGGTTGTATGGCTGACCAGTGGGAGTGGAGCACATGAAGATGACCATCCTCACCTAGCCACTGGGTCTGGCAGAGGCTAAAGTTCTTTCCCTCTCTAAGCAGGATGCCTATTGGGAAAGGCACATGGTAAAGGAGAAGGCCTTGGGACTTTGGAATCCTGGGTCTTATTCACCTTACAGGTTCCTTAGCTTACAGTGTGGCCTGACCCTCCCATAAGGTCGGTCCCTCCAGGCTCAGAGCTTCAGAACTTTTGTTCAGTAAGAACACCCCTGTATCCCAGAACTATAAAAACAGCTGGCACCAGTGGTTAAAGGAGGGTTGGTCTGCGACCCCCAGCCAGACTGAAGCCACAAGAATTCTTTCCAGATGTTCCTCTGTCACCAATACGCAGGCCCCTGTCTTCTTATGGCTGAAACGGTTATTCAGATCCAAAAGGCATTAGCTGCCCCCAAGGGGCCCTGGGATCCTGGAGCAGCTATCCAAGAGGGCAGTGCTTACTAAGAGAAGTAAGTACAGATGGGGAGACCTCAGGCAGTGAGACGGGCCAGTGGGGGCCTTCCTGGTGTCCTCACGGCATTCTGCCCAGGCTGCCTGCTTGTTTCTGAGCACGGGCATGGCTGCTGGCAGGGTTCCTCCTGCCTCCCAGGATGCCAGGAGTGGCCAGGTGGCTTGATCCTCCATCCAGCCTTTGTCTGGCTTCCCTCTGCCCTTGCCTGGCCCCCATGGGCTTCAGGGTCAGATGCTACATGGTCCAGCATCTATCAAAGAGTGAGGGAGCAAGAAGCTGAGGCTTGGGTTCCAGTCCACTCGTCCTGCTCATCCCATTTCTGTCATCTGCGGTCCTACACACACCATGAGCTTCCATCAGAAGGAATGGCACCAGGGATGGCAGTCAGTGCCTCCAGGGCTCCAGCCAGTTGTGTAAATGTTGCAGTCAGCCGGGTGGGTGGTGCAGTAGACTGTGGGGGCAACAGTGGCAAACTGGCAAACACACAGTCATTTGGAGGAGCAGCTAGAGTCGCCACCACGGTCTCTGCCTTGGGGGAATGCAGGTGGCTCTCTCAGATTTCCAAGAGAAACCAGAAATCCAGATTGCTGTGTGAAATCGACCCATTTTTACATGCAGATCGGTTGCCTCTGCTTAGGATCTCTGGGCCTTTCCTAATCATCACCTCCTCCTGAACTCTTAACTCACTGAGCTTCACTGCATGCCCTCTTCTCCCAGGGGCCAGTGACTTCCCTGTAGCTCCATGGCCTCTATATATGTCTGAGAGGCACCCCCTTCTTTTCTTTTGGGGGATCTGCACCCTCCTTCCAGCCCAGGAGCTGCTTCTAGAGCAGTAAAGAGGAACTGCGCTATGTGGAGCAGTCTGTGCCAGGCTCACCTAGCAGAGCCAGAGAGGAGGGGGCTGCCTCTGTCTCCACAGAATTTTCCAAGAGTCGCTTCCTTTATTCACAAGCACCTACTGGGTCCTGCTGCGCCAGGCTGGGAGCTGGGAACAGTTCTAGTGGTGTCAAGGCAGGTCCCTATCTTCAAGGAGCTCATAGTCTAGTTTTGGAGGGGTGGTGAGCAAACTCCCTCCTTTGGAGGGGTAGATAAACCAGCTCACCCATCCTTTGCCCACAATCTCCCAACGCAGAAAGTGCCTAGCAGACTTCAGGTCCCCACATTTGGGTAGCCGGAGCCCTCGGGGAGGCAGGGCTCAGGTGTCTGAGATGTGATCTGAACTTGATCTGATCACGCCTTAGGCAAAGAACTAGAATCAGAGTGATTCAGGTGATTCTTGTGAGGCTGGGGATTCACCTCTCTGTCCGCCCCTCTCCTCTTGCTCTAAGGCTGCATTCACGATAAGGGGGGTGCTCGGAAGAGTGGGTGCTCAGAGCAACTCATTGAGAAGGATCCCAGCTCATGGCAGGATGTTTCAGAACTGTCTCAACCAGGCCTATACCTTGCCAGGGGGATAGTCATTCCATCCCTGAGGGTCATGGGATTGAATTACAACTGACCCTTCCCTCTCTGCCTAAGAAGGTGGCTCCTAGGACCCCTCACCCAGCAAAGCCACAGGGCAGACCACTGCCGGGCACTCCAAAGGTTGGCTTACAGATGGCACAGTCGTGGGCCCTTTTTGACCCTGTACCATCTCTTGCCTCAACAGAGAAAAAAGGTTTCTCTGAACAAGGAAGCTCCCCAAGGAGAGGAAAGAGGGTGTGATAGTTCCCACAGACAGGGCTTGAGTCTCACTTAGTAGTGCCCACAGCTTTGTGTGGTCTGTGGTCTCCACTGGGCCACGTGAAAAGAACACCCCTGCCTCCAGGAGCTTCCGTGGAGAGGGGTACCTGTCACCCATGAGGGGCTCCTTTAAGGACAGTGAGGCTATTTCAAATAAAGTGCAGGTGGAGATGCGCAGAGCAGCATTCTTGTTCTACAGAAGGACATTTCCCTTTGCCAGAGTGCTCATCTCAGAGGTTCGTGCGATGTGCCGTGTCTGATTTGCAGAGCCATCCCCACTCCCTGCCCCGCCCCTGTGCGTGGGGAGTTGGCTGGCCTCTTGTTCCAGAGCCAGTTATCTTTCAAATGAGGCCCATCTGTAGTGGTGTGGCAGCATTGGCAATTAGTGATGGTCCACTGGAGTCCAATTAATAAATGAAACCCGCTATGAGAGCCCATTACTTTGCTGAGAATCACAGCCCTGCTCCTGTCTTAGGTGGCAGTCTCCCAAGAGCTTAAAACCCGCAAGGACCAACTGCAGTGGGAGCTGGGGGAGGGGCAGGCATGGAGTGGGGGTGTTGTTGATGGGCTGTTGTCTGGTGAAGTGGGAGACCAGACATTCCCTGCCTCCACCTCAGCTCTTCCTTTGAGGAGCCCCATCTTCTTGCCCAACAATCCCCAGGGAGCTTGGCCAAGACCAAAGGACACTGTGCGTGGGCTTGGAAAGAAGGGGCCTGGAGAGAGAACAAGGTCAGAGAGGACCACAAACTTTGCTCTCCTCTTTGACTACTTCACCCCATGCTCCCAACCCACAGACCGGGGTCAGCCAGCCAGCCCCTCCCCAGGCCTGCTCAGGAGCAGCTCATGCCCCTTCCTCTCTTTTATCCAACCCCTGCCTCCCCCAGGAAACCTTCCCTCCCAGGTCCAGCTCAGGAAGGGTCAGAAACTCAAGAATCCAGCCTTTGCTCATCCTGCTTAGGTGACTGTTGCTGCTAGGGCCAACTCTTTCATCCTGTCCCTGTTGCAGAAGGCTGGGGGAGCAACAAGTGGTGTTAGTCTGTGCATTTCAGGGACAGAGGTAGGCCTGAGGCTTGGGAATCTCACTGCCTCTTGGCCTTCTGGAGAATTGTTGGGGTGGGGGGGTGGGAAGCAGGCGCTGGCCTTCCTGACTCAGAGGCCAGCACGGAGGGTACAAGTACAGGGAATTGCCCTGCCTTGTCAGAAGAGAATGAGGCCCAATCGTGACACACCTGGCATCTGGCCTGGAACAATCTGAATCTGAATCTGTTTTCCTACCTCCAGGTTTCCCTGGTGAGTGAGCAACAGGGCTGTGGTCAAAGGTCACAGGGCCATCGTTCTACCACCATCCATGTGAAAGTTCTGTCTGGCATACCTCCTTCTCAGTCTGCCCACCGTCTCCTTCCCTAAGAGCTTCTAGGAGCACCCCTCTGGCCTTTCAAGGTTCAGGGGTCTGCCCAGCCAGGACCCCAGCAGCCAAAACAGACCTGAATTGGGGCCCTCTCCTGTCCCCTGATCTTCTGGGGGCTGCCTGGGATTGGCAGTCAGCACAAGCCAGGTGGCCTGTACCCTGGGCTTCCAAAGCCCTGCCTGGGTGAAGGTTGTTTGTGCTCTGAGGCTTTGAGGAGTGTGGAAGCCCAAGAGGACAGGTTGCACAGGTGTAGGTGGCCTTAGAGACTTTGGAGGTGGCTTGAGGGCTAGTAGATGGGGATGGGATCCGAGATCAGGTAGAGTGTGGCACACAAAGCTCTCTGGGGCAGTGTGTGTGGGAAGGAGGCAGGGACTGTGGCCTACAGGCTCCACCCCTGCGGTGTGCCCTGGAGAGCAGCCAGGGGACAGTGGAGGGTGCGGGTGGTTCAGGAACTTGTCCCAGGAGAGCAGGCAGATGGCAGCTCCCCTCCCCACAGGCCCTGCTAGAGCCAGGCCAGGCCAGGCTCTGGAGACTGGGTGGGGAGTGGCATGGGTATCAGTCTCACCGATGGCTGTGTGGAGGCAGGTCCTGGAGAGGACCCTAGGCTCTGAGACTGTAGTGGGAGACCTGAGTTCCCTCAGGGAACTTAGGGTCCTAGAACTCAGCCTCCCATGTGCCCAGCTGTGGGAACAGAATAGAGGCTGCAAGCAGGACAGGAGCTGGTCCCCTTCTCCAATTCTATGTGAAATCAGAGGCCCCTCTAGCTCTTCAGTTTCTAGAATAGTATCAAGGCCCAAGGGAGTCAGCTATGCCAGGAAAAGCTATCACCCTGACAGGCTCCCTCCACCTGCTAGAAGCTCCCTCCTTGTAGGGGTGTGGCTCTGTCTGGAGTCCTTTCATCCCCCACTCACCTTGCCCTGACCCACCTCTCTGGTGTGTGTCTGAGAGAAGGGAGGGGAGATGCTTGCTTAACTCTTTCTATGCCTGAATGAAGTCAGCACCGGGAGTAGGCTCCCTTGGCCTTGCCCATGGTCCTTCCTTTATCTACCTGGCATTCCTCTTGCCAGACATCCAGGAGCTTATGCACAGAAGGGGAGGGGACAAGAGGCCAAAGATATCAGGAGGATGGAAGGCAGGCTGACAAGTATGGGCATGAGTTCCAACTTGAATTCTGTCACCACCATGCTTGTGACAAGTCCCTCACTCACTCTTGGTTCTGTCTTCTCTGGCACCGGGAAGCCCCCAGGGGGTACAAAACGCTGCATGGTGCAGGAGCAGTTTTGACATTTGGGGCATGGAAGGACTTTCTCCTCACACACCTTCCTGGAACACCCCCTCCCTTAGTGCTTCCCTGGAAGAGTGGAGGGGAACAGCCTGTGGGGGAAACGCAGCAGGCAGGTGAGAGTGGTGAGAGGCTGCTGAGCGCTCTCAGACCTCTGATTTTGAGGGCAGTTGTCAGGAGAGAGAACCAGGGCACAGAGTGGCAGAAGGAGGGCCATGAATGGCACCCTCCGAATCAGCAGAGGTCACAGAGCCCTCGGAGGAACCTGAGGGTGGAGCAGGCTGAGCTCCTCAGTACTCCAGCTGTGATACCTTCTCCTCTCAAGCCTGGCAGCCCCACGGCAGGCTGGGCCCTGAGTCTGCGTTGGGCTCCAGCTCTTTGGGAGACCCACGCCCTCTCCTTTCAGCCCTCCTTCAGCGCTTCCCTTTCTTTCCTTTATGTGGCCCTCAGTCAGGTCCCTTTGAGAAACACCCATGTGTTTTTGTACCGCAAATGAGGAAATGCCTTGTACTGGGCCTCTGTGTGCAGGAGCTTCGCTCTCTTTCTTCCCGTCCCTCACAAGCACCCCAGGAGGACAGCACTCCTCACAGAGGAAGCCACTGCCACTGGGAGGGGGTGTGACCTGGCTGAGAGGGAACTGTGGGCTCAACACCCAGCTTTGTGAGCCTTCAAAGCCTGTGCTGTTTCTAGGACTTCACACCTCAGTCAGAGCAGCCAAAGGTCTCCACTCACAGATCCAGAGTTGGGGTCACAATGGGAAGACACCAGGACTAACACAATTAAAATTATTATTATTATTATTATTATTATTACAAACACTTTATGGTATTTAACAATGTGGCAGCACTCTACACATTTTCACTTCATGCCCATAACAACCCTGCACTTATTACCCCCATTTCACATGAAGGAAGTAAGGCACAGCAAGGTGACATACCTTGCCTGGAGTCACACAGCTAGTAAGGCATAGAGCTGGGATTTGGAAGCCAGGTGGTCTACACCAGTCAGAGCAGAAGAGGGTTGCTCAGGAGACCCATGGGCACAGAGATGGGTCTCTCACAAGACTGGTTATCTATAGGTGAAGAGCTGTGACAAGCAGGGAACAAGGAGCCAGGCCACTGTGTCACTCAAGTCCAGGAGACTGAGGGAGCATTCATGGCCAGGGGATCCAGAGGGCTTCATGGAGGCAAGGAACAAGCTGGGCTGAGAAGGCCCACAGGCTGGTGCAGCTAACACATGGGGCAGATCGGCTCTAAGCTTCTGGGCTGACTCACATGGCCCACACTTCCTTTGAGAACTTCTGGGAGCAGGGATAGCGAGAACACCATCTCTGCTTCCCACCCTGGGGTGCTGTTTGTGCACCTGAGTGTGTGGTAAGGCTCCCCCTGCTTCAGGCTCTCCAAATGCCCCCTTACCTGGGATTGCTGCACCGCTTACAGCCCCACACAAAAACCTCCTCAACAGGACAGGTATTAAGTCTCTCGCGGAGCTCTTTGAGGGCTCTGACCTGTGGGGTGCACTGCAATGCGGGGGCCCCGCTCCCGCCTCACTTTGGGCAGCCTGGCACTGCACCACCTGCAAGTGCTTGGGGACCAGTGCCCCTTCACCCCACCCTGCCTGTGGCCAGCTCCAGGTGCCCGGCCCACAGCCCTGCACGCTGTGTGTGCTGCAGAAGACAGCAGCATGTGTGTGCTTCCTTGAAAGTGTTTGGAGCGGGGGAAGCTGGGCCAGAAGCTTAGGGAAGGGAAAGGTGAAGGCAAGGCCAGCCAGGTGGCATCACCCAGCCACCCTGCCCGGAGGCTTCCTCCCACAGAGCAGAACCTAGAGAAGACAGCACGACAACGACGGGGTTTTGTGTGTACAGGTGCCTGCCGAGGAGCCTGCACTGGCAGGGGCAAGAAGTCAGACATGGAAGGTATCTCCCCCACCTCCACCTCACCCCGGGCTCTGGTGCCTGCGTGCATGTGACAGCCTCAGAAGTGGCCAGCAAGACAGTGTGCTCACCTGAGCAGGCAGAGCAGTGGCAGAGAGAGACCTGGCATCCCCTGGGCCTGGGATGACATGAGCATCTGCCTGGAAAGGAGCTCTTCCTGCTCTGTGCACTCTTTGCTCTGATTTATGGACTGTGGGGTGGGGAGGGATGAAGAGCAGACAGGACACCCTTCCTCTAACTCAGCCTGCCCCTCTCCTCCCCTCCCCAGGAAAACCACATCTAAGGGAACAAAGAACCAGAACTCCAAGGCAGTCACATCTGTGACCTCAGAGCCTACCAAAGCCCCCATGTGGGGAGAAACAGTCCAAGTGGAGCTCCAAACTGAGGATGCAGGGCGAGAAGGTGAGTCAGGGTCTGGGTGGGCCTGGTGTGTGTGGGAGAGGGCAGGAGCAGCCTCCCTCTGAACTCAGCTAGAAGCCACCTGAACACCTCTTTGTGCTTAGTTAAAAGCACTTTAAAGAAAAAAAAAATCGTAATCCTGTCATGCCTCATTTACCCAGCCTGCTGGAAAAATGAGTGTCCTACATAAATGAATTTTCCAGACAATGAAAGCTTATCTTCTTTATGGCCATTGTTATTATTTTCATGGTTGTTATTACTGCCATTGAAACAGCATATTACAGCTTCCTAGCAAGTCACCATGGCTCACTCAGAGGAATCACACCCCCAGCAGGAGTGATGCTGTTCCCATTGTTTAGATGGAAACATTGAGGTTCAGGGAACTTAAGAGATGGGTTCAAGCTCAAGAAATCAGTCAGCAGATTTATGGAGGACTCAGCATTACATGCTCTCACTCCTGCTCCAGCATTCTAGCTGTTTCCCTAGAATAGCTTCCTGTCCTGCCTCGTCCTCACGGTCACTGCCCACTGCCATACAGTAGTGTTCCTGTGCTCCCAGGGGAGGGGGGGTCTACTCTTATAGAAACTGCCTGGTAACTGTCACTCCCCCACCCCCAGAAGCTCTGCCATTCCCCATGACTTGACAAAGGCCAAGGCACCAGCGTACACACATATATGTGCACACTTGTTTCCTCACTGGGGCCTGGAGCAGACGAGAGCTCGGGCTAGGCTCCCAAGAGCACTGACTGGATGACACCAGGACTGCATTGGGCACTGGCAGTGGGCCCTCAGCACAGACCCACAGGTGCCCACGATGGCTCTGGTCTTCTCTAGCCAGAAGAACTTCAGGCTCCCATCTTGCAGGTGGTCCCTCTCTCAGAGGGCAGGTTTTTCATCTCTCCTTGAAACCTCACCAAACCTCGCAAAGAGCAGAAAGTCAGCTGCTAAGGACAGGGAAAGGGAGAGAGGAAAAGATTGAAGAGGGACATCTATAAATGGGAAAGAAGCTAGTACTGGGTCAAGCCAGAGGACTTTTTTTTCCACCATAAAGGAATAGGTGGGGCTGGCGGGATGGTATGAGAAAACATGGAGGAGGGAAAAACTGACCTAGGAATTCATCAAATGCAGGTGTGCACTTGTGTGCATGTCTTTGTGGGTGGCTGCACGCTGGTTCATGTGTGTGTGTGAACATTGTGCATGTGTGAAACGTGCTTTTAACTGTGCCTGTAGGCATGCATGCCTGTGTGTGTGCATGCATGTGTGTAGTGGGGGGGTATATGCATGTATCTGTGTGGCTGATGGGAAGTTTGGGGTTGTGGTGAGTGAACTGGACTGGGATCCTGCCCTGAACTGTACACATCTAGGGCAACACAAGAAAGGATGTGATGAGTGGACCTGGGCCTATCTGTGCAGCACAGAGGGAAGCAACACTCACTGTAAGAGGGACAGGAGATGGGGACCCTCCTGGGCAGGCAGGGACTATTGGCAGATGCCTCTTTGCACATTGAAGTAGCTGGATGCTCATTGGAAATGGTTGCTGTGGTGACGTCTGCAGAAGGGGTGGGGGAGATGGGGAACAGGCCAAGAGATGGGGGAAGGACAGGAAGCAACTCAGTGATGTGTTAATGAAAAGCAAAGGGGAGCTGCGGATCCTGTGCCAGGGCCAAGGTTGGCTGCAGAAATGGCTTAGTTTATTGGCCACGCAAAGGACAGTGTGAGGCTGAGGGGCTCAGTGCCCAGAGAAGAAGTGTTTTTGTAGCATGGAGATGGGAACAGGGAGGAATGTGACAGGGAGTGATGACCGCTCATTTCCCCTCATCTCAGCTCACCTGCTGGCTGCCCGCACAGAGACCGAGTATGGGGGAGAAAGGCAGGGTACTCACCCCTTGTTTGGCCAGCTGGATTTGGGGACTCAGGGCCCATGTGTAGTGGCCATGAGAGGCTGCAGCCTCCCACAGCTACTGTTGCACTTTGGCTGGAAACACTGGAATCCCCCAGCTGAGTCTTTTCAGTCTGCTTAGGGCTAGGTGTATGTATGCAGTGCTACAGATGATTAATGAGGGGGAAAATGGTAACAACTATGAGGGGCATTTGCTTAGAGTTTTATAGCTTGAAAAACACATTCCCCTCCCTATAACAAGATTAGGAGAGGGACAGGGTTTTTCTTTTCTGAAGTTTTAACATTTTGCAGAGCAGGAACATGAAACTCAGAGACATTAAGTGACTGGCTAAATGTCACAGAGCAAGTTTCTGTGTTGGTGCTAAAACTCAGATCTGCTAACTTCAACCCCCTTGCCTTACTCCACTTTCTTCAAAGCATCCTCACATCCTTTTGGTGCCCATTTCCCCTCTTCTTTCCTTTGAGCATGGATCCCGTATGGCCAGCTTTGAGGGAATTTGACAAGTGTCTTTCCCTCTCTATGTGTCCAGGATAGCTGTGCGGAGAAGAAAGAAAGCAAGAGTAATCAGCAAAGCCCTCAGCTTTCATTCCCACCCCCTCCTCCAAATGACGTACCCAGCTCCAAGTGACCCAACAGCACTGGGCTCCCACAATGCCTAGCCCACAGAGTGGGCGGCTATCTCTGGTTCTGAAATGTCATTGTCTCAGAAACAGGGGAAGAGGGCAAGAGGCTACCCAAGAGGACAGCTGTCCACCTCAATCCTCTCTCTCAGTCTTCTGTAGGTCTTCCTTTTATCTCCTTTCCTCTTCCATCTCCCCTAAACCTTCTCTCTCCCTTCTCCACCCTTCTCCTTTCCTCCCTCCCCATTTCCTCTTCCTCTTCAAATTGCAGACTTCTGGAGTGGGAAAACACCTCAGGGGTTGCCATATCCAGGCCCTCCCACCAGCCATTTATGACTACGTGATGCTGATAAGTCATATAACCTCCATGTCCACCCTTTAAAAACAGAAGTGGTGGTTCCTACATAAAGGATGGTGGTGGTATTTCCTGGGGTAATGACTCAGGAGCACATGTCTTCACGCCTAGCACACAGTAGGTGTTCGCAAAATAGTACTGCCATGATTACTTCCAGGTTTTTGGTGCTCTCCTCAGTTCATCCCAAAGTTCATGCATTTTATGGCAAAGTGTAGTTTCTTTGGAAGGAGTTTTCTTGGTGGTACATCATTCTTAGTGTTTAGTTTTCATTTACTTGGAGTAGACTTTTATCGGTATTTGTACTGAAGATTTCTTGAGCAGATCTCTTTCCCCCATCTGCAAGTGTGAGAGATAATCCCTGACTGAGGAGTGGGTAAGAGTGCTCGTGACCAAAGGATGAAGCCTTATTCCTGGACAGGGGTGCAGTTCCTGCTTGCCTATGTGTCTCTGTGCATGCTCATGTGCGTTTGCTGCCGTGAGGGGCTGGGTTCCGCTCTGCACATGCCCATCCTGGGCTGGGGATTTCTAGACCACACATGAGAGTTGCACCTTTGGGTTCTAGCAGCACTTATCACAGAGCCTTGTCCTGTGCAGGGGCTCAGACAGGGCTTGTGAAGTGTGCCTGTGGGTGTTCCATATGTGTGCATGCGTGTGGGCTCCTCAATGTGGCTCCTGCTCCCCTACTCTCAGCAGTGTCTCCCATGTGAGTGGGAGGGATGGTGGTCAGCTAAGCCCGATCCTGATCCTGTGTTCACTTTTTCTCTCTCCAGACATAGTCCTCAAGGTGGTGGACAATAACAAAAACGAGGAGCTCTTGTCCTATCAAATCCCCATCAAGTACCTGCGTGTGTTCCACCCCTACAATTTTGAACTGGTAGAGGTGAGTCAGAGCTCTGAGCTCTGGCCCACTTGGGCCTGGGACAGGTAGGGAGACAGCCTCTAGCTATTCCCTCAGAGCAGTCCTGGGCATCCATACCCACCCTGCAGTATGACAAGTCTAGACCATGTGGGGCTCAGGAAACATAGCTTCTGGCAGATAGACAGGAACAATATCCATAAAAATTTGTAATTCTCCAAATTTATCTTCATAAAACAGCCCAATTGGTATAAAACATCTACCGCTACAAAAGAATACACCAACTGAAGGTGCATTCTGATTTCATAGATGTTGAAAGAATGAGTATGTATCTAAAAATCAAACCAAGACAGTGTTACGAAGTACCTGCTATATTCCAGATCCTGGGCTAGACACTCTACCCATCACCTCTAATCCTCAAGATGAGTTATATTTTGCATACATAGGACTTGGACTGAGGAGAGAGGAATCCTCTCATCCTGAGTCACAGAGCAAGTGAGGACCAGAGTCAAGGGTGAACCCAGGTCACGCTGTCTCCCAAACCAGTTCTCCCTGTGCTGCTTCACATGCTACCTTGGCAGGACAAAGCCCCAAGAGAATTGGGGTATGTGTGAGATAATGTGTTCCCTGGAATTCACCCATCTAATGGACCTCAGGCCCCTTATTTTGTGATCTGAACCTCCCAGGCCAGCTCCCCTGCCCACCCCCTCTTCCCAGAGCTGATTGGTGGAAAGGAGAATTTACTCCCTCATTGCTCAAGTACTTATTGTACCTACTGAGTGCCAGGCACTGGACCAGAGATGAACAGATGCATCATTTCCCTCTCCTCCACTGTGCACCCCAGACTACTACAGTGGTTTAGAGCAAAGAACAATGTGAAGTTGGATTGTTTGGGTTCCGATCTCAGGGCTTCTGCTTGCAAGCTGTATATCCACAGGAAGTGCTTAACCCCAGGCCTCCATTCCTCATCAACAAAATTAAGACAATATACCTTCTAACATGGCCATTTGGAGGATCAAGTGCAATCGCGGGCATAAAGCACCTAGCAAGGTGCTCAGCTAAGGCTAGTTCCCCTCCCCTCTCCCTTCCCCAAGCCCTGGTTCATTTCTTCCTTCCTTCCTTCCTTCCTTCCTTCCTTCCTTCCTTCCTTCCTTCCTTCCTTTCTTTCTTTCTTTCTTTTAATTTTTAAAGATTTTTTCTTTTTTTTTAGAGAAAACGGAAGGGAGGGAGAAAGAGAGGGAGAGAAACATTGATTGGTTGCCTCTTGCATGTGCCCCGACTGGGCTCAAACCCCACAACCCAGGCATGTGCCCAGACTGGGAATTAATCCAACAATCTTTTGTTTTGCCGGATGATGCCCAATCAACTGAGCCACACCAGTCAGGGCCTGACCTCCTTTCCAAGTGATTCCTCGACCATGACCTCAGGGATTTGGACCTTCTTCAAGCCCCAAGGAGAGCCCCACACTCAGGCCCTCAGGATGAGACAGAGAAGCAAAGCCCAGAGAGATTAGTGACTCACCTGGCAGACTCAGCACTTCAGCTGCAGTTCTGGGAGCATCACCCAGGCCTCCTGGCTCTCTTGTCCAGGCCTAGTTATTACATCTTTACAAAGAGAGCCAGCAGGCCTTGGTCCTTGTGAGAGCGATGAAATATTAGAATAGACAAGGGAAGATTTGTCATATTGATCTCCTTGGAAGAGCTCACAGGGACCCTTTAATTATCAGCTCGGCGCCCCAGTGGAGCAATGCCAATGCTCATCTGCAGAGGGCTGGATTTATGGCCAAGGTCTGCTCCTTAGTCATGCTCCTTTGTGTGTGTCTTCTTCCCTGGCCCAATCCCCAGCCCACCGAGACTGGGAAAGCTGATGAAACCACTGCGAAGACCCAACTGTACACAACAGTTGTCCGGAAGGGCAGCTTCATCCCCCGCTGCATCGGCTGTAACCACACAGCTCTGGAGGTGCCAGACTGGGCCCTCGGGGTGGGGTGAGGCAGGTGGGAAGGGGCCAAGCTTTGACAGGCTCCAGACCTGGCCCTTGGCCACCTCTGGCTGGCCTCACAGTGTGGGGCAGAGGTATCTGGGGAAGAAATAAAGAAGTGAAAAGCAACTAGGTCTTTCAAAAATAGCCTAAGTGGTTTGTGAAAAACAGCTCAAGGATGGCAGGGCTGATGGAGATGGATATGAGAATAATGATGCCTAACATTTTCCAGTGCTTTCCAGGCATGCAGCCCTGCCCTAACCTTGCCTTCCCTTGCTCTGTTCCTCACAAACTTTGCAGGGAGTGCTGCAGGGAGGACAGTAGCTCCCAAAGCCCAATGTCTGTCTGAATCTCATCAGGGCAGGAAAAGCACCACGGCCCCACCTTTGCTCATATCTCTTGATTGTTTCTCTCCTATTCTGTCCCTCCTTGAGTAGTGACCCCTAACCTAGAGCCTACATCCCCCAAGCAAAAGTGTTAGGGCCACCCCACATTTCCTTGACTCCTGTTTCTGAAGAACCTGGGTCAGTCTAATTAGGTATTCATTCATTCATTCAACAACTATTTATGGAGCCTCTCCCATAAATAGGCCATAGCCAGGTCCTACCTCCACACATACCCCCACCATTACCCCTAGGCTTTTCACAGCCTCAGGAAGACTATTGATGTTCCAGGAAGTTGTGGTCCAGGGATCTAACCCCTCTCCCTTTCCCCCTAGCCTTCAATCTTCCCAGGAGTGACAGACCTGAATCCAGCCTTGGCCTGAGTATGATCAGTGTGGAGCCAGCGGAGGCTCAACACTGAGGCTCAAGCCTGAGGCTTCCCCTGCACCAACATGGGTGATGTGATCCTCCCCATCACACTGTGAGCTGGCAGGGCAGGAAGTGTTTTCAGTCCCATTTCATAGCTGGGGACATGAGCCACACATCTGCTTCCCCACTCACTGCCCCCTTGCCCCCATGGATGGCAGCACGTATCAGACCTGCTGGTACCCTCTGCCCCTACCTCCCCACCCTTCTATCATGTCCTTTCCTGAGGATGACCAGCAGCTGCACACAGAACAGCTTGCCCTGCAGGGGGCCCACTGTGGATCTGCCCCACCCTCAGAATTGGGGCCCCTCTGCCCTCCAGCACCCTGCCCATCCCCCTGCCCCAGGATAGATGTACCTCCACTCCCCCATAGGCTCCCGAGGGCAGACCAGAGAGCACAGGAGGAGCAGAAATGGCTCCTGTTACTCATGGGGCTGTCATGAGCAGGCCTGCCTGTGCAGATGTCTCATTCACACCTGCCCACTGAGCCCAGAACAGTGGTGAGTCAGTCCCCCCTCAGGCCCCACTCTTGGCCCTTAGACCTGTTGGAGTCCCTGTGAGCAATACGACCTGACAGCACTCTAGGGGAACCCCTCAGGCCCCACCCCCACCCCCACCCAAACTTTAAAATGCCATCATCAGAGATTTCATCCTTTGAATTTGGTGAAGGGATTCAGTCTCCGGAGGCCCCAGTGACAGCTGAAAGATCCTAAGCACTATTTTAAACCTGATAAAGCTCACACCTGTATGGAGTTATCTGGCAGCCAGCTGAGATGGGTCCTGGCCTCGGGGCTTAGGAGAGGGTGCTGGAGGTGGAGGGAAGGAGAAAAGGGAGAAGGGTCCAGAAAAAGTCCCCACTCCTAGGCCCTCTCCTCCCATTGATGGTCAGACCTAGAAGGACCAGGGAGAGTACGATCAACCCCTCAGTGTACAACTGGGAACACTGAGGCCCAGAGTGGAGCAGGGACTGGCCATGGTGACATAGTGACCTAGACATAGTGAGTGGCTGAGCTGGTGTAGAACTGCAGTAAGGATCCCCACCCTTCCCTGAGGCCTCTGCCAGTCTCCTCCTCCTTCCCCTCCCAGATCTCTGTGGTTCTGTCTCTCTCACCCTCAACCACAGTCAGCTTCTTCCTCCCCTTTTCTCCTTCATTAACGGCATTCACTTTTTCCACAAACACACATGAGGCTTTTACTCTGGGCCAGATGCTTTTGCTAAAAGCTGGATATACAGCAGTCAATGAGGTAGATACCGAGGGTATGTCCCTGCCCTTGTGGAGACTGGGTTCTAACCGAGAAAAGAAATAAGAAAGCAGTTAGAATAAACACAAGCTATAACGAGTGCTACAGAAGAGGCTGTCAGGGGCTGAGAGAGTGGGATGGCTACTTTAGTAAGAGTGTTCCCAGAAGAGTGGTGACATTTGATCTCTAAAGGAAGAGAAGGAGCTGCCACTGAGCTGGTGGGGGTGGGGTGGTGGGGAGGAGTCTAGTCGGAGGGATCAGCATGTGCAAAGACCCTGAGGCAGAACCAAGTGGGGCATGTTAAAGAGTGACACAAAAGAGACTGGAGCAAAAAGAGGAGGATGGGGGCTAGCAGGAGACCTGGGCCGAGGGGCAGACTGGCCAGTTTGTTCAGGCCTGCACCTGCTCCAGTTATGATTGAATGAATGCTAAGAATTATAACATTCAGCCTAAGGGTGGGGTGGGGGGGCAGTCATTGCAGGGTGTCAAGCAGGAGAATGACATGATCCAATTTATTTTTAAGAAGGTAGTTTTTGCCACTATGTATCAAATTGCCTGGGAAAGGCAATGGATTCGGGGCAGGAGTAGAAGCAGAAGCCAGTGAGGGGTCAGAGAAGTAAAAGAAACCACCGAATCTCAGCTTGGGGGAGTTGGGTGAGGATTGAGGGGATAATGGGAGCCCATCGGTGGATGAGGGGTAAGGGTCTGGAGAGGATCAGAAGCTGCTGAGATGGCAGTGGAGGCATGTGAGGCAATATCTGTGTCTTCTGCCCTGCCTACCCAATCAATGCCTGGCACAGGGCCTGAAGGAGGGCAGCCTTGAGCAGAGAAAAGACCCTCATGAGGCAGGAGCAGGTGGGAGCAGGTACAGAAGGCTGGAGGCAGGAATGAGCCCATTGTTGGGAAGAAAGATGGCAGGCAGAAGGGCCACCTGGGGCTCACCTGCCTCCTCTCTTTCCCAGGTCTTTCTTCGGGGAATCAACGAGCCCCTAGTCAACAACCCTAGCCCCATGGTGGTCGTTGCCCGGGTGGTTCCCAACTGGAGGGAGTTTAAGTGAGTAGGGCCCAAGTGATGTGAGCAAGGAGGGAGGGGAGGACAGAGGATGGAGGTGGGGGGTGGCTAGAGGCCTGCCCTCCCCACAAGGCCCTTCAAGCCTTCCCACTGGGACTGAGGTCCCAGGAAGCTGCCCCACAGTCCCTGGAAGGGGGCAGCTCAGATTCCTTCTGAGGGCAGGTTGGTGGGAGCAGCGTATGGAGGAAGAAAGGGGGTCCTTAGCCCTTCCAGATCTACTCCCCATCTCATGCCCACCATGATCATAGTCCCCCTTCTCACTTGAGTTCAGGGCCAAGGTGGTTCACCAGCTGGTGTTTGTCCCCAAAGGAGGCAGCCTAAGGCTCACTTCAGAATTTCATGACCTTTAGCCCTGCCTAGGGGCCCTCTCCCTTGCCCTCCTGAAAGTCTCCCTGGCCCTAGCCCTGGCTCATTCCCTTTTCCCCAGACCTATTTTTGGCTTTGGGGTGTTCACAGTCCTCAGGAGGGGATTCAGGGTAGTTCAGCCACTGGAGACCACACAGTGTGAGCAGTTCCACAGTGAACATATGCCCTGTGTCAGCACCATCTCCTGGGGCTGTCTGCCTCTGTCACTGCCACTGACTCTGGTGGCCCAGGAGGACTGCCTGACTCACCTGCACCTCCTGTCGAATTCTGAAGGCCTGTGAGCCCTCCTTGCTGGTTGGAGGAATGAAGATAATGGGTGCACTCACTCCCAGCCCTCCTATGAGCTCAGAGAGCTCAGGTGTGTGCACACACACACATGCACACACACCCTGAATCCCACTCCTGCAGCCTCCGTGCTCCCCAAGCCTAAACCAGGATTCCCACCGTGGGGGTGGGGGGTGGGGGGTTGTTCTGGCAAGGTCTTCCACAGGTAAGGCAGGGATGCAAGGCCCATTTCAGAGCTGGGCAGTTGAGGCATTCAGATGTGGCCAAGGCCTCAGTAAGGCATGGGGAAGGGAACCTGGGAGCTGCAGCCCATCCCCTAGCCAAGATGAGCTTTCCCAAGACCCAACTAGTGATCAAAGGGACCATAGTCCATTATCTGTCCTAGGTAGGCCACTACACTTTCCTCTCTCACATTAATCCAGAGTCCACTTGGGGGTCCTTGGCTGCCAGGCTTGGGCCTGGCACCAAGAATGCTGGACACCTGAAGCGCTTCTATCCTTACCCCTGTCCCCTTGCCTTCCCAGGGTCAGTCAGATGAACCAGGACCCAGCCTCCCTAGGGCTGCCCATCACCCCACTCTCCTTCCCTATTCCATCCGTGATCAACTTCGATGTTCCTCAGGTCACCCAGAACGGGTGCCCTCAGGTATGGCTCCTTCCCTTTCATTTTCCCACTGGTTTGGACCTCTGGTGACTCACCCACGCATTCATTCAGTCACTCGGTCAGGTAGCTGTCCGAGGGTCCTGCTGTGTGCCCGGAGCCAGGCCTTCTGTGCTGTGGGGAAGGCGCCCACAGGGGTTCTCAGTCTGGTGAAAAGGTTAAATAGCAGCACAAGGTGATGTGTACTCTAATGACAAACCGTCAGGGGTGGGGAGGGGAGGTTGTCAGAGCTGTAAAAATCAGAGGAGAGGAGACAGAAAAAGACAAATATTGTGATTCCACTTACATGTGGTACCTAGAGTAGGCCAATTCAGAAAGACAGTCGAACAATGGCTGCCAGGGACTGGGGCACAGGGACAATGGGGAATTAGTGTTTAATGGTACAGAGTTTCTGTTTGGAGTGTTGAAAAAGTTCTGGAAATAGATAGTAGTGATGGTTATGCAACATTGTGAATGTAGCTGAATTGTGTACTTAAAATGGGTTAAAAGGATACATTTTATATTGTGTACATTTCACCACAACAAAAAAAAAAAAGTGTTTTAACTAGAGATGAGGGGGATACGAAGCCTGGGCATCCAGATACAGGACTGGAGTTTGTTTATTTGTTTGTTAAGATTTATTTATTTATTTTTAGAGAGAGGGGGAAGAAGAGAGGGAGAGAAACATCAATGTGTGGTTGCCTCTCACACATCCCCTACTGGGGGCCTGGCCTGCAACCCAGGCATGTGCCCTGACTGGGAATTGAACCGGCAGCCCTTTAGTTCTCAGGCCTGTGCTCAATCCACTGAACCTCACCAGCCAGGGCAGGACTTGGGTTTTTAGTAGGGAGGTTTGGTGCAAATTTGGAACAACAACATGGTTGTGGAGGTGCAGATGCAGGTCAGGGTTGGAGAGAAGCCAGCAGGCCAGTATGTCTGAGTATGTTAGGGAGGGGCACGCAGAGGATGGCTGGGTCCAGGCAAATGGCCAGATTCACCTTTTCCCATGGTCTTCACTTCAGCAGGAGCTTGTCCTACATGATGGTTCCAGAATTCCTAGGGGCCTTAAAGAAAGCAGGGGTGCTTGGGAAGTCCTTCCTGTTGTCTGCCCACCAATGTTTATGCCTGATATGGCAAATATAGGATAAGGCATCTCTTCAGATCCCCAACCTTTATTTAAAGGCAAAGACATTTGAAGAAGGCTCAGACATGGACAAAAGTGATGGTGGGGAGGGGTGGAACTAAGGGGGACCCTGGGGACAGAGGCTTCAGACCCAAACTAATCCTTGGCCTGATTTCCCTAGAGTCATCTCACACATGGCCCTGCATTTGCCTACAAAATAATAAACCAATCAGCAGGCAGTTCCAAGGGCCAGGAGGCACTGGTTGCTTTAATGAGTGAGCCCTACCCTACCCCCAACCCCTCTCTGGCTGCCTTTGCTACCTAACTAGTCTTGATGGGAGAGATACCCTCACCACAGAGAATTGTCCCCGGTACCTCTTGCATGTGTGGGACTCAAGGCCAGAGGTCCAGTCATGGCAGAACACTTGTAGAAGGCTGCCCAGTACAATAGCATTTGGGTCATGTGAGAGTTCACCAGCAACTGGCACAGAGATGCCCAGGTTCCAGCAGTGAGAGGTGAGCTTCTGTGCTACAAGGTGGAAAGGAGGGTAGTGGGCAGAGCCCCACCTGGAAGAGACACCTGTCTGCAGCCCTGGGCTTTTCCCACCAGCTGCCTGCCATGCCAAAGCACCATGGGCAGGGGTTTGAGGCTGGACTCCAGCTCTGTGGCTTACTGTGTGACCTTTGGCAAGCTGCTCAATTTCTCCAGACCTACTGATTCTTACCTTATTAGACTGTTAGGAGAATTCAAAGGGCTAACCTGTGCAAAGTGCCCACGCCTAGAGTGGAAGCTAAATGGGCTCCATACCTTTCAGAACTGCCCCTCCCCTGGTACCAAAAGCCCACTCTGGGGCCAGCCTGGCCATTGCCCTTGTTGCATTTGGCTACAAGTAACAGGAACCCCAACTCACATGGACTTAAATTCTAAGGAGATTTATGGTCACACATCACAAGGGTCCCCCATATAGGATGCTGTCAGAATTGGTCAGTGTGTCGGCTCAGCGGTATCTCCAAGGACTCAGGATCTTTCCAACACACCTGAATTGCCATCTCAGCTGGCAAGCAACTCATGCAGACAAAATGTGCCCAGCATCTCATCTAGACATGACCAAGACCAGAGGAAGAGGGCTTTTGTGAGGAACTTGAAACCTCCTTTGTGGCCCCTGGCAGACCACCCCTCTCATCTCATTGGCCAGTATTGGGTCATGTGCATTTCTCTCAGCCATTAACTGAGTAGGGATGTGGCATCACCATGCCAGTAGCTAATGCAGGCAGGTACAGAGAATGGGGCCACCTGGCCCAAAGTGCATTCTGTCAGCTAGAGGAAGAAGGGGAATGGTTGAGAGGTAGGTGGCTCTCAGTGTCTGCTCACCCCCTTGGAACCTGGTTCCAAGAATGGCAAAACCTGAGCTCTGATGAGTCTGCTGGACCTAGCACAGGTGGGACTTAGGACTTACTCTAACCCTGTACTCGGCACCTTTGAGAGGGCGCATTGCCCAACAGGCTGCTCCTGTTGTCCTGCCCCCCTGCAGAGCTCCTGATCAACGAAACACAAGCAGTGGTGAGAGGAGATGTCTGCATCCAGCGTCACCTTGTCCTGGCTCAGCCCCCCACAGCCAGTCTGTACCCAAGCTCTCGTGGGCCTCCTTGTATTCCCACAGATCCTGCCCTAGTGCTGGCCATTGTTGAAGCTTCCATTCAGCCCCCCACATCCATCTGGTGAGAAACAGCCCCAGTGACCCCTTGCCTAGGGCTAGGCCCTTCCCCTGGACCCCTTGTCCCTGTCATTGACAGGACAAAACCCTCACTGTCAGCCAGATACACAGCCTCATTCCCTCCAGCCTCCCAGCTCACTGCTCCACTCCTCACAGGCATTCTGTAGTCTCACTGGGTGACTGGTTGTTCTCCACACCTGCGCTGTCCTCTCTCCCTCCCAGTCTTTGCCTCAGTTGTACACTGAGCCTGAATGCTCTTCCCCCTGATACCCTAGCTCCCACAACCCACAACTTGCTTAGGCCTCTTCATGGATCATGGAGGGGTGTATGTCTTATCCCCTTGGAAAGCAATGAGCTCCAGAGGGGAGCAGGCTTTTGTTCAAGTTCCCCTGTATACCCTGCAGCACCCCAGAGGCATGTAGCATGGAGAAGCCTCCAGTCAACATTTGCTGAGTTCAATTGAATTGAACTTTCACCTTCATAGCAAAAACTTGTTGTCTCCTTCAACCCTCACAACAGCTTACCAAGGCAGGGAGCATAAGACATTGGACAGTGACAAATCTAAGACCTAGAGAGGGGAAAGGACTTGCCTAAGGTCACATAGCAAGGTTGAGGTTGAGACAGACCCAGGCCCCAAGCCAAGGCATCCTAGCTCCCCCGAGGCCCCACTCAGCACCCAGGATGGCCACCACATGCCTGAACAGAGCAGGCGGCAGCAGGTGTGGGTGTAGTTATGATGGGCCCTGAGAAATGGAATAAGGGACCACAGGCCATATAATGAACACTCTGTCCATCTCCAGGGAAGGCAGGTCTGCCTAGTGGCTAGGGGTTAATGGCTTTGCTGAAGATTAATAAAATTCCTTAATTCCATGGCCCATAATCTCTCCTGTTAGCACCAGGGGACACTGGTTTCCTCTTCCCCTCCCAGTCCTTCACACATGCCACCAGCACCTGTACCAGGGGCCTGGCATCAGACTCTGATGGTGCTCTAGCCTCAATTCCTTCCTTGATTCCTTGCTCCCCACCCCACTCCCTGCCCACTACACACACAAGAGAGGCTGACCTTCCTCCCCAATTCTATGTCTGAAGGGATCTTTTGTGGGGATGCATCCTGGGAAACCATTCAGGGAAGGAGCTGTCCATACTAGGCAGTCAGACACCATTTCTTGCTTTGTAGACCTCATGTAGACACATGAACAGACCACAGAGAGGACAGCCAGTGTCCATTAAATACTCCTCTCTCAGAGTAGAAGCAACAGATAGGCAGCAGGGAGAATGAGTCACTGTCCTTTAGTGCCATGGTCAGTGTCTGGCAGATGGTCCAGGCTATGTGGATGCTCCTCTGGCACCCAGGAGAATAGGATAGCTTTGGGGTAGGCAAGGTTTGGAGATCAACCCTGAAACATCACTCTCAAGTGCCACAGAACCCAGAAGCAGCTTCTCTGGCCTAGCCCGATGGCCAAGTGTCTATAGCTTGCTCTCAAGAACACTCCCATTACCCCAGTTACTATCCCTGTGTTGAGGCCCCCAGAGTGACTATAACCCATCTCCCAAGGGGTAGGGATGGGCAGACACAGCTGAGTCTCAGGCTGGGCCTTGGAGAGCTGGAACAGGCACATTAGTGTGACAGGCATCAGGGTTCTGCCACCACAGGGGGAATAGACCCACACTGAGGTTTTGCAATTCTGCATCAATAGCTCCTGGAGCCGGTGGTGCATTTGTGCTGACCTTTTGAGTGATGACTGATTCCCGCAGGGGAATGGGAGGTGGGAGCAGCTGCCACTGTTGCTGACAGCCATGGCTGAGGGCAGAGACAAGACAGCCACTTGGAGAGTCTGCAAAGATGACTGCCAGCCCATCTCTGTGATGGGATGTGCAAGACTGCCTGCTGGGGTTATAAGCTGACACTCTCCCCCTCCCAAGCTTCGCAGAAGCTAGACCTCATCCACCTGGAGTCCTTCATTGTTCCAGGCATCCTCTACTCAAGCCATGCTTGGTCCCACTTCCGCATTTTTGTGTGGGCTGTTTTCCCACACAGAAGACCTTCCTCTCTCCATCACCCTGCCAATCTTCCTTCTGAGCCTTCTATTGGTCCTTCTTCCCACAGAATGGCTTTTCTGACCACCCCCAAAAGTCTCATACAGGACTTCCAGCCAAGATGGAGGCTTAGGTAAACACACTGTGCCTCCTCGCACAACCTAAATAAGGACAACAAAAATTTAGAAATAAAATAACAACCAGAACTGACAGAAAATTGAACTGTATGGAAGTCCAACAATCAAGGAGTGAAAGTAGACACATTCATCCCAACCAGTAGGAAGGGCAGAGTCAGGCAGAGAGGGGTTGTGGCAAAAAAAAAAAAAAAAAAAAGTGGTGGCTGGTGGACCCCAGGTGCACAAAGCAGCAGCTGACAGGCCCAGCAAGGCAGCGGATTGTGGAGGGGCTTGGCACCCAAGATGGCTTGCAGAACCAGGTGGTCCCACACTCACACTCAGATAAACTAGGTGAAACTGGGGAGCAAGAGAGACCTCGCAACCCAGGGTCCCAGCATGGGGAAATAAAGCCTCAAAACACCAATTGAAAACACCTATGGAGGTTGAGGTGCTGGGAGAAACTCCCAGCCTCACAGGAGAAATAATTGGAGAGACCCACAGGGTCCTAGAATGTGCACAAACACACCCACCTGGGAATCAGCACCAGAAGGGCCCAGTTTGCTTGGGAAAAGTGGTGAAAGTGACTGAAATCCAGCAGAGAGTGGAGCAAGTGCCATTGCTCCCTCTCAGACCCCTTCCCCAATTACAGCATCACAACCCAGGGACTGTGTTGCCCCAATGGGGTGAACACCTAAGGCTCCACCCCTCACTACATAATAGGTTCATCAAGACAAAAAAAAAATGGCCCAAACAAAAGAACAGATCAAAGCCCCAGAAATAATACAACTAAGTGACAAAGAGATAGCCAACCTATCAGATGCACAGTTCAAAGCACTGGTGATCAGGATGCTCACAGAATTGGTTGATTTTGGTTGCAAATTAGATGAAAAAATGAAGGCTATGCTAAGTGAAATAAAGGAAAATGTACAGGGAACCAATACATTGCATGGGAAGGAAACTGGGACTCAAATGTATGGAGTGGACCACAAGGAAGAAAGAAACAACCAAACAGAAAAGAATGAAGAAACAAGAATTCAAAAAAATGAGGAGAAGCTTAGGAATCTCCAGGACATCTTTAAACATCCCAACATCTGAATTATAGGGGTACCAGAAGGGGAAGAAGAAGAGCAACAAGTGGAAAAGTTATTTGAACAAATAATAAAGGAGAACTTCCCCAATCTGGCAAAGGAAATAGACTTCCAGGAAGTCCAGGAAGCTCAGAGAGTCCCAAAGAAGTTGGACCCAAGGAGGAACACACCAAGGCACATCATAATTCCATTACCCAAGATTCAAATGAAGGAGAGAATTCTAGAAGCAGCAAGGGATAAGGGGACAGTCACCTACAAAGGAGTTCCCATGAGACTGTCAGCTGATTTCTCAAAAGAGACCTTACAGGCAAGAAGGGGCTGGAAAGAAGTATTCCAAGTCATGAAAGGCAAGGACCCACATCCAAGATTGCTCTATCCCACAAAGCTTTTATTTAGAATGGAAGGGCAGATAAAGTGCTTCTCAGATAAGGTCAAGTTAAAGGAGTTCATCATCACCAAGCCCTTATTACATGAAATGTTAAAGGAACTTACCTAAGAAAAAGAAGATAAAAAACATGTACATGTATAATACAATGACAACAAACTCACAATTATTAACAACCACACCTAAAACAAAAACAAACTAAGCAAACAATGAGAACAGGAACAGAAACACAGAAATGAGATCACATGGAGGGTTAGCAACAAGGGAGTGGGAGGGGAGAGAGAGGGGGCAAAGGTACAGAGAATAAGTAGCATAGAAGGTAGGTAGAAAATAGAGGGAGGGTAAGAATAGTGTGGGAAATGTAGAAGCTAAAGAACTTATGACACATGGACATGAACTACAGGGGGGAACGTGGGTGGGAGGAGGTGTGCAGGGTGGAGGGGAATGATGGGGGAAAATGGGACAACTGTAATAGCATAATCAATAAAATATATTTTAAAAGAATTTTTTAAAAAGTCTCATACAGCCCTTTATCTGGAGTCTATTAATAATGCTGTCTTGTTTCATTGTTTAAATAGTACTCACATGATGCGCCAGCTGCTGGCCTAATATGTCGTTAAGTCCCCTGAAAATGTGATGAACTGTCATGGCCTCTACAAGGAACTGGGAAACCCATGTGGGACAGAGAAGGGCTGGGGATGTAGGGTTCGTGTCCAGTTTGGCCTCTATGACACCACCAGCCACAGGTGTCAACACTGGTGCAACTCTTTTTTTTTAATTAAAGATTTTATTTATTTATTTTTAGAGAGAGGGAAAGGGAGGGAGAAAGAAAGGGAGAGAAACATCTATGGGCAAATCAGTTGCCTCTTGAGCGCTGCCAAATGGGGACCTGTCCCACAACCCAGGCATGTGCCCTGAGCAGGAATCAAACCAGCAACCTTTAGATTTGCGGGATGGCACCCAACCTAATGAGCCACACTGGTCAGGGAACACTGGTGCAACTCTTTAGGAAAACAGTCTACCCACAATGAATCCAGTGCCTTAAAATATGTGTTTCCTTTAACTCAGATTTGTGTTTTGGGAACTAAGAAAATCATTTGAGATACGTATATATGTGTGTCAAAGAACGTTCAATGCAGTGTTGTTATAGGGAAAAAAAAAAAAAAAACAGGAAGGGAGAGACCAGGGCACCAGAACGTGACAGAACACCCAGCCACCAGGGTCCTGGGAAACAAGTGCCACTCTGACTGTGGGTATGTTTAGGTTTTCATGTTAAATCAAAAAGGCAGGATGTTAGAGTAACAATTATATACAAAATAGGCATCAGAAAAAAACTAGAAAAATATACTGTCTTATGAACAGTTGTCTTTAGCATAGGAATTTAGGGGTTTTTTCATCTTTCTATTTTTCTGTATTTTCCAAAATTTATTCATTAAGTATTGCTGCTTTTATAATTGAGACAAACATTGGTGAAACATATGTGAGGTCTGCCCAGAAGGTATCCAGCTATGCACTATGAAAAATAGAGACATTTATTGGAAAAGTTACAAGATACAAAGAACATTGTATATTCGACAATGACACCTCAGTCCCCTTCAAAGTAGGCACCTTGGGACTTCCCACAGTTCTCCTAGTTGCCATGAGCTGCCCATCCTATTTTCCTGAATCCCATTGACAGTCTGAAATCTCTTCCCTGTCAAAGGTGATTTTGTGTGGGGAAAACCAGGGGTGGCGGGGCGCCAAATCTGGGCTGCAGGGGGGCTGAGTCACATGGGTGATTTCGTGTTTCGTCAAAAACCCTGAGTGAGACGTGATGCATGATCAGGTACATTGTTGTGATGAAGCTGCCAATCACCAGTTGCCCACAGCTGTGGCTTTCTGGATCATCTGAATGGTTTCCACAGGGGAATGTTCAAGTTTAATGCAAAATTTAATGCAGATTCATTGCTGTATTAGCTCAGTCATTTCAAATGTGACAGCCACACAGTACACATGCTCACTCAATGGCATCTACCGCCCCTACTCACTAGTACAGTGAAGTCGCCATTATTGGAGCATGTGCATTCTAGTCCACTCTCCTTGGCTGCCAGGTTCATCAGTGTCACGCAAACCATTCTCATTATATTGATAATGGCTGGACTTTTTCCAGAAAGACCTTGTAGACATGCACACAACCCAATATCTGGACATCCCTTGTTTGGGAAGAAGCTATGGCCCCACCATCTGCTCCCACCTTCTCCTTTCAGCTTTCCAAGCCTGGGGGATCTCTGGAGCTGCCCCTGTGGAATCAGTCCTTCCTCTTCCAAGGCCGAGATGGAGCCACCAACTTCTCAGAAGACACCGCCCTGGTGCTGGAGTACTACTACTTAACTTCAAGTAAGTGCCCCTGGTGCCATACCATGGCAGCTGTGCATCAGAGCAGGAATGAAAGGATTTTCAGTCTATCCTGCCTCTGCCTCCTGTGGGGATGGGTTCCAGGACAGTCTCCCAGTTCATGCAGACAGGCAGGGGAATGCCAGGCTGGCTTCCTTGTCCACATGGCAGCTCGTGGGGAAGGGCCCTATTCCTATACTGGCTCCATGTATTTTTATTGCACCACCACCCCTCCCCATGCACCTATCAGTGAGGTGGGTGGAGGTGGAGGCTTCAGGGCAAAGAGCCTAGGGGGTCAGGAGGAGATAGATTCAGAAAACAGCTGATCCACAGTCCTCAGTCCACACTGTAAGACTGAAGCCCTCAAAGAACAGGGACAAGGGAGCTCCATATAAATACCTACAGACAGGAATGTGGTTAGAGCTGGTCTTAAACTCAGGAAGCCCTGAAGAGCAGAGAAGAAGCAGGATATTTGTGCAAGCAAAGGCAGGAGGTGAGTGTCGAAGGATGGGAAAATTAAGTGTTGGGTACCAAAGGATGGGGCCCAGGTGGGGCCTCAGATGCGGGATTCTGAGAAGCCTGGGGTGGAGACTTCCATGGGAGCCCCAGCTGATCCAACCCTGCCCCACTCCACTGTCCCCACAGTGAAAGCCGGTGAGTCATGGACCCTCAGCAAGCCCCTGGGTGTCTCCATGTTGCCACTGAAGAGCCATTTGTACCACGAGATGCTGACAGGGAAAGGCCTGAATGGGTTACGAATAGAGAGGCTCCCCATCACCGTGAGTCCCTGACTTTGGGCAGGCCCACCTGCTCCCACACTGCCCCATCCTGCTCCTCTTTTCCTCACCAATACTGGCAAATCTGGCTTTTCCAGCAGCTTACAGCAGGGCCCGCCCATCATGGAAGCTGACCACTGTCCGGTGTGAGGAGTTCCCCGAATACCAAAAGTCAGTCTTACTCTTGGGCTAGTGATGAACTTTCCCCAGAGCAACTTGGGAAAAAGCCCAGGGATACCCCACAGGATAGCAGCAAGAGCTCAGGCCTCTAACCAACCAGACCTGAGTTCAAATTCTGACTTGCCCTAGTCCTCAATGTAGAAGTGGGGGCAAGTTACTTGCCTTCTCTGAACCTCAGATCCATCTGTAAAATGGGAGCATGCTTTGTATACAATCCCTCTGTTTGCCAAGAATCAAGAGCCCAAGGTCAAGAGCCAGACTATCTGGGTTCAAATTCTCATTTCACCACTTACCAGCTTACATGACTGTGGAAAAATTACTTAAAGTCTCAGTGCCTCAGTTTCCTTGTCAGTAAAATGGGTTTATAATAATAGTGCTTTTTTTCCCCATAGGTTTGCTATAAGATTTATTTGGGAAGTACCTGTAAAGCACTTAGAACAGAATAACTTCCCAGTAAGAATTAATACACTATTATCATCATTGTTTACTTCTATGCCACCTTTTTCACTAAAATACTTCTGGCCACATGGTCATAACAGACTTCCACAAATGGGAGCTTCCCCACTCTGCCAGTAGACAAATCTAAAGGTGCCAGTCAGGTCTCCGGTGGAGTTGGGAAGGATGTGCAGAGGCGGTGAGGGTGAGTAAGGAAGGAGCCCAGCTCCTGCCTCCCTCAGATCCTCTGAGCATAGCACTCAGCAGGCACTTGTTGAGTAATCTAGAACAGTAGATGGAGCGGAGGCTGAAGCTGCCCTGGATGGCTTGCTTTGACTGCTCCCTTCTTCCTTCCAGGACACCAAGCTGAAAACCATAACCGGTGAGGCCCCCACAGTGGATCTCTCTTTTCAGTTGCTTTCCTCTGAGGTAAGGCTGGAGGTCAGGGGAAGACCAGGGCCTGGAAGCCATGTGCCACCTCCTGTAGCCCCTCAATAGGTTCCAGCCTCCTTCACAATTGCTGACATTGTTCAGGGCTGGGGTCAGGGGTTTCAGGAAAAGGGAACTGATACTTTGGATGGAAATTTCTGAGCCTGATTTGAGGCTCCAGAAAACCAGAGAGAAAGTATAGATTAGAAAGAGGAGAGTTGGAGCAAAGGGCCACCCAGACCTGGAAGTCAGCCTCTGACCTGACTCAGCCAAGCCTGGCTCACTGGGACCCACGTTCCACAAGGGTGAACTAGAATATCAGTTTCTGTTGCTGCATAACCAGCTACCACAAACTTAGCAGCTGGATACAACACCCATGTATGAGCTCGAACTTCTGTAATAGGCAGTCCTACGCAGCACGGATATTGGTAGGGCTGCATTCCTTTCTGGAGGCTATGGGAAGACTGAGCTTCCAGGCTCATTTAGGTTGTCATCAGAATCCAGTTCCTGGCAGTTGTGGGACTGAGGTCTCTGTTTCCTTGCTGGCTGTCAGCTCCTGAAGGCTGCCCGCATTCTTTCTCACATGGCCTCCTCCATCTTCAAGCCAGCAGCTTGTTAAAGCCCCCTCACACTTCACAACTGTGACTTCCTCTTTGACTGCAATCAGAGAAAACTCTGCTTTTACAGCGGCTTGTGGGACTAGGTCAGATCCGCTCTGATCACGTCCCCATCTTAAGGTACACTGTGCCACTGACAGCAGTCCAGCATGCTCGCAGTTTCCGGGGATCAGGATGTGGACTCTTGGAATGCTACCTGCTACAGCTGGGCTGGCCTGAGGCAAACACCAGGGGAGAGCCCTGGCTGATGGAAGAGATCTCTGCCTCTCACCAGCTTTTCCTGGGCTCCAAGTCCAGGTGGACCCCGGTCATTGGGCTCCAGCGCACCTTGCAGGCACCTGCAAATCTTCCCACTGTCTGCTCTGTGGTGATGAGACAAGTATGACCCTGGAATGTGAGCAGTTTAGAATTAAGAACCCAGGCAATGATGATAGGTGTGATATCTGGGTCAGCCCACGACTGCCAGCTTCCCATGCCAGGAAAAATAGCCACCAGCTCCGGGATATTGCTTGATCCTGTGACCTTACTCGTGAAGAACACAGGGAATGCCATGGTGTGGGGTAAGAGGTGTATACCCAGGAATGTACCAGGCAGCAAGTGTCTCCCTGCAGGCCTCCAGTGAGTGCCTGAGACCTCCCATTAGCACTCCTCTCTGTGCAATGTTCTGCATTGCCCTCTAGGGCTTCCTCTAATTCCTGGTGAGAGAGTTTGAAGATACCAACCTGACACCCCCACGCACACACCAAACCAGGTGCAGGACCCAGGACATACCGAGAGGGGACACACAGAAGCAGCAAAAGGCCCAAGAAAGGGGAAGGAGAGCCTTTGGAAAAAAATGTCACAAATTACCCAGATTGGAGCTCAATGCTCCATATCCTCTTCTCAGGGTCCAGAGTCTCCCAATGGCCACAGTCCGCCTCCTCCTCACCTCCCCCTGCCTCCTGCCCTTTCACTGGGGCACGTGTGTCCTGAGGACCCAAAGGAGCACCAAGTAGGTGCTTGGGGACCCAGGCAGGCAACAGGCAGGTAGGTAGGATACTTCCCCAGTTGCCCAGGGGCTGGGTACAAAGGTCTTGGTGATGAATTATTCACCAGAGCTGTGCTAAGTGCAGAATTAATCCCTTTCCTTCCAGCTGGCGACCTCACTAAATTATCCCTCCAAGTCATGCGGGAAAACGCTGTGAATTCATTGAGCTGCTGAGTGTTTTGATCTGGACCTTGTGATTTTAGCTTCCCCTTCCCCCAGCCCTCCTCCCCTTGGAGGCAGGCAAAAACCTTTCAGTAATGGATTTCTGAGAAGAAAGGAAAAGAAAAAGAATCAAGATTGGGTGTATACCAGGAAAATAGTTCTAGAGGAGATTCAAATTCTGCAGCCGAGAATTCATTCACACAGTTCAACACATATACACTCACATGGTGGCATTCAAATACCCACACACAACACTCATGTGTGCACAAACATGCACATGTGCACACACACATGCACCTTTGCAAGGGAGCACACACTTAATGCATATATACATGCTCATACATGTGTGCAAGCTGACACAGAAATGTCTACACACCCTCATTGGCACACACAGAAGCTAAATCTCTTTGTGACTACACTATTTCTTGGTGAAACAATCTGAGAATTGGCTAATAACTGACTCACTTTGATTCTAGAACCTTGAAGTCCAATTTGGGGGCCTGTGGGTGAAGTGCTAATGTGGGTGAACTTGGCCTAGGACTCTTGCAGCCACAGTTCCCTTCCATTTATTTTTTGCTCCACACATGTTTGAGGAAGACTAGAATTTGGGCTGCTCTTGTGGATTGCAGTGAGGAAAGGGAGGGACTGGCAGCATGGAATACATCTGACTAGAATTCACGTTCATCAGACTTAACCACAGCTCTCCACTAGCAGCTGAGCTCTTTAGGCATCCTTCTCCCCACAGAGTGGAGGGAGAGTGTTGAGAGTTGATGAGCAGGTTAGATGGCCTTGCAACTAAGTCTGAAGGCCTGGCCCCAGCTCTATCCCTCACCATTGCCTTCACTGTCATCCCACCATTGCCCTCCATGCAGCTGCAAGCACTTACCAAGCACCTGCTAGGTAGCAGATACCATCTTGGTTTCATAGCTCTTCTGTTAAAGAAGATGAGAAAAAAGGTACTGCCTTCCTTAAGCTTACATTGTTAGAGAGCAGGGAATGTGGACTAGACAATGAGCAAATCAGTTCATGAGCAGATGCGGCTCCTGATCAGAGGTCTGATGAAACCAAACAACTTGAGTGACGGGGAGTGCTCACACAGGCTCTGTAAATGTGGCTGCCATAACAGAGAGACCAGGTTCCTTCCATCTTATTGTTCCACCCAAGGTACTGGCTGCCACTTCACTGTCGAAGGTACCTGGCCTTCACCTGTATTCCAGCCTGTGGGATCAGAACCATTGAATCTTCCACCATTTAAATCAAACACTGTTCAAAGCTCCAGGAGCCCTGCCTGAAGCCTGGCAGCCTTAGAGTACTGTGACGCTCCAGTTGCAGGGGCACTTGTGGCATTGGGCTCCTCGAGGCCCCTCATCCCTGTGGCTGACAACTCTGTCTTAGGTGCAGCTCCATGCCCATGGTCAGGTGTGCTATAGGGAGGAAATACCTCAGGAAAAATAAATACTCATGCCCTATTTGGGTCCTTTCTGTTTGAGGACACAGCCTGTTTTCCTGGGAGCCTCTGCAGGACAGCGCAGGCCATTGGTTAATTTGCATTTTGGTGAACACAGTCTCCCATGCCCACTTTTTTCATGTCACTCATTCTCAGAGCTCTAGGGACAAGAACACTGTGGAACTCCCAAATAGACAGAGGCCACAGAGGTATCTCAACAGCCCACCCTGGACAGGAATTTCCTTGATGACATCTACTATGAGTGGTCAGCCCAGCTTCTCCTCTTGCTCTACTGTGACCAGGAGCTCCCTGCCTCTAGAAGCAGCTCATCCCATGGCTCAGTGGCTACAACTGATAGAAACACTCACCCGACATTGAGCCCACCCTGCCTCCCAGGGTCCTTCTTCTACTCCAGGCTCCTGGCTCTGCCCTCTGGGGCTACAGCGCAACCCCAGCAAGCTTCATGTACCAGTTCTAGGGACACTGGCATACAGTCAGCCATCCAGCATGCTGGTGGGCAGACTAGGCAACAAAGCCAGCAGTTTCAAGAATGGCAAAAACAGGTAGTCTCCTGGTTTGGGATGTTGTGCTTGAAGTTGGTTCTGTTGGTGATAGGTTAAGCTTTTCCCCTCCTTCTGTATGGGACCTGCTGCTTTGAGTGATCTGCTTTAAGCTAGAGCTGTGTATATAGATGAGTGTGTGTATAACTACACATAGATACACAGAAAAGTTCTCCTTATTGCACATTCTGTGGAGGATGGTTTAGGAGGTCTTTTAGGCTCTAAGAATCCCTGAGCCTATGGCTACTCTATGCACACATACACAAATAAACTTCTGGTCTCCTCCATTCCCTCTCTGAAGTTAGCCTCTTCTCTTTGAAGAGTGTGATCTGGTGCCCTGGGAGTCTATGCTTCTCCAGGCTATGTAGCCTCCTCTTTTAATGAACTTGCTTCAAAATCCCGCATCATCCTTGGTGCCCTCCAGCTTGCAGATGTCATCTTTGAAGTGAGGCTCACACTGACCAGGTTTCCTAGGCCTAGCCATATGGACTAGAGCCTCACATGCACACAGTAGGTGCTCATTGTTTTGGCCTCAGCCTCCTGTGAGGTGGGAAAAGTCCATGTAGTCATCTAGGTATTCTGTGGTGCATCCCCTCTTAGGGCTGGGGTTTGGGGTCCAGAGTCTTGTCCAGGCAGAGTGCCAGGGCACTAGGCAGAGGTAGGGCCACTTGGATGGGTGGCCACACCTTCCTTAACCCATAGCCCTGAGATGCAGGCAGAATTTAAAGCCCACTCTCTTCCTTGGATTTGGTACAGGGAGGGCACATTTGAGGAAAGGAGGAGGTGGAATCAGCTGCCACCCCCAGGGGAAGAGGTGACTCCAACAGTCCATCTGGACCCCTCCTGTACCCCTCACAGAAAGGGGCAGGTGGGTCTTTGATACCATGCTGCGCTGGTGTTTTAATTCAAACCACCAAAACTCTCTCAGGAGATCTGCCCAGAGTGGGGACAAGTGGCTATTTAGCAAATGTGGAGGGAAGAGCAGGACACAGGATGCTGGTTTTGATTAATTTTTGTGCTAGCTTTGATGAATTTTTATGAGTTTCTTCGAAAGGCACACATGAGAGCCACAGGCTGGTTCTCTGAGAAGCCCTGACACAAGCCTGCCTCTATTTCCTCACATGCACAGCTGCCGGGAAGGCCCAGTGTCCAGGGCAGCACAGCAAACTCCTCGCTGGCTCTGTCCCATGCAAGGTTCTGCCCCCATGCCAAGACTCCAGCTCTGAAAACACTACCATAAAAACAATGATAGGTCCAGAGAAAGAGACCCTTTCTCTTCTCACAACCTCACAACATCCCTGCCTATCTTCCTTCTACCCCAAGCCCCTACTATCCCTGTCCTCTCACTCTCCCAGGCCAGATGGCAGAAAACAGGAACAGTCTATCCCTCCCCCAGCTCACAGATACCCTTTCTTCTGCCCTCTCAGATTCCAGGGCCAAGTTAACCCAAAGGAAGCTGGCAAAAGGCCACACTTTTCCAGGGCCAGCCTGGCTCTTGGCTCACAGATGTTGGAGCAGGGCTCACCATTGCACCATAAGAGGCTCCTGCCCATTTTTCACAGTGCCTGAACCCCTCCCAGTAGTGCTCCATGCCTTGGAGACAAATATTGCTCAGTACTATAATCAGTCTCTTAGCTATCACACAACTCCCCACCCTATGCTCCCTACCTCAGGGAGGGAGTTTGACACGCCCTTCTAAACACAGTTCTAACGACTCTACTTGCTTACTTATTGTGACAGGGAGCTCATTACCTCCCAGAAAGCCCTCTCCAGCCTCTATCAGCTCCCTTGTAAACCTCTTTCTTCTGTCTCTCTCCAGCTTCCTCCCTGTGACCCTACCTTTTCCTTCTTGAGGCCAGCTCTAGGGGAGTCACTCTCATGCCACGCCAACTCTACTGTTGTCCGCAGAGTTGTCATGTCATCTCCAGCCTGCCTCTCCTGCCTCTGACTGATCTTTATCATGCTTGGTTTCTGCTTCTCATCCTCTTGGTTGTTTCCTCTTAAGAAGGCTCTTCTTAAGTGTTCCCCCAAAACTGTGGGGCTGGATCAACATTGGAGGATAGAATAAGACCATTACCCCCTTCTCCAAATACATTCCCCCCTTAGCTGCAGGGGTCCATTTGAAGCCTGTGGGTCCAGTCTGGCATGTGAGCCATTGTCAGGCAGCACATCTTTTTCTGCTGCTGTTTTGAACTTAGGCAATGATTCCCTTACATATATTCCACCTTCTTTTTTAAAGTATATTTTATTGATTATGCTATTACAGTTGCTCCTTTTTTTATCCCCTTTATCCCCCTCCACCCTGCACCCTCTATCCAGCAAAGCTATCATTTAGAATGGAAGGGTAGATAAAATGCTTCCTAGATAAGGTCAAGTTAAAGGAGTTCATCATCACCAAGCCCTTATTATGTGAAATGTTATAGGGAGTTACCTAAGAAAAAGAAGACTATCAAAACTATGAACATTAAAATGACAACAAACTCACAACTATCAACAACTGATATTCTACCTTCATCTCAGCCCTTTGTCTGGGCTTGAGATCATTCTGGACCCTGATTTTTTTTTAAAGATTTTATTTATTTATTTATTCATTTATTTTTAGAGAGAGGGGAAGGGGGAGAAAGAGAGGAAGAGAAACATTAATGTGTGGTTGCCTCTCACATGCTCCCAACTGGAGTCCTGGCCTGCAATCCAGGCATGTGCCCTGACTGGGAATAAAACCTGTGACTCTTTGGTTCACAGGCCAGTGCTCAATCCACTGAGCCATACCAGCCAGGGCTGGGCCCTGATTTTATTATATATCACATTCATAGTCCCACCTCCATCCCCGCCCCAACCTTCAGGTCATCTGTAGATGCAGTCAGGACACTTTCAGTACTGTGATGTACACTAAAAAGTGTGCATCCTTTGATCTGGGTTTGAATCCTGGATCTTCCACTCAATCTTAGCTACCCTGAGTTTCACTTTCCTCTTCTACAGAAGGGAACTGTGACTCTTACCAGCCAGGAACATAGTGGACATTGAGTGAAGGAACATGTGTGAGTGCCCATCACAGTGTCTTGCAGGCACTCAGTGAGGCCAGTGTTTAGTATTGTTCACCCAAGTTTCTGACAAACATGCTGAATTATCAGGGATGAGGACAGGGCTCCTGAGGGAGGGTAGCACTGGAGCCCTGCTAACCCATCCCTTGGCACCCACCCCTCATGACAGCCACTTGACTAGATTCACATTTATAAGGACATCAGGGGGACTGGTCAGGTGCTGAAGATAAACATCACTAGCATCACATTGGTCTCACAGCAATTCTTCAGGGAATGAAGAAATGAAAGAGACAATCACCTCTCCAGGGACAGACTTGCTGAATGGCAGTGTACTCTGCCCTGAGCTGGGGGGCTGTGGAGGAGATAAAGAAAGTGGAGACCTGCTTTCTGGCCTTGAGAGCATTCTGGATGCTTGGCAGGGCTGAAGCAAGAGTTTTACTGCAGGCTTATCCCAAATGCCTCACCAACCACAAGATCCTGTGTTGTTTTGAGAAAGTGAACCTGTGAATCCCAGCCCACAGATGGAGTATATTGAGTTAGGATGCAAGGACAGCTAAGGAAACTGGACTACTCTGCTTGCCCATGAGCCTAATGCATAATTGGTGAATTGAAGAAGGGGGAGGGGAGAAAGGGAGACAGAGGGGCAAAAGCTTCCAGACCAAGCTTCTCAGAAAGTGGGAGATGTGCTTGAGTTTCTCCTCATGTCAAAATCAGACTACTATGGCCTAGACCTCCCTTCAGTCAAACCAGATGAACCCCTGCTTCAGCCAAAGTCATTAAGGCATAAATTCCTTGATCATTTATTAGATTCCTAACCTGTGCTAAGCAGTAAAGTGACCCCATAGATCATCACCACCTATCTTGCTAAGGATTCTAGTTGAAGCAGGTGTATTGAGCATTCAAAAGTCAGGGAAGACTCATGGATAAGCATGGTGAGCTCTGCCTCAAAGAGCAGCTTAGAAATTGGCAAGGGAAGGTGCTTCAGGTGGAGGAAACCACAAGTACAAAGCCATGGAGGCATGACAGTGTCCAGAGTGCATGGGACATAGGGAGACTGTTGTGGGCAGTGGTACTGGAGAGTTAGGTGGGGCCAGGATTTTGAAGCATCTGGATGTCAGGGTACAGGGTTTAGACTTTTTCATAAAGTGATAGGAAGCTAAGGAAGGTCTTTGAGCAGTAGTAGGCTATGCTCTGACTTATATGTTGGAACAATCTCTCTGGATGTAAATTTGGGAACACAAGGATAAGGATTAAATGCAGAAAGATCATGTTTCAGGGTTACAAGAATGAGCCCATGGCCTATCCACTGAGCCATAGACAAGGCTTTAATATTAAAATCCCTGCCAGAATTTTTTAAGTTCTTATCACTGGCTCCCCACCCCTGACTCTACAACTTGCTTTTAGATTAACCTTCTGACACCATTTTCTGAAGAGTGAATCATGGCCCCAGTGAGGATTAACACATGGGCCTTTCTTGGCTGGGAGACAGACTCGGAGCTTCAAACCTCATTGTAGCTGCAAGACTATGCAGGATACTATAAATGAGGCTTGCAATGTGCAGCAGAGGCAGCAAGCCCTCTTGAAGGTGACTGTTGCCTGAGCCTTGCTTTCAGCTCAAGAGATAAGAACCTACAACTTCTGCCACAGGCTCTGCCACAGGAAATGACAAAGCAGTGACTGATCAGGGAGCCTCTGCAGAAGATTCATTATGGCGCTTGCCAGCGGGCGAGACACCCTTATCAGGGAGAAAATTGCATCAGGCCCCCTGAATTACTAGCGATTGGAAGCAGGTTCCTTAAGATGCACTTCGTTAGATACCTAATAGCTGGGGTGAGAGGAGGGGGTGATACAGGAGGGCAGAGCCCAAAGCTGGTGTGGCAAGGGACAAATGTCTTTACTAAACAGAATTTGTCAGTTTCCGCTCCTGGCTCCCTGGGGAGGGTTCAGGACCAGCTAATTGAATTAAGAGCAGTGCACTCCAGCGGGAAGGCTCGGGGAGGGGTGAGAGGCAAGCAGTCGGGTAGAAGGACACTTTCAGCACCAAGGACAGCAGCTGCAACCTAGCTTGTCTAATTGCCAGGGCAAGCTGGAACAGTTGCATTTTGCATGATCCCCTAGGGATCTAGTGGATGGCGTGAGTAGGGGAGAAGCAGACAACATAAGTGGAGCTGGGAGGACAGGTAACTCAAAAGGCCTTGAGCTTGTGATGCCTATTGGCCTGGTTTGTCTCAACAGACCCTTCTGCAGGCAGCAGTGAGGTGAGGGCTGCGAGGCATAAAGACAGGGTGTGCCTTCTCCCCACCATGGCCCTCATGTTTTGTGGGACAGCTGGTGCAGGAGCACGAGGAGTGGTAGGCTGAGCTACGAGTCTGAGCCAGTGCGTGGCTATGCATCGCTGTGAGCTTTCAAAGTAGGTCTCTAATCACAGCCCTAATGAAGCAAGACGTGCTGCAGCCATGGAGCCACGGAGCGAGGGGCCACTTGTCAGTCCCAAGCTGCCTTGGCAGGCAGGATAGGGTCTGCCACGCAGACAAGCAAGTAAGCAGGCTTGTGGGTGGGCCAGTAGCCCCCACTCCCATCCCTACCTGGAGGAAGAGGGGAGAGCTAGGCAAGGCTGGACCTCGGTAGTTATCCCCCATCCTCCACCCTGACTCACCAGTGCCAGCAGGCTGGCCTCTCCCTTTAGTCCTAAAAAAGCTCCTTTCCCATGAGGAGCAAGGAGGGAAGGGCACAATCCCCTTCCCAAAGCAGGGCAGGAAGAAGTCTGGAGAGTTAAGAAATGGGACTACTAGGGAGAATTTAGGCACTTTATGAGGCACTGTGGGCTTTTTTTTCCTGGTGCCCCTCACTTCACATGATAAGAGCAACTGCCTCTAGCCTTCCCTGTAGGGCCTATACTATGTAGAGGCCTAAAACTTTTCTACAAAAGTTACCCACCCATCTTGCCTCAAGCAGCAGGCCACAATAGATCCTGGCAAAGTTGATTGGAAATGTAGGCAGGAGACCTGCAGTGGTGGGGTGGGGTGGGAAGGTGCTGGCATAAACAGCTATGAGAGCTAATACAGGCCAGGGCCAGCCATGGAGCCAGCAGAACGGTGCAGAGCCACTGAGTTAGCAGAGCTACAGGAAGAGTGTCTGGGGGTCAGAGGATACAGAATGGGCAGAATAAACTGGAGTCCATAGATACTCTGCTTGTCCTTTCCTCCTTCTCCAAATACCCCTGCTCACCTGAGACTGATGGGTGAAGGCACTAGACTGAACTGGGGTCAGTCTCATTTTTATGTTATCTTTGTGATGGAATTAAATGAATTACACACAATAAATTTCAGGATCAACATAAAAGTAGCTGGTAAATGTCCAGCTCCAGTCAGGAGCCTAATAAATATCAGCTTTGAATCACTGACCCAGCTGGTACCAAGACCACCACACAGGGTCTATGTCAAGGAGATAGGCTGTGAGGGAGGGGACTTCCTCAGCATTGTGTCTCTGCTTTCAGAATGGATGGGGCACCTCCGGAGACCTCTCCCTTTATTTCATTACTTCTACTTCCTTCTCTAACAGGATTAGATGGCAGTCTATGAAATCCAGGGCATCAAAATTGGCTTGCTGCCTGGAAATGAGGAGAAATGTCATTATGGGTCCTGAATCAGCATCTCACCCCAGCCCCAGGGGCCACCTTGTCAATGAGGAGTTAATCTTTGCCCTGGGTGGTTCCTCTTTCCTTCATTCTCTCTTGCATCCATCCAATACACATTCTGTTGTTCTGGTGTTCAGCTGTTCTGAACAGGAGAGAGATATGGTACTTCTTCCTGTATAAAACAGGCAACCTGTAATCCCCAAGCCATCTGATTCAGATGCTACACAGAGATAATGGGTGTGTTCAATGAGGAGACTTTGAGTGAATCTTGCCCTTCCTGAACCATAGCTACTGAGAGAAGCAGGTGAGGAAGACACTCAGGCCTAATGCCCAGGGACAGAGCAGGCCCAGAAGTCTTGGTTTTAATGTGCAGTAGGTTCCATAGTCAGCCCCAGGGTCACTCAAGCTTCATTCTTCCCATTCCAAGAGTCTGTATAGAGCTGCTTTCTCTTTGGAATTATTTATCCTTGTACCCATTTGACAAGGGGAAAATGAGGCCAGGCTAAACTGGATACCTCTCTACTTCTGTGATGATCCCTTACTCTACCAGCATGTGTTAATGAATTTCTGCACACCAAACTTTATTTTTAAAGGGCAGAAAGGAATCATTATTTAAAGGCTCCTGGTGGTAAAGTGAAGGGTTCTTGTCCAAATTCATCTGATTCATATGGTGGATTTTCATATAAAATATCCACTTTTCACTCTGTTAGTTCAGGGTCAGACGTCTATATACTTCTAACCCTGAACACCTCTGTCCTAGTTGGCACTGTGCCCATTCTTCTATTTACCTCTAGGAAAACACTCTAGACAGTGGCATATTCATCTGCTGTGTGGCTGAAACACAATTCCATCAGCTGATGGAGGGTGGAAGTAGGTCACCTTTGAGGTCCCCACAAACTTAATACTGCATAATTCTTTAAACAGTGGGCACTTTTTAGGGCTAACTATGGATTTGCAACAGAGTTTTAAAGCAACCTCTCCCTGGGAAAACATAAGATATGTCCCTGAGTCCAAGAACTTAAAGTTCTGTTAGCAAAACAAAATGGGGACTTCCAGCCAAGATGGAGGCATAGGTAGACACACTGTGCCTCCTTGCACAACCAAGAGAAGTACAACAATTTAAACACACACACAAAAAAAAACTAGAACTGACAGAAAAATCAAACTGTATGGAAGTTCAACAACCAAGGAGTTGAAGAAGACACATTCATCCAGACCAGTAGGGAGGGCAGAGTCAGGCAGCCTGAGGCAGAGAGGACTCGCAGCAAGGTGGTGGCTGGCAGACCCAGCGAGGTGGCAGATTGTAGAATGGGGCATGTTGTGCAAAGCTGCAGCTGGCAGGCCAGGCAGTCCCACATTCATGCATAGATAAACCAGGTGAAACTGGGGAGCAGGATGGACCACACAACCTAGGGTCCCAGCACATGGAAATAAAACCTGAAACTACTGATTGAAAACAGCTGTGGGGGTTGAGGCGGCAGTAGGAGAAACTCCCAGCCTCACAGGAGAGTTAGTTGGAGAGACCCACAGGGTCCTAGAATGTACACAAACCCACCCACCTGGGAATCAGCACCAGAAGGGCCCAATTTGCTTGTGGGAAGAAGGGGAAGTGACTGAAATCCAGCAGAGAGTGGAGCAAGTGCCATTGCTCCCTCTTGGACCCCATCCCCAATTATAGCATCACAACCCAGGGACTGTGTTGCCCCAATGGGGTGAACACCTAAGGCTCCACCTCTCACTACATAACAGGTGCATCAAGACAAAAAAAAATGGCCCAAACAAAAGAACAGATCAAAGCCCCAGAAATAATACAACTAAGTGACAAAGAGATAGCCAACCTATCAGATGCACAGTTCAAAGCACTGGTGATCAGGATGCTCACAAAACTGGTTGAATTTGGTTGCAAATTAGATGAAAAAAAATGAAGGCTATGCTAAGTGAAATAAAGGAAAATGTACAGGGAACCAATACATTGCATGGGAAGGAAACTGGGACTCAAATCAATGGTGTGGACCAGAAGGAAGAAAGAAACAACCAACCAGAAAAGAGTGAAGAAACAAGAATTCAAAAAAATGAGGAGAAGCTTAGGAATCTCCAGGACATCTTTAAACATTCCAACATCTGAACTATATGGGTACCAGAAAGAGAAGAGGAAGAGCAACAAGTGGAAAAGTTATTTGAACAAATCATAAAGGAGAACTTCCCCAATCTGGCAAAGGAAATAGACTTCCCAGAAGTCCAGGAAGCTCAGAGAGTCCCAAAGAAGTTGGACCCAAGGACCCACACACCAAGCACATCATAATTACATTAGCCAAGATTAAAATGAAAGAGAGAATCCTAGAAGCAGCAAGAGATAAGGAGGCAGTTTCCTACAAAGGAGTTCCCATAAGACTGTCAGCTGGTTTCTCAAAAGAGACCTTACAGGCAAGAAGGGGCTGGAAAGAGGTATTCCAAGTCATGAAAATCAAAGACATACATCCAAGATTGCTCTGTCCAGCAAAGCTGCCATTTAGAATGGAAGGGAAGATAAAGTGCTTCTCAGATAAGGTCAAGTTAAAGGAGTTCATCATCACCAAGCCCTTATTACATGAAATGTTAAAGGGACTTACCTAAGAAAAAGAAGATAAAAACTATGAACAGTAAAATGACAACAAACTCACAGTTATTAACAACCACACCTAAAACAAAAACAAAAGCAAACTAAGCAAACAATGAGAACAGGAACAGAACCACAGAAATGGAAATCACATGGAGGGTTATCAACAGGGGAGTGGGAGGAGAAGAGAGGGGGAAAAGGTACAGAGAATAAGTAGCATAGATGGTAGGTAGAAAATAGACAGGGGGAGGGTAAGAATAGTGTGGGAAATGTAGAAGCCAAAGAGTTTACATGTACAACCCATGGACATGAACTAAAGGGTGGAAAGTGGGTGGGAGGGGGTGTACAGGGTGGAGGGAAGTGAAGGGGGGGAAATGGGACAACTGTAATAGCATAATCAATAAAATATATTGTAAAAAAGAGAAAAAATGGCAAACAAACCTGGTGTTAGAGACCAATGTAAGCAGAGAGAGCCAGTGGCCAGGCTGGAAGAATCCAGAAAAGCTTTGCATAAGTGTGAGTGGAGGCCACTAGGCTTCCAGGGCTGTTATCTGAGTGAGTTCAAATTCTAGACAAGCAGAGACAAGAGTTGAAAGTCATGTTCAGGAAGGAGGAGAATAGGAAAAAGAGGACCTTCAAAGAAAGAGGAGAGATGTTCTGTTTACTGGGTGATAAGAGGAAAGAATGATAGAGGAGATGAAATGGCAAATAAGTCCACACAGCAAAAGGTATCACAAGAGCATGGAGGTTTTAGAAGCTGTAGTTACTGCATTGAGTATGGAAGTCATAAATGGCATAGTTTATTGTTTCAGAAAAAAAACACACACACATCACCCTGGCTGCTGTGACACAGTGGATTGAGTGCTGGCCTGGGAACCAAAGGGTCACCAGTTCAATTCCCAGTCTAGGGCACATGCGTGGGTTGCAGGCCAGGTCCCCAGTAGGCGGCATGTGAGAGGCAACCACACATTGATGTTTCTCTCCCTCTCTTTCTCCCTCCCTTCTCCTCTCTAAAAATAAATAAATAAAATCTTTTAAAAAATGTTTATTGAGTACCTACAATGAGGCAGACACAGCAGATAAACAAGGTCCTGGCTTACATGTAACTTATATTCTAATGTTGGAAATAGAGGGAGGAGGCAGACAGTAAACAACTAAATATATTTTTTGAAAGTTAATTTTCTGATACAGTAAGTACAAACCCAATAAAATGGTATAATGTGAAGAGAAAGTATATTAGGGGAGGGGTTACTTTAGATGGGATGGGCCTCTATCTTAAAGAGCAGAGCCTCTCTGAGAAAATGACATTTGCGCTGAGACCTGAGTGAAGAGAAGCGAACAGCTATGTAAAAACTCACTAGGCTCTCCGTGTAGAGGGAACAGCAGATGCAAAGGCCTTAAGGCAGGAAAGAGCTTCACTTGTTAGAGAAACATCAAAGACAGTGTGGTTAGGGCCCAGTAAGCAAGAGGGCAGGAGGTAGACAGGAGCCAGGCATGCAGGGCCTCCCGAACCATGAGCAGGAGAGGCCTGGGGTATGGAAGGTGCACTTATGGTAGAGAAGCACAGAGAAATTTCTCTGCACCCTCTCTTCCCAGAGGCCAAAAAACTTCTTAACACCAAACAACAGCAAGATTCTGCCCATCCTGGACCCTCAGATCTTAGATGAGAAGCTGGGTTCCAACTGCGAGTCCTGGTCCAAGGCCACAGTGAGCCCCATGATGAACTCTAGCACATCCACCTGTCAGGAAGAAGAGGAAGAGCCTCAGAGGCCTCCGATGCCCCATGAAACGGTGAGTGTCTTCCACTTTGGGCAAGGAGGGTTAAAGCAGCAAGGAGTGATTTGAAAGAGGCTTCACTGCCCCTGTGTGCCTGGTTCACACCTCAGGTGGCAAGTAGCCCTTCCCTTGGCCTCATTCTATGAGTTACTGCAAATGTAAACTTGTGGAGGCTGTGGATTCTTTATCTTACAGAGTTTATCTTTTGAATTGAATGCCCATATGATTTTTTCAAAACAAACCTTGCAACCCTCGTGTAAGCTAGTTCCATTTACTCAAGGAATCTCAACTCAGAACTTCCTCAGGAGCACATCCACTGGGTAATGGGAAGCCCCCAAGAGATTAGTTTTAGCTTCTAGAAGAAGAAATTGAATCTTGAAGAAAAGAGGACACTGTCTTTGTTCACAGAGTCTGTGACCTTCACTGTGAGGGCTGGCATGGCTTTCTATTGCCAGTTAGCCAAATCTTAGGAAAGGATTGGTGAAGGTGGCTGAAATTGTGTCTTAACCTGGGGAGGGGTCAGTGCTGGCCCCTTGCTGCAGAGAGCTCAAGTGCAGGCCACCAAAAAGATGGTCCAGTCAAAGTCCCTAATTGAGGCACCATCCTGATGACAGGGGTGCATTCAAATGTGGCTTCCTCCCATCTTCCTCAGTGGATCCTATGGGGATCACTGCTTCAGAAGATCCTGAGAAAAGGTCCAAGCCAAGGCCTCTGGCCAATAGGGAAGCCCTGGGCTTTCTTCTCTCAAGATCTGTCCCTGTCCACTAGCAGCCTCCGCATCTTCCCCTGTCACTTCTGTGCCTTTCTGGAACATGTCCCTTGGATGAATAGGAAGGGTTGCTATTTGCTGGGTGTACCCAGAGTGTTCCCACATGAAGTGCTCCTGCCCACCCCAATGCAGGGCCCTCCCCGGCAGAGCACTCCCACGCCACCTCCTACACTCCTTCCTCTCACCTCTGCTCCTCAGGAAAGCTGCTGTCTGTCCTGAACTTCCAGCTTAGACATCAGTTGGCCTGGAAATAAAGATTCAGACTTTGTCTTTGGAGATTTTGAGCAGTATGAATAAACCTACAGTTAGTCCTGATCTTTTCTAAACGGTTAAACTGTTATCAGCGAGACAGTGAGAACTTGATTCCTGCCTTCTTGTAGGAAAGATTTTAGTCAAGAGACAAAGTGCACTAAAGCAAGCAAGAATTTATTGGCTACAGCAAAAGTGCACTCAGATGGGATGATTACTAAAGCTTGGGACAGTGAAACAAGGAAGGGCTTAGCATAGAAGAAATAATAGGAGAATCCAGGCTCAGCTGCTTTAGCTCACAGAGAAGTTAGAGAAAAGGGGGCTTTGCAGACAGGTTCAGGAAGTTAGCCCAAGACAAGCTACCACTGCTCATTGCTCCCCTGGTTGCAAGTCACATGGAGTCCCTTATAGTTTAGAAGATGTACTCCCATGGCGGGAGAAGAGGGGGAAAGGAAAGGCATGGGCATGCTCCCAGGAGGGATAGTGAATGCTGGGTCCTTTGTCCAGAGGGTTTTTATTTTCCTCTTGCAGGCAGGAATTTGGGGGGAGGATTTTAGCAGAATATTCATCAGCTTTCCAGGTATGTCTTTTCAGGGTCCTGTTCTCCACTGATTGGTTGGTGCCAGGGCAGAGGGGGTCATTAGTCATCACAGCTGGTCCTGAGGCAGCCATGGCATCACTTGTCTTGTTTTGCTGCTTTTCTGGGCCTGGGGCTGAAATACAACTAAGGCCTACATGTTATCCCTAAGGAGGAAAGGTCAGGGGGTCCAAACCACATGACCAGTGATATGAAAGGTCAGGGGTTCTAACCACATGACCAGTGATATCCTGGGGAGAACAGGTTACCTGGGGGGCAAGGTCCATGTTTCTCCAGTTTTGCTTCTTACTAGGCACCTGGGAGTTTTCACCCTGGTCATCTTCTGTACCTGGCCCATTGTTCTTGTTCTGCTCATGTCTGTCTGACTATCACAAAACCATAAGAGATGGGATGAGATTGCACCTTTAAAAGTCAAGGTTAGCCATGAGGAACAACTGTTTTTAAGCAAGAGGTTGAGTAACCATTGTGAGTGACAGAGGGGAGGAGGAGGAATAAGTGGCCCAAGAGCACTAAAACAGGATTCCGTGAGGCTCTGAGTGCAAACAAGGGCTCAGGGCTGCCTCACACCCACAGATTGGCAGAGGTGTGAGTGGGTCTAGATAGAGCACTCACTCAAGCATGCTCTCCCTAACACCACCCTAACACGCCTGTCAATGGACTGGTCCCTCTAAGCTCCTCTTGCTGGGCACCTGGCGAGGCCACAGCACTGGCTGCTCCCCCTGGTCTGCTGTTGGGTTAGGTGCACTCAGCCACCACCATTCAGTGTCATTTTGTCAATGTGGTACAAATCTCCCATTCTGAATGTCCCACTGGGGTCAGGGTCCCATGGGTGTGATCTTGAGTCAAGTGTAGGGCCTGGGCAGAGCTATAAGAAGGCTTCACCTCCCCTCTGAGCAGCTCAGGAAGTCTTTTGAAATAGGTGGGCTTTAAGTTGTGTAAAGAGTGAAAGTCATTCTGAACATGACAGCTCTCCAAACATTAACAACTTAAAAGCATCCTCCTTCACCCCTAGATACTCCACCCCAGCCCACCTGAGGCTGGGCCACACAATATCCTCACACACACAGCAGGGAAGAGCAGGTGAGTGAGGGGCTCCATGCTGTGTGCAGATAGGCCTGGTTCCATTCACACAGAGCTTATACAACCCCCGCCATTTTCCTGGCTCCCCAGTCCTCAGCACTGAATCAGCATTCCTCTAACCAGCCAGAAAACCAGAACTCCCATCCCTGCCAGGTGCCCACCTGTGTCCAGCTGCGCAGGGAGTGAGGACAGGGGAACCCTGAGGCAAGAAAGAGGCCAAGGCCCTGAGCTCTGGGAGTTCTCCAGCCAGCAGGAGTGAGCCACCCCAGGGAGATGGGGCAGGTGGGAGAGAAGAACAAAGTGATGCAGCTCAGGCACACAGAAACAGTGGTAAGGGATGGATGGCAAAGGGGCGTAGCCAAAACAGGGTATCTTCTTACCTGTCACACCTGCCCAGCATTGTTGGTCACACCTGGTGAGACCTCAGTAAAGAGAGAGAAGAGCAAGGAAGTCTTCATGGAGGAGGAAGGCTATGCTTTGGATAAACAGAGACAGAAGTACTCAGTGGCTATTCAAGAAGTCTGTGCTCAGTGTTGTTCTGAATGCAGAAATTCCAGTGCAGGATCTTCCCCTCCTCTCTCTGGTCTTTCCCTCCTTTCTCCCCCACCCCCTTTCTATTTATGTCTCTCCCTGCTTCTGTCTTTCTCTAGTTAACTCCATTTCTTTCTGATTTTCTGGTTTTCTCTCTCTCTGACTCCCTCTGTTTTCCTCCCTCCTTTCCTCTGCTGCTCAGAGATTTGTGGCAGACCAGAGGCCCTCATACCAGAGATGAATAATTGACAAGGGTTGTTTAAAGATTCAGTGGAGTTTCTCCAACCTCACCACACTGGAATGACTCATTTCTTTCAATCTTTCTTTGAAAGCCTTTCCCTCCTCCCTCCATCTCTCCCCCTCTAGTCCCACATCTACCCCCTTCTGAGCATAAGGCTTTTGTTTCTCTTCCTTCAGAATGATCTCTCAATCCCTCAATTTCTCCGTTTTTAAAATTTATTTATTTTTAGACAGAGGGGAAGGGAGAGAGAAACAGGGGAAGAGAAATATCAGTGTGTGGTTGCCTCTCACTCACCCCCTGCTGGGGACCTGGCCTGCAACCCAGGCATGTGCACTGACTGGGAATTGAACTGGCGACCCTTTGGTTCCCAGGCCAGCACTCAATCCACTGAGCCATACCAACCAGGGCTGATCCCTCAGTTTCTTTGTGTCCACTACCCCAACTGCCCCACTCCATTTAACTTACTCTTAAGTAAGTTGACTTTGGGTCCTCTGGACACCATTTCTGAGAGAAGCGGAAAGAGAGAGAAGAAGAAGGAGAAGGAGGAGAGGGGGAGGGGAAAGAAGGAAGGAAAAGGAGAAGAGAAGGGAGAGAGAGAGAGAAAATGAGGGCACCTCATGGCAGGTGAAGAGTAGAAGGCAGGCCACAGAAGCTATGCTCCTCCAGGTCACACAGCAGAGGAGGTGGGAGCTGGGGCCACAGGAGGGCAGGCCTTCTAGCCCAGGGACTACTTCCTTCCCAGGTAGGTAGAGAGGTGCTGACTCTGCCACAGCTCCCCAGGTAGCTCAGAGCACTTTTAGCCCCTGAGCCTTAATTTTTCCATCTGTAACACAAAATGTTACAGGATGTAGAAGTTACAGGGTGTTACCCTGCCCTATCTGCTTCTCAGGGTCCAATGAAACAGGTATGGGGCCTACAGAAAGGGCTGGCGGTGTAGCAGTGACCCTATGAGCCTGGTCCGATGTGTCTGGCATGGCTATAAGGTGACCAACCATTCTTGTTTGCCCAGGACTGAGGGGTTCAGCAGTGCAAATCAGGATGCAGCTCACCCTACATAGTGCAGGACCTCCCCTGCCCCAGCCCTGCTCCATTCAAGGTTGCCACACCCTTGGGCCCCTCTGCACACGTAGCCATAGGGTACAAACCTTCTGCTCACCAGCCCAGCTCCACTCTGTTCCCTGTGCTCATCAGCTCCTTAGAGTGACCGTGAACTCCCTTCCCCTTTCGGGGCCCCAGTTTCTTCCTCTCTCAGTGGAGGAGGTTGGAGCAGATGATCCGCAGTCCCCTGGGGCTCCTTTGCCATGACCGGGGCCTTGGTTCTGGCCCCAGGCCCCCACCCAGAATGAGATCTGCAGACTGGTGAGGCTGAGGCTTAGACTCAGTCTTGGTTCCCTTGGTAGCCCCCAGGGCAGGTGATGAGTTTGAGCAGGAGCCACCTGCAGCACCAGCAGCAGTCACCTGAGTATGGACACTACCCAAGACAGCAGCCAGTAGTAGCAAGAACATCAACGCAGGGTGATGGCATCACAAGGCCCTGGAGCCTGGGCCTGGCTCCCACAAGCCATAGTGACACAGCCCAACCTGGAAGGCAGCTCACCTGGGTCCTGAGAGTTCAAGGGCTTTGGAGGGGTAGAGAAAACACAACAGAAACAGGGCAAGGCAGAGACAAAGAAAGCACAGCCACCTACCTGGTGCCCACCTCAACAACCTCCAGTCAGATGCCCTGACTCAGTGCCCCTCCAGACCACCCACACCAGCCACCAGATACGCTCCTGAAACACATGCTTACCTGTCCCACCTGCTTCAACACTCCAGGCTCTGTAGCCCTGACTCCACTGCCCAGGCTTGTGATCCCACTTTGCCAGGTCAATCGTCGGTCTTGGTCACCACTACAAACTCCCCTATTCTGTCCACCTGGCTGCAAGGCCCACCTAAGGACAGGTGTTCATCAAACAGGAGCACCACACCACACCCTGCCCCTTCTGGGCCCCACTCCTGCAGAGAGGGGCATTCTCAGCCCCCATCCACTTCTTTGCTACACTCCAGCAGCCCCTGAACTGTAAGCCTTGGGTAGGGGGTGGGAGGTGACTCTAAAATAAGTCTTGTGAGGTTGCAACAGTCACAACTCCTGGTCTCTGCTGAGAACCCTCAGAAAGGGGAGCTCCGCTCCTCTTCCTCTCCTCATTTCATTCTTTTCTTTCTCTTCCAGCTCCCCCAGAGAGAGAGAGAGAGAGAGAGAGAGAGAGAGAGAATGCCTACCAAGCATTTGAGAAAGGAAGGGAAAAAGAAATAGGATTCACCCTAGTGTGTCCCTGTTATCTCCCTCTGTAAGCTCCTCCTGCCACCCCTCTGGTCATGTGGCCCTAGCAAGTTTGAGCCCGTGTTTAACACGTAAGAGGCGTGTACCCTTAGATAGATCACTCCCTCTCTCTGGGCCTGTCTCCTCACTGTAAACTGGTGGGAATACCTCCCCTCTTGAGGCTGTGGGAAGGATTAACAAGAGACTGGATGCAGCAGCTTGGAAAATGTGAAAGTCTGTCCTCTTTCCAGGAGGCTTATTAATAGTCACTATGTTCATGGGGCCCTTCCAGATAGAATAGTAGGGAAGAAGCACAAATGGCCAGGCCTCCCCTCTGACCCCTTCTCTACAGAGCTATTCTCTTCCCCAGCCATCCCCAGAATCTCCCTGGTGAGCTGTTCTCCTCCTCCATCCATCACCTGGGACTAAAGAGATTAATAAACCAGACTCATAACTCAGCTGCTGGGATGTAGCAGATATTTACGGCTGCTTTTCAATTTGCAGAGATTAAGTGTTTGTCAATTTATTGTCTCTTGGTGTGTGTGTAAGCTAGTGGTTGGGCAAGGCCCCCTGCAGGCCAACCCCTCCCCCACTCCGTACTCTGCCTGGTGGGCTCACCACCCCCACACTACTCCACCCCCACCCAGTCCCAGGAGCCTGGTGGGGAGCCACTGGCCACTGCAGTGGGCTTGTCTTCCTGACCAACTTGACCAGACAAGCAAGTGGCCCAGGAAAGGGCCCCAAGGCCCATGGAGCTAGGTATTAGTGAGAATGGGAGGGGATCCTTCCTTAACTGATTTAGAGGGCCCTTTCTGAGCCTCGGCCAACCTCACCTCTCCCCACAGAGCAAAGGGTCTATGGGGCCAACCCCACAATTCCAGACTACTCTCTGGGTACCCAAGACCCCAGAATTCTCCACCCAAACAGACCTGAGCCTGGTTCTGAGGACTGCAGATTTCCTCCCAAAGTCCATTCTCCCAAGGGTCAAATAGTTTCAAGGGGTTGCACCCCTAGGCCCTGGGGGATGGCTGTTGAGAGCCTCCATTTATGTTCTTGTCCTGGATCCTACAGCTGTTAGGGGTGGACCTGGAGAGGGGGAGGAAAGCTTCCCTGGAGAAAGCCCCAGCCAGTCTGCAGAGGCTGAGGGAAGTAAGGCAGTCCTGGGGAGACTGGTGAGCAAGGGGCACCACCCCCAGGGGCTGGGCAGGCAAAAGAGCTCTGTCCACATATGAGCAGTGCTGGGAGAGCTAAGAAGGTGGCACCAGCAACAAAAACGGATCCTGGCTGCCTCTCTATTTCTTGTTAACTTCATAGTCTGCCCCATGCACTTACTCATTCATCTGACCCACGTTTTAAGCATCTGCTCTGTGCCCTATGATAGCCCTCATAGGGGTTATGACTCCTCCACTCATCTGTGCAGCTGTAGCAGGTTTGAGTCCCGTCTCCACCACTCAAGAACTGTGTGACCTTGGACAAATCACTCCACCTCTCTGGGCCTATCTCATCTGTTAAGTGGAGGGAATACTCTCTCTACCTGAATCTTGAGGCTTTTGAGAGAATTAAAGAGTGTAGATGGCAATGTCTTGAAAACCGTGAAGGGCTGTCCATTTCGCAGGAAGCTTATTAATAGTCACTGTGTTCATGGGGCCCTTCCAGACTGAGGAAGAAAAGGGAAGCAGCAAAGCTCACCCAAGCCTTCCCTTCTGACCCCTCTCCAGAAGGCCTTGTCCACGCTAAATGGCCTCGTGCAAAGGTCCCTATGCTCAGGAAGCCAAGTTCAGCAGGAAAGACACACTGGGAAGCAGTGGAGAAGGGTGTATCTGGGACTGGGGTGCAGTTTGCTCAGGGGATTACAGAAGCACAAAAGGGAGTGTACCTAATTCTAACCCCTACCCCACCCTGCCAGGCAGGGCACACTTTACACAGAAGGCCAAGGAGTGGTCCCTAGATGTCACTGTCATCAATGGTCGTTAATATAAAAACCATGATAGATCTTTGATTTGCTGGTAGAAGACCAGTGAAGGTGGATGAACCTGTTTCTATAAGAGGAATCTGAGGACAGATGTGTGTTTGCATATCCTTCTCCCACCCAGAGGCACTATGGGGCTCTCAGGCTAACCAGTCCCTCTCTGGCCCTCAGTTTCTTCATTTGTAAAATGGAGAGAATGCCTCTCTCCAGTGAGGGATGAGGAAGTCCTGGCGCTGTGGAGGAGAGGACTGAGGAGGTGGGTGTGCAAGTGGACCAACCACATCAGGGCCTAGCTCCAAGCACCAAAAAGATTAGAGGAGATACGAATGAGAGGGCCACTGGGGCACAGGGTCCCCCAGGAGGAAAGAAAACACCTGAGAGAGTATGAGGTGGGAGAGGCCCCAGAAGATTCGGGTCCATTTCCAACTCTGCCACTGACTTGAGGACTCACCCTGATTACCTTCCCCTTTCCTGGGCCTCAGTCTCCCGCTCTGTGCAGTGAGGGGCCTGGTTTTGATGATTTCTTCTTTTATCCTGGCAATCAAAGCAGGCAGAAATGGTACCGCCTCCTGGCTCTGCCCTGAGCAAGATGTCTGCTGCTGCCCCGTATCACTGTCCATCTCAGTTCCTTGATTAAATGGTGGGTGGGTGGGCAGAAGTGCAGTTCTCTCAGTAAATAAAGCCAAGATGATGAGGCCATAAATTGCTGAGGGCTGGAATCATCTATTGGTGAGGGCAGGAGGGACTACAGAACCACGGGTGGCTGGGGAGATCTGATAACCCAGGAAATAAGGCTCACCCCTTTGGCAAACTTCCAGCTTAGCCCTCCTTTTAATAACACTAATTATATCCATCAATTTTTTTTTGGTGATAATGATATCATTTTAGTCTTCTATTTTTATTTTTAAATATATTTTATTGATTATGCTATTATAGTTGTCCCAGTTTTTCCCCTCTGCCCCCCTCAGTTCAATATCTCCATTTCCTCCAGCAATTCACCCCCTTAGTTCACGTTTATGGGTCGTGCGTGTAAGTTCTTTGGCTTCTCCACTTCCTATAGTATTCCTGACCTCCCCTTGTCTATTTTGTACCTACCATTTATGCTTCTTATTCCCTATACCTTTTCTCTCATTTCCCCACTCCCCCTCCCTGCTGATAACCCTCCATGTGATCTCCATTTCTGTGAATCTGTTCCTGATCTAGTTGTTCACTTTGTTTTTTGGATTCAGTTGATAATTGTGAATTTGTTGCCATTTTAATGTTCATAGTTTTGATCTTCTTTTTCTTAAATAAATCCCTTTAACATTTCATGGAACAATAGCTTGGTGATGATGAACTCCTTTAGCTTTACTTTGTCTGGGAAGCACTTTATCTGCCCTTCCATTTTAAATAATAGCATTGCTGGGTAGAGTAATCAAGGTTGTATGTCCTCACTTTTCATCACTTGGAATACTTCTTTCCAGCCCCTTCTTGCCTGCAAGGTTTCTTTTGAGAAATTAGCTGATAGTTTCATGGGAACTCCTTTATAGGTAACGCTCTCCTTTTCTCTTGCTTCTTTTAAGACTCTCTCTTTATCTTTAACCTTTGGCATTTTAATTATGATGTGCCTTCGTGTGGTCCTCTGTGGGGCCAACTTGTGTGGGACTCTCTGTGCTTGCTGGACTTATATGTCTATATATGTCACCAAATTGGAAAAGTTTTCTTTCATTACTTTTTCAAATAAGTGTTTAATTTCTTGCTCTTCCCCTTCTCCTTCTGGTCCCCCTATGATTTGGATGTTGGTATGTTTGGAGATATCCCAGAACTCCTTAGACTATCCTTGTTTTTTTTTTTTAATTTATTTATTTATTTATTTTTAGAGAGAAGGGAAAGGGAGGGAGAAAGAGAGGGAGAAAAACATCAAAGTGTGGTTGCCTCTCACATGCCCCGCACTGGGGACCTAGCCCACAACCCAGGCATGGGTCCTGACTGGGAATTGAACCAGTGACCCCTTGCTCCGCAGTCTGGTATTTAATCCACAGAGCCACACCAGCCAGGGCTCCTTGCTTTCTTTCTTTTTTATTCTTTTTTCTTCTTGCTGTTCTAGTCAAATGCTTTTTTTCTTCCTTATGTTCCAAATCATTGATCTGAATCTTAGCTTCAACCCCTCCACTGTTCGTTCCCTGTAAATTTCTCTTTATTTCACTTAATGTAACCTTCATTTCTGCCTGGGTCTTTTTAATGCTGTTGCCATACTCAATGAGTTCTTTGAGCATCCTGATCACCAGTGTTTTGAACTCTGCATTAGATAGGTTGGTTGTTCCCATTTCATTTAGTTATTTTTCTGGAGTTTTGTTCTGTTCTTTCATTTAGGCCACATTTATTTGTCTCCTCAATTTGGCAGCCTCCCTGTGTTTGTTTCTGTGTATTAGGTAGAGCTACTTTGACTCCCTGTCTTAGTAGCATGGCCTATTGTAGAAAAGTGTGCCTGTAAGTTATATGGGGTGGAGAGTTACGTAATCACCAGGGTGGGGCAACCCATTTCACTGCTTTGTGGCTCTGTGTGAGGGGAGGGCTCAGAGAGGGGACGATGCCACTACCTGGCTTCTGGAGGTTTCCCTGGGAGGAAGCTGTTTTCCGGCACTCACCCTGTTTCCAGTCACTTCACTTTCTCCCTGTATGACACTGGTGCCCTTCCAGCTGCTGCCCTGGTGCTGAATCCCAGAAGGTGTAAGCCTGAGTAAGTCTTAAGTCCATGCAGCCCCTTTAAGAGGAGTCTTCTGAAAATCCAGAAGTTTCTTCCACTGCTCCAACCTCCATTGGTTTTTACAGCCAGAAGTTATGGGAATTTGTCTTCCTGGTGCTGGAACCCTAGGCAGTGTGGTCTGGCCTAGGGCTGGGATCCCTCACTCCCAAGGTATCCCTCCTGATTTGTATCCACCAAACATAAATATGGGGCCGCCCATTCCACCACCTTCTCTCCGTGCCACACTGTGTCTCTGCACCTCTCCTCCCATCTCTGCATCTCTGCCCCACTTACCCATCTGGATGAATGTGGCTTCTTTAAATCGCTGGTTGTCAGACTTTCATACAGCTTGATTTTCTGATGGTTCTGGGTGATATTTGTTTTGTGATCTAGTTGTAATTTTTTCTGTAGTTGTGCAAAGAGGTGATGTTAACCTATGCCTCCATCTTGACCAGAAGTTTCTTATTATCCACCAATCTTTATTGAGCTCTTACTCCACTCCCAGAACTTTAATCATAATCTCACCTCATTCCTGCACCAATCTGATGAAGAATTCACACTTATCACCCCCATTTTATAGGTAGAGAAACTGCTAGTTGGTCAGTAGCCCTCCCAGGCCATGGGCATAATGGAAGGAGAACCCTGGTCCAACACAGGTCTGGGCTTCCCAGCCCAGTGCCCACTCCTTCAGCTGCCACAGCTTCAGCTGGCCATACCTCCTGACTCAGAAGGAAAGAGTCTGGTGAGCTTGCTCACCTTCTTCCTTGCTCATCTGGGTGGGTGGGCTGCCTTAGTTTCCCAGTAAACACCAAAACAGAATTCTGTACTCTGGGCCCCCTCCTCAGACATGCCCCAAACCTTTCAGGGGCCTACATACAGTATGTCTAAACTTCAAATAACAAAAAGTTTAAAATCAAGCTGTAGCTAACAAACTATTAAATATGGTCTCTTTTTCCTCCTTGACAAATACACTTTGGCAACATCTCCAGAGAATTCTCAGATTCCATATTGGACCCTAGTGACATGGGATGAGCAGCTCCCAGCCCCCTCCCCATGTCCCTATCTGTGCCCTTCTCATCTGGCTGTTTCAGTCCCACACCCTAATGACCCAATGACCATTCACATAAGGTGCATAAGGGTACATCATCACCCTCAGGAGGACAGGCCAGGAAGTAGAAGAAAATTTCAGGGTGCCAGGTAGCCATGCTGATGTCCAAAAGGGTGCTTAAGCTCTGGCTCGGCGCACCCTCTTGGCCCACCAATTCCTCACCCATGGAGAGAGTTGCAGCTCTAGGAGGGCCAGAGCAGGATCCTCCAACACATAGGGCGGGCAGGGTCTCTGCTTGTCCAAGACTAAGGGGGTACTATCCCTCCCCCAGCTTAGTGACTCCATTAGGGTGGACTCCTGAGCTCAGATTAAATGCTTTTCAGTACAATCCAATTTCCTCCTGACATGGACTAGGAAAGCCCTCTCTCTGTGCATGCGTGCATGCATATGCACACACACTACATTTGTTGTTAAATATCCAGTTGGGTCCAAAGATAATAGAGAAAGGCCAGTTCACTTCCAGTTTAATCAGATAAAATGCCCATTCACTGGCTTCTGCCAGGAGCTGATGTCCCCTCCTCAGCGACACCAGGACAGAGTATGGGGGTGGGGGTGGAGGTGACTGCGGGAGAGGGGTTGGGGATAAGTGGGAACCATGGGGGCCTGAGAAGCTAGAAGCAGATTGAATAGGTGGGCTGTGCTTTTAAATCATCAAGGAGGGGGGCAGTTTTGCCCATGGGGGACTAATTATCCTTCAGCCTTTAGCCAGCTCTTTCTCAAACAGACAAAAGGAGGCTTTGCAGTCCTGATGGCTGCTAAGCTTCTACAAAGAATTGTTTTTACTCTCAGATATGCAAATGTCACTCAGCAAGGTGGACTCTGGGGAGTGCTGAATGGTGGCTCAGGGATTTGGAAGGGCCAGGAGAGGCAAGGGCCTGGGGGCTAGACCCCCTCCAAGGACTAGTGTGAGAAACTGGAGGCATCTTACCCTCCCTCCTCTGGCTGGATGGGGAGCCCACTCAAGCCCTGCTTCACCAACTGGGAGAGTCTTGTGGAGGCCAAGGTGAAGGCTCTCCCTCCCACCTTCACCTTTATGTGGGTGGGAGGCTCCTGTGGATGGCCAAAGGGGCTCCCTCAGGAGGCCGCCTCAGGGCCCAGGAGCTGGTAGTCCAGATGGGGCCCTCCTGCCCACTTCGTCCCCTACAACCTAGGACATAGCCACCAGGTGACCTACCCAAAGCACGAAGTGGGCTGCCTCTGCTCTCAACACTGCCATGACCCCTTCACCTGTTCTGTGAGCCCCTCAGCCTGATGGCCCTCTGACTTCCGGAGCCTGTGCCCAACCCAGAATATTCTACTCACACTCAACACCAGCGGTACTTCCAGGTCCAGGCCTTTGCTTCTCTACTCTGTCTGCCTTATATCCCCTCTCCACCCCACCCCAGGTGCCCAGCACACAATAGGTGCTCAGTAAATTAGTCCAGTGGATACATAAAATGCCCACTTCTTAAGCAGCCACATGGCCAGAAGTGATGACATCTTCATCAGAGAGGGGACGTTTGCTTCCTATTCATCTCCCAGACAGCATCTGGGAATGATAGCAGAAATGATAATAGAAATGATAACCCATACCCCAAGTTTGGAGGCCTCTGTGAGCTATGAAGGGCCTCTGATGCCTGATCATTCACAGCAGGGGTGCAGAGGACAGTGTAGAAGAGTTGGGGGGAGGGTTAGAGACCGAATTCCATCCCTCTCAGCCCCTCCAAAGCCCTCACATCAGACAACCAGCAGCTACTGCCTTGGGGAGTCCATTCCTCCACTATACATGGATCTCAAAAGCCCCAGGACTCAAGATGGGCCTGGTGCAAAAGGTCTGCATCATCAGGATTTCCATTCTGAGACTGACTGGAGGTGGGCAGAGGCCCAGGCATCCCAAGAGACTGAGAGGGGAGGGTGCCTACAAGCAACAGAGCACCCCCACAAAGCCCCCTCCCCTCATTGCTGCTGGCATTTGTGAGGGTCTAGGCCAAGGAGGATTGATGAGGGAAGGCTAGTCATTCAGGGAAAATGGCCAAAAATGCCAACTAACAAGCTGGGAGAACAAGGGCTCTGAAGAGACCAACTGTCTTGTGGCTCAGGCAGCCAAAGGCAAAGTGGGGAACATGGATTTCCAGAAGTATTGCCCAGGAGTCCAGAGGAGGAGACACTCTTGGCAGTTCTGGGGTTAGACTGGAGCCCTGCAGAATGGAGTGGGGTCTCTAGTAATGCAGAACTGGGGAGAATGTGCCAGCCTGTGCTGAAGGCAGGAAGGGTCTTGCCACTGAGGATGGGGGTGGGGGAGTGGAGGGTGGGCAGAAGACATAATGGCCCCTAAAAAAGAATCTAGCCCTGGCTAGTGTGGCTCAGTAGATTGAGCACTGGCCTGCAAACCAGAGTCTCCTATTCAATTCCCAGTCAGGGCACATGCCCGGGTTGCAGGCCAGGTCCCCAGTAGCGGGTGTGAGAGAGGCAACCACACACTGATGTCTCTCTTCCTCTCTTTGTCCTCCCCTTCCCCTCTTTTTAAAAATAAATATCTTTGGGAGGGGCGAGAATCTAGATGGGGCTGGAGAGGCAGAGACAGGTAGGTGAGTGCTGAGGAATGAACACCTACATACACATGTCCTGTGCCCAAGTTCCCTAAGGCATTGCCCAACCATGTCAGCCTCTCCCCAGAAAGCCCTGGGGGTCTGCTTCTGCCACCTCACCCCACCGGGCTTGGACATTTGGAGCAGAGGACCCCTTCCTCTCCACCGACCCTCCTGGTGCTACCTTTCCAGGAGCTAGGATGAGCTTAAAATAGAGGGAAGGGAGGCTCCACCTGAAGCTCCCCTGCCCCCAGTCCCACCCCATCTACTGTGCCTCCCTGAATCCCCCCAAAAGTCCAAGAAGTCTGGCCTGATCCCCTTCCACTACGCCAGAGACTTAGCAGGTGGACCCAGGACCTCTCCCCACACACAGAGTCCTGCTCCAGGGGTCTTTTCTCCATGCCTGGGGAGGGGACAATAAATGAGAAGTGGCATCCCACACTTTCAGGGAAATAATGAAATGGGGGAGAGTAAATGAGAGCCTAGAATTCAGACCTGGAGAGCACACTAAAGACATGATGCTTTAATAGTGGAATCATAGTTCCTTCCAGCCAAGATGACCAGGAACACACCTGTAACTGAAACAAGTTGGGTTTATTAACTCACTGCAGCCAGGAGGCCACCTACCACAGGAGACGGTGCAAGGTGCATCAGGAAGAGTGTTGGAAAGGACAGAAAAGAATAGGCTGAGTTAGGTGATGTGAGGAAAGTTCAAGGACACAGGGCTTTGCTCTGGTCAGATGCTCTTGGGAGGCATGATAACTCTGAGTGAGAATTGTGAATCTTACCCTAAAGGAGGAATGAAAAGAGGCTGAGACTGCCCTTGGTAAGGCAGCATCAGACACTCAGATTATGCAGGGAAGGATGCTGTCGGTCATTTTGGTGGTTTGGACAATGTCCATGTTTCATGTGGTCTTGCTTTTGTCTTGCTCCATGCTGGTCAGAAAGTGGTCTTGTAGGACGCTGTGAAATTATGTTCCACGGGAGAAAACCAAGGTCTAGCAGTGTCTGCAGGCCAGCTCCCAGCCATCAAAGGCTGCTTTTTTCTTTCTCGACAGCTTCAGGCATAGTGACAGAGGAGAGAAGGGCCGGGTGTCCCACACAGTCCAGTGCCTGGTGCTGTGCTCAACCCTAGACAGTCTTTGCCCACTTAACCTTTACCCCAGGCTTCTTCCCAGTGTGCAGATGATGAAACTGAGACTCAGAGAAGCAAAGTGCTCATGTGAGTCATAAGTAACTGGCAAAACTGGGACATAAACCCTGAGCTCCCTACCTCCCAAGTTCCTTCCATCCCCCATCCTTGGTTGGCCTGGAGGCTGAGCTTCTACCTACTCTCACCTTTTGGTAACAGGACCCTAAACGTATCCCCCAGGGCATCCCAGCAGGGTATCTCTTGCTGCAGGGGCTCTGCTCAGCTGTCATAGACCAGCCACAGTGTCACCAGCCACTCTGGCTCAGGCTGGTCTCCTGTGCCTAAAGGTGTGAGGGGTAATGAGACCCCATAATTAAGGTTTCTAGAGACATGGCCAGGAAATTTATAGACAGGCTGGGTCAATAATTGTACTCCCTGCTGCAGATCCAGCAAGACATTGATCAGTGCTCGTTACAGCTCTCCCCACCCTCTGTTCTGCACCGCCACCATCCCCCACATGCCTGTCAGCCCGCCTGTTCACAGCGCCTATGTGCACAGGTTTCACTCAACTAATTTGCACTTGTTGGGACCATCTGTCCTTTACATGTGTCCTTATAGAGTGTGTGTGGGCCCTGCCTCCTCCTCAGATGTGCTCCAGAGAAGGGACATGGTACTTCCCTCAAATGGGGAATCCCACCTCAGACTAGGGTTCCTCAAGGTGGGGAACTGCCCCCTGTCTCAGTCTAGGACTCCTGAGGGTGGGGCTAAGTCTTCTTCCTTCATTTCCCTCCTTATCCCTGGCCTCTCACTCTTGAAAGCCATACAGGCCCCCTCAGAGCCAGACTCCACATCAAGCTATCCCCTGGAAGGCTGGCTGCCTCCAGGGTCCAAGAGGCAGGTCTCCATTTCTGGTACCAGCTCTGGCTCCTGCTCCAAGAACAGTGACATCATTGAATCACTGGGTCAGAGTGGGTGAGAAGCCACTGTGAAGCCTCTCTCTCACACAGCAAGGGTGGCACAGCAGTCACGAATCCTGCAGCCCTCTGGGACAGCATGGGCCTGGCCTGGTGGCTCGGGGATGCCAAGGCAGGTAGACTATTCAAGAACTGAGAAAAGGCAGCACCACAAGTTCACCTGTCCATGGCTATCTCCCATCCATGCATGCTGGTGGCCAACATCCCTCCCCTACACCTCTGAGGCTGCTCTTTCCTCCAGATGGTCTTGGCCCCTCCCAGCCCTGACAGACTGGGCTGTCAGCCCCCAGCACAGATGCCCAGACAGCATGGCTGTCCTGGCCCTGGAGGGTATGAATCTGAGCCGGCTGTGGCATGAAGATGCTGCAGGAGGCTGGGCAACCTCCTGCCTGCCTGGACTCTGGGGTCTGCACAGCATACCGGGCATGTTTCTAAGGTGACCAGGCCCTATCCTAGAAGAGTCTTTATAGCCATGCTTGGTACCAGCATCTAGCTCAGCCCACTTCACCTGACTATCACAGGGTCCTCAAGGGGTATCAGCCTGTCATTCAAGGCCCCCGGACTGGGTCCTGCAGCCATGCCAGTCTCATCTCCCACCACCCTTCCTCATTGTGCCAGGCTACTTCTCACCTCACACCTTTCCTCCTACTGTTCCCTCTGCTGGGAACACGCCCCTTCATCACTGCTTTATCACCTGACAAACTCTTACTCGCCTTTCAAAACCCATTCTGGCTCTGAGGTGCCCACCCTTATACCCCTGCCTATACCCTGGGGTGGCAAGGGGCCTGGTTGAGGGCTATAATGTGCCTGCTGCCACATCCACTAGAACGCAAGCTCCTAGAGGACAAAGACTAAGGATTGTTCACATCTGTATTCCCACTGTCCAGTACAGGGCCTGAGCATGGAGCTGCTGGAGAGGAAACTGGAAGGACCTAGTGTCCTTAGCCCGTGTTGGGCGGCAGGCAGCATCGCCATCCTGCTGCCCTGGCTGCCCACTGACAGAGTCATGGAGGCCTTAGGGGCGGGCATTAGGGCCAAAGGCAGTGCACAACCAGGGAGGTACCCAGCTTCCTTCCCACCCTTGTTCCACCGCACCTGCCCCAAAGCCCATCCCAGGGCACCAGTGGGAGACTTGCAGCTATAACCACAGTGAATCCTCTGAAGAAGATAGCCCTGCACGTGTCCTGCGTGGGTGCCCAGGGCTGGGCTCTGACTCTGGGGCTGGGGGGAGGGTATGATCATGGCCTCCATTATGTGTCAGGGCCACTGGTGGCATTTCTGCCTGTACAGGGTTTTAAAACACATGTCTTTTCTCCCTGGGCACAGGCCGGGCCATGAGGTGCTCCCTGTGACACCTCATGGACAGGGACACAGAACCCTGGATCCCCACAAATTCTCACACACTCTGGAGCAGAGGCCCACAGATAGACAGGGCCCAAAGAGACCTGGTAGCAGCCGGAATCAGCAGCACAAAACACCTCAGCCCTAGTCTCCCCTTCTCCTCCCCTGTGTGTCTACAGTGGCCTATTGCAGGCAGGGTCGGCCTCAGTGTTCAGGAGCTAGGCCTGGAGCTGGTGAGGGTCGGGGGCAGAGCCAGTGGGTGTTCACAGCCAGTGTCCCTACCCTGAGCTCCCCTGAGCTGGCAGCAGGGGAGGTCCTAGCCCTAGTAAATGAGGAAGCAGGAGCTTGAATTCTGCCCTGTGGACTCGAAGGTCACTTGAGGACAGGAGAGCCAGCCCCAGGGTCTGGGAAGGTGGGTAAGAGTATGGACTGTGGAAGCAGTTCCCCCACTGTGACAAGTTCCCTGACGTCTTCCTGCCTCACTTTCCTCCTCTGTAGAATGGGCATCTGCCTTGTCCAGTTACTTGCAGGGGCAAAGTTAAATTAATCATATAAAGTGTTTAGAAGATTTCCTGCCATGCTGAGCACTTATTACTGCCTGCCTGGTTCAGGGTCTGGACATTCAAGAAAGGAAGCCACCATCCCTTCTAGCAAGGAGGGTGGGAGAAGCTTTTGTCTGGAGGTGAGCCCTGAACGATGATCACAGAGACAGGGCGAGGGTGCCTCTGTCCTGTTGCTGGAGGAACTGCAAAGGCAGAGACCACAGAGAACGGATCTGTTCACCCCAAGGTTCTGAGGCAGCAGGAAGTGGACGGATGCTTGTGGAAAAGGGGCTGTGCTGTGAAGCTAGTGGGTGGAGGGGCCAGATCACTCAGGACCCTGACTGCCAGCTGGGTGAATAAAAACCCCCAATGGCACCAGGTATCTCTGTGCTGCCCTCCTCTTCCTTCTCACCCCAGCCTAGTGCCCACCCTGCTTTCTAGGACCCCATGGAAGAAGGATGTGCACTGGCCCCACAAAGAACCCTGATATTCTCACAGCAGCTCTGCTGTGTCATACCACGCTTTAAGAAGGGAGGGGGTTTCTTAGCACCCATTTTATAGATGAAGCCCCTGAGACCCTGCAGGTCCCACTGGGGCTTCAAAGGGCAGGCTCAACTCTTTGGGTGGTCTTCCCCTCCCTCTTAGAATCCCACACTTGATCTGGATCCAGTGAGGACCCTCCAGGGCTTCACTTGGCACCCCCCCCCCCACCTCCTGTCAGCAGGGCCAGAAGACAGGCGTGTCTGGGGCCTGGCTGAACGCAGCCTCCACGTGGTGCATTATTGATGGGGCTTCTGATTGTGCATTTCCCAAACTGTACAGGCCTTTGATGAAAAATTCATGGCACGCCCGAGGACGGGAGCACACTCAATCGATTGGCAGCCCAGCAGGCGCGAGAGCACTGGGCCTCTCTCCATGAGGGGTGGCTGAGGGCTGTGCTGGGAGGGGTTACCAGTCTGGTTTTGCCTTTATCCCAGGCTTTTGGCCCAGGATCCTAGGACTGGAGGGGCACACACAGCAAAAAGCAGAGACTATTTTCCCTGGGTGGTGGGGGTGAGGGGTAGGCTGAGAAGCAGGATCGGGGAGGTCTAGGCCACATCTGGGATGCCATCTGGGTGGCTGGCGCTGTCCAGAGAGGATGGCCATCTCTGTCACACACCTAATTTTCATTTCTCTGGAAGAATATTAGACCCTCCAGGGCCCCTATGAGTCACAGAGAAGGGAGTAACATTTTCAGATCCACTCATGTGCCAGGTACTCTGCTTGGAGCTTCACACCCACAACCTATTTAAACCCCCAGCAGCTCTAGGAAATGGGCTCGATCATGCCCTCCATGTCACAGAGCAGGGGTCTGAGGTTCAGAAAGCCAGCAGATGCCCTGTCCAAGGTCACACAGACAATTAGCAGGACAGCATGGACTTGAACCCAACACTGAGCAAATGCAAGGTGCACTACTTTCCCACTGCTCCTGACCAGCTCAGACGGAGCCACCGAGCAGCATGGGGCTTGTCCTAGCCAGCTCTCCTGTGTCTTCTCGGTTATACAAAGGGAGAAATCCCTGTAAGAAAAACTGAAACTCCCCAGGGTCTCAGAATGAACTAAGTGAAAAATTAGGGCTGCAAATGAGAAGGGCAAAGGTCCCCCTGCAGCACTGACAGAGGCCAGCAACACCCCACCCCCATGCAGAGTCCTGAGCTGGCACCCAATAGCCAGGGGTTGGAGATGCCTTAGTGATGGAGCTTTTGAAACACGTGAGGCTATCTGTCCTGGACTGCACAGTCAAGGGATGGTTATTGTGCCATTAGAGACCTCCAAATCTGTCCACCCATTCATTAAGCAGGTGAACAACTGTTTATGGAGCCCTGGCTCTGCGTAGGCACCTTGCTCAGTGCCAATGGGCATGCCTGTCAGGAACGGTTTTGGGGCCAAGCTCTCCTGGGACAGAAAGGCTGGACCCAGCTTGGCTGGGGAAAAGGTGGAAAGAACCCCTCCATGCCCTTGGAGGGGTCTCCGCAACCCGGGCCCGGGACAGTTAAAGCAGATGGCCCCGCCTTAGTGACCAGAGCCGTTTCTAGGTGGTAGGCTGCCTTGTTTGGGTTTGTTTTCCCTTTGCTTCCCAGTGAGTTACTTTTAAAAACATCCGCCCATGTCTCTGCTGAACTAAAGGGAAAGGAATTTGTCCAGATGATCAGGAAAGGAGAGATGGGAAAGCCCAGGCGGCCCCATGGAGCCCCAGCCATGCTGTCCAGCACAGGAGGAGCCAGGCTGCCAAGGGGGCAAGGGGGTGATGGAGGAAAGGAGAGGGAGGCACAAATAAGGAGTTACTGAGAGAGGGGGGAGCCACAGGAGGAGGGGAGCTGAGGGCAAGGGGCAATCAAGGGGCAGAGAAAGTGGAGATGGAGGGGGCACTGAGGGGGAAACTGAGGTGTAGCTAGAGGGCAGGGCAGGGGAGGATGGGTGCTGACTGGGGCAGAGGTGGAGGACAGAAGACAACAGCCCCTTTCTTAGGCTCCTGCCCCCACAGCTCTCCCAGGCCCTATGCTTCCTTGTAATTCCCTGGCCAAGAAATGAGTCTAGCCTGACTTCAGTCATCCTACCCAGATGCCCCCGATCCTGGAATAAGGGGAAGTGGCCCCATGGGCCTGACTGCTTCCAGCTCAGGGCTGGGCTCTGTCACCAGGCAGGTGCTTGTTGTAGCAACAGTCCCTGGGGACTGACTCATCTGGGGAGCAGGACTGCTAACAGGAAAGATGGGAGAGCCAGGCTCCCCATCCCCTCCAGCCCTCAAGACTGCCCCAGGCCTCCTTGACAGCCACTCTGTAAGTCTGCCCCCACACCCACCAGTTCTGGAAGGATGGGTTGGCTAACCTAGTAGACAATTGTGTTGGAGTATGTTGCCTGGCAACCAGTACAGTTGTTCCCAAAGCAAGTTGGAGCAGGGAGGACCAGAAGATCAGACCTGCAGACATTGCCCAAGAAGCCCATAGTCACAGGAACCTTCCCTGGGGCCTCCAGTCCCTGCCCAAGCCCCCTGAGCCCAGGAACCCAGAAGGGAAAAGGGCAGGGCTCTGGGAAAAATGCTTCGAAGTGACCACTGTCTCCTGCCAATCCAGGCCCTGGCTCTGGCCTCTTGGAGGTCCAGCCCTACATCCTAGAAAGTGGTTGCACCTGGGCTAGCCTGGGGAGTAGGGCCTGGTAGCTTGCTGGCAGTATAGAGCTCACATAGGACAGAGAGGAAGAGAGGATGAGGCAGATGGGAACATCCAAGGGGAGGTGCATCTAACCCAAGTCATTAGAGCTGGCATTGTCTAGCTTCATGATAACAACCTTCTCACTGGGACCCCAGTTGCCAAGACATTTGTTTTTCCATTGTGGCAAGAACCCCAGAGTACACCCCAGCATATACCCCAGCAGGGGTCATCTCCCCAGCTTGCAGATGATGATGGGGCACAGAGTTGGCCAGGGAATTGCTTAAGGTCATATAGCAGGTGTGGACAGAGGCTGTATTAGCCAAGGTTTTGGACTCTCCCTGCCCCTGCACATGGGTGTTCAGAAGTCTAATAAGGGGGATTATAGCAGGAGGTGGCCAATGGTGAAAAGGTCACTTTATGGGATAGTAAGCAGGACCTGTGGGGCCAGTGCTGGGTTCTGTCCCCTCAACAGTCCCCTGAGTGCCTGGCCCTATACTTCCCTGGGCTGAGGGCAAGAGCCAGCTTCAAGTTGAGTCCAGGAGAGGCAGGACCCTGAGCCACAAACCTTTCAGGTGGCCCAGGAGTCTTCCTGGAGGAGGAGAGCCCAGAGTGGAGACTTGAAGGTTGAGCAGGGTTCTGGAAGGCCTGGGAGGGAAGGCTGAAAATGGCAAGAAAGGGCATCTTTCAGGAGGCCCCGCCCCCAGCCCCATTGTCCAGGCCCAGCTCCAGTAGGGCCAATTAGACAGGGGCTGTGGTCAGCGGCCAAGGTCTCGCCACCCCTCAGAGCTTCACATTCACCATGCTGAGCACAAAAGATTTCCAGGCACCACCTCTGCTACAGCAGGAAGGGAAAGAAAGAACAGAAGAAAGGGAAATTCACTCCTTTTGTTTCTCTGCTATAACCTTGGATTAAACGAAGAAGCAATGCCCCCCAACCCCCACCTAGGGAGCCTGTTTGAAACAGCAATTTGCACAGATTCGGTTGTGATTGGAAGGTTCAGCCAACATTCAGAGGGACCTAAGAGCAGGGATCTGGAGTGAGCAGGCCGTGGTCCTAGGACTTCTATGGCAGTGGACTCCATCAGGGCAGAAGCAGAGCTCCTGAGCCTCAAGAGCAGGGGCAGGTGGAGAACTGATCCTCCAGAATCACACCTCTTCCAGGCTCCCACTTCCAGCCCTGCCCTCTGCCTGCCCTCTGCCCTGCCCTCACTACCTGGCCCTGGTGGGCCAGCCCTGGGCTTCATGTCCCCATTGGCAATGGTGGTCACAGGCTTCCCTGGCCTGCCTTCTGCTAGAGAGAGAGCATTGTGGGGAAATGGAGAAGGTTCGTCCTTGTGACTGTGGGGTTCTGCTGTCATACTCTCCTGGACATGGCAAAAGGGGTCCAGGCTGGGTGGGCTGTGGCTAAGGGCAAGGGGGCCACAGGTACAGAGGCATCGTCCTGGGAGCAGGAGGCTTTTTAGCTGTAGTGAGCCCTGCCCCCAAGAAGTACTGTTCTCCTTTGGCAGATCTTCAGCACAGCCGTGGTGCTCTCCCCAGCCTGAGACAGCCCCCACCGGAGCTGTGCTCTGGAGGCCAGCACCGGTTTGCACAGGCTGAATGTTTTCCTTTTAAAGACATGTGGTTAATTCCCATTAACAGTATTAGATCACTTAGATTAGCCAAGAGGGGCCTCTGGGACATCCTGAGGGACCTGCAGGAGTTGAGTCAGATGAAGGCAAATCTGGAAGGAGCATGGACCCCTGACACAAGACCTGGGGGTCTGCTTGGCCTATTTCCCAACTCAGGATGACAACCAGAGACTGCAGAAAGGAGGTGTCAGGATCTCCTGAGAGCTGGAAGGAGACAATGTAGCCCAGGGGTATCCAACTCGTTTTCACTGGGCGCCACATCAACCTCTCAGTTGCCTTCAAAGAGCCGAATGTAATTTTAGGGCTGTATATATGCAACTGTTCCTTAACAGTTAAGCAAGAGCTCGGCACTGCCACCAGGTAGAAACAAGGTGCCAGGCCGGATAAAACAAGGTGGAGGGCTGGATTTGGCCCTCGGACCTTGTGTTTGCCACCTGTGTTGTAGGTATTCCCTCGTGGGATGAGGAATGCCAGGCTGGGGTGGGTCAGGGATGGCTTCTTGGCAGAGGCAGGTGAAACTTTGAAGACAGAAGGAGGCTCAGGCTGGCTCATGAGCAGAGTGAGCAAGGGTTAATTTGTGAAAGAAGATCTAGTGCTGAGATGGACTGCCTTGAAAGTGAGTTTTGGAAGTTTATCGTGAGGGCATGTGGGAACCACCAAAGGGCTTTGAGGCCAGGGAGAATGTTCCAGTTATCTACTGCAGCAAGACAAACCGCCCCAAAACTTGGTGACTTAGGAAAACTATTTTATATTTATTATCCGAGCTCACAGTCCTGTGGGTCAGGCACCAAGCTGAGGCGCAGCAGGGAGGACTGGTGGGTCCCCAGCTGATCAGCCCCCAGGGCAGGGCTGCAGCAGCTGAGGCCAGATGGGCATGGCTGCCTCCCACACTGTCACTTTGGGCTTCCTCACAGTATGGCAGGCTAGAGGTAGGGAGGTTTCTCCTCTGGGAGAACAGCAAGCATTCCGGCAGGAAAGGTGGCAGCTGTGATGCCTCTGATGACCTGGCCTCAGATGTCCCACATCCCAACACTGCATTCTACAAGTCTTTAAGGTTAGTTCGGTTACAGGAGGGGGAATTAGAACCCACCTTTCAGTGAGAGCAGTAGCACAGCCTTTTCAGCCATCTTTCATCTACCAGAGAGGAAGGCTGGGTTTTAAAGCAGCACAAAGAAAACCCAACCGTAAGAAAACCAGAGGACTAGCAGGCTTGCTTGAAGGAGGCTGCAGAGATCAGACCAGTAACCAGGAGCAGCAGGAGGGGGCTGCCCACCCTGGTGCCTGGGCACTTTCTTCAACCAGGAGATGCCGCCTGGCAAGAGGAAATTCCTGGAAGAGGGTGGAAACGTTATATTATTAGCTGGTTTATCAGGGGTAGAAGGGTGTCCTGAGTAGAACTGGACCCTCTCTTTGCCTTAGGTAGGGGTCCAGGGACACCAAGAAACAGGCCTGGCCAGACCCAGGAGACCAGGAATCTTTCTATCACTGACTCAGAAAAGCAGCCCTTCTGGACCCCAGAGTACCTCACAGCTGGAAGGGTATGGGAAGGGCCTGGGTGCTGTGTGTACCTGCCCTCCCCCAAAGACACCTTGCCTAGGAAAAATAGCCCCAGTCCCTGGTGCAAGGAGAAGGTCAAGTGCAGGATAGCATCTTACCGAGTCCCCTTGGAAACTATAGCTCCATGCCCCACCCCAGGCTTTTCTGTGTGGGCTCCCTGCTAGCACATGCTTTCGCCAGCACCCAGAAAGACCCAGACAGAACATAGCTCTGCCCCTCACAGTGGGACAGCCTTGAACAAATGACCCAGTCCTTCCTGCTCTAGGCCTTAGCCTACTCCTCAGAAAACTAGGAATAAAAAAGCTTCCTTGCAGCCCTGGCTGGTGTGGCTCAGTGGATTGAGTGCTGGCAAACCAAAAAGTCATGGGTTTGATTCCTAGTCGGCATATGCCTGGGTTGCAAGGCCAGGTCTCCTGTAGGGAGGGGCAACCACACATTGATGTTTCTCTCCCTCTCTCCTTCCCTTCTCCTAAATAAAAAATTGAAACAGTCCTCCTTTCACAGACTCATTGCTCAGGGCATTCAACAAAGGAGCTGCCCGCACTGGGCCCTGGGACTCCTGCAGGCCCTAGGCTGAGTGTTCACACTGTGTCTTCCTAGGTAGATTGAAGAATCTGGTCTGATATGCAAAGATTTAGGCTTTGGTTGGTGTGTATGTGTGTGTCTGTTACACTTTCTAAGCCACATTCAAGGCCACATTCTCAACATTCTTTGTGCACAAAGCTGAGCTTCAGGTGTCTGCTACTTATACAGGTGTTATTTCAGATGAGGTTGCTTCAGTGCTGTAAGATGGCTTGTGTCCCAAGCCCCATCATTTACCCCCACTACTTGCCTTGGTGTTGGCTCATGACAGAGGCCAAAGTTGAGGTTTAGGATTTGCTGTGTGACCTCAAGCAAGTCACTGCACCTTTCTAGACTCCATAGGTGGTTCTCAGCAGAGGGTACCCATCAGAACCTCAGAGCTGGGAGTTTGATGACAGGAGGTGTGGGAGGGCAGGCTAGATCATCTGGAGAGGAGACATGTTTGCCTGGGGATGGACAGCAAGACAGTCCCCTATGCATGCCACCCACTCCATCATGAGCTGTGGGGCCCCTAAGGCTGGCCTCCTTCCACTACAAGTTGAAGCTGGAGCATCTGTGGAAGGCTGCTGCCCTCTTCCGGCTGGAAAGGAAAACTACAGGGCAGGTAGACTGGGCCTGCCAGCCTGGGGATCCAAAGGTTCGATGGCAACCCAGCAAATCCTCTGCCATGAGTCAGCCTCCCCACACACCCACTGCACCCGCTCCACCCCCATAGAGCCCTGCCACCCACCCTGCCTCTGATCCAGACACCTGCCTCCACCTGACTGGGACTCAGGCCTCCTTCCCTCCCCTAGCAGAGTGAAACCCTTATACACCCTGCCCTGCTGGTCTCCTCACTCTCCAGAAGATCCTTTCTCTCCACCCGCCCCCAAGCCTCTCCTCCACTCTGTGTCCCCAGCTATCTCTGTCCCTTTGCAACCTCACTGTTCCTCTCAGCCCTCTCTCTCCTGCAGACTGGGCATCCAGAGTTCTGGCCAAAGTTACCAGGGGCCATGTTCTCCAGACCACACTCAGAGGCTTCCTCCAAAGATTTGGAAGCTATTAAACTCTTCTTTTTTAAATCCTCACTGAAGATTTATTGATTTTTAGGGAGAGAGAGAGAGAGAGAGAGAGAGAGAGAAATATTGATGTGAAAGAGAAACAGTGAGAGAGAAACATTGATTGGTTGCCTCCCGTATGTGCCCTGACTAGAGACAGAACCCGCAACCTAGGTGTGTGCCCTAACCATGAATTGAATCTGCAACATTTTGGTGTACAGGTCCACGCTCCAACCAACTGAGCCACCCCAACAGGGCTCTTTTTATTTCCTTTAAAAATGTTTTTCTGATTACAGTTGGCATGCAATATGATATTGTGTTGTACAGATGTACAACATAGTGATTAGATATTCATGTAAGTGATGAAGTGATGGCCCTAATAAATCTAAGCCCCATTTGGCATCATACATAGTTATTACAATAGTATTGATTGTATAAACTGTGTAGTACTTTACATCTCCATTATTATTTTTTAAATATTTTCATTGATTGATTAGTTTTAGAGAGAGACATTGATTTGCTCTTCCACCCATCCATCATCCATTGGTTGATTCCCATTCATGCCCCAACTGGGGATTGAGAATCGAACCCACAACCCTCGTGCATGGGGAGGGTACTCCAACCAACTGACCTACCCAGCCAGGGCTTGCTGTAACTATTTTTATAACTGGTAATTTATACTTCTTAATACTTTCACCTTTTCACCCAGCCCCCACCCTCCTCTTTATGTTTTTGTTACTTGTGTGTGCGCGTGTGTGTGTGTGTTCCTTGATCTGTTGTTGTAATTACATGATCTCTTCTTTCTTTTGCCTTATAATTATACTAGCTTTGTAGTTGGTTGATCCACTGCTTTTACTAAATGTTTGGCTTTGTCAGTGAAAATTTTCCTTTCCTATAGTTTTCTATATTTATTCATATTTTTTTACCTATTTTTTTCTACTTAAGGAAGTCCCTTTAACATTTCTTGTAATACTTGTTTTGTGGCAATCAATTCACTTAGCTTTTTCTTGTCTAGGAAACTCTTTGTCTCTCCTTTAATTCTAAATGATAGCTTTGGTAGGTAGAGTAATCTTGGTTGTAGGTCCTTGCTTTTCATCAGTTTGAATATTTTGTGCCAATCCCTTCTGGCCTGCAAATTTTCTGTTCAGAAATTAGCTGGCAATCTTATGGGAGCTCCCTTGTAGGTAACTAACTGCTCTCTTGCTACTTTTAAGATTCTTTTTGTCTTTAGTTTTTGTCATTTTCATTATTGTGTGTCTTGTTGTGGGCCTCTTCAGGTTCATCTTGTTTGGGGCTTTCTGTGCATCCTGGACTTGTGTGTCTATTTCCTTTGCCAAGTTAGGAAAGTTTTCATCACTATTTCTTCGAATAGATATTCAGTCTCTTGCTCTCTCTCTCTTCTCCTTCTGGCACCCCTATGATGTGCATTGGTACAATTGATGTTCTCCTAGAGGTCCCTCTAACTGTCCTAGATTTTTTAGATTCTTTTTTTTTTTTCCTATTTGCTGTTCTCACTGGGTGTTTTCCACCACCTTGTCTTCCAAATCACTGATTTGATCCTCTGCTTCATCGACTCTACTGTTGGTTACCTTAACATATTCTTCATTTAAGTTATTGTATTCTTCATTTCTGACTAGTTCTTTTCTTAAGGTTTCTATCTCTTTGTGTAAGTTCTCGCTGAGTTCATCTATTCCTTCCCTAACATCGCTGTGCATCCCTGTAACCAGTGTTTTGAACTCTGTAGCTGATAGATTGCTTTTCTCCATTTTGTTTAGTTCTTTTTCTGGAGTTTTGTCTTGTTCTTCCATTTGGGACATGTTTCTTTGTCTCCTCATTTTGGCTGCCTTCCTGTGTTTGTTTCTATGTATTAGGTAGAGCTGCTACATTTCCCAGGCTTGGCAGAGTGGTCTTATCTAGTAGGTGTCCAGTGGGACCCAGTAGTGCAATCTCATTGCTCACCTGAGCCAGGTGTTCCAGGGCTCTATCTTGTGTGAGTTGTATATGCCTTCCTGTTGTAGTCAAGCCTTGATTTCTGTTGGCAAATCAGTCAGTGGCTGGCTGGCTGGGAGGACTGACCATGACTACAGCAGATAAGCTATTTTGTGGGAGCTCATCCCATGGAGCAGGAGTCTCTCTAGTGGGGTTCCAATGCCTTCCATGTCCACCCTTTAGGTGCACCATTTATGGATCTGGTGGTGCTCTGGTATAGTCTGAAGCTGGCCACTAGGTGTGTAGGTTCTGGAGGCTCTTGGACAGGGCTCCGATGCAGGCTAATGCTAGCCATCATTTGTGCCTGGCTGGGGGCCACCTGGTGGGAGCTATAAAGTAATATGCAGTTGGTTACCACTTGTGCAGGTGGTGCTTGGGAGATGTTATGCTGCAGACTAAGGCTGGCTGCCACTAGTGCTGTGCTTGGACCCTTCGGCGAGCACCACAATGTGAGCTGAGGCCAGCAACCACTTGTGCTGGGCTTGTGGCCACTTAGTTTAAGCTATGTTCCAAGCCAACACTGACTGTAGCTTGTGCCAGGTGTGGAGCCACCTGGTGGGTGTTACAATGCAAGAGGAGCCCTGTCACTGCTTGTTCTGGGCTTGGAGCCACTTAGCAGGAGGTACAGGGCATGCCAAAGCCAGCCATTGCTTATTTGGGGTTTGTGGATCTTTGAGAGATTTTAGAAAAGTCTCCAGCATGTGCTGAGGCAGGCCACTTGTGTGGAAAACCTCTGGAAATGGCTTGGGCTGCTGCACACAGGTTGGGTGGGACAGAATCTCAGGAAATTATCAGGGCAGGTGAACAGTGCTAGGTTAATCAGGAGCTAGATTTGGTGCCCAACTGCACCTGCAGGCTGGGTGAGGGGAAAGTTCAACAAAAGAGTAATGGTGCCTGCTGGCACTTTCATCCCCAGAGAGAGTTGCCCTGACAACTTCCCCTCCAGCCCTCACCCCGAAGCTAGTGGGTTCAGTTCCTCCCCTTAGGTTGCTAGCACTTTTTGAGCTGTTTTTCCTGCAAACCTAGAACAAGTGAGTTTGTGAGCCAATAAGTCTGTGCACAAGCTCCTCAAGAGGAATGCCTGGGCCTCCAGTAACCCTGTGTCTCACTCAGCTGCTATCCTTGCTTGTTTTCTCAGCCAGAGGATGTGAGAACTCCTCCTCTGGGCACTGGTGCTTCAGGCTAAGGGAGCCCAGTGTGGAGCTGGGACCCATCTCTCCCCAGGGGGGACCTCTACACCCATCTTGACTGGAAGTGAATCCTTCTCTCCTTTAAAAAAAAAAAAAAAAATTTTTAATTGTGAAGTATAACCCACATGTATAAAATTGCACTGAATATAAAAATAAAACACAACCAAGTTATAAAATAAATGCCCTTGAAACCATCACCCAGGTCAAGAAACAAAACATCACCAGAACCTCCTAAGACACCTCTCCTCTCCTAGACAGGACCACTGTGCCAGCTTATTGTCTTGCTTTGCTTCTCTCTCTTTTTTTAAAGATTTATTTATTTACTTATTTTTAGACAGAGGGGAATCGAGGGAGAAAGAGAGGGAGAGAAACATCAATGTGTGGTTGCCTCTCGCACGCCCCCTACTGGGGACCTGGCTGCAACCCAGGCATGTTCCCTGGCTGGGAATTGAACTGGTGATCCTTTGGTTCGCAGGCCGGTGCTCAATCCACTGACCCACACCAGCCAGGGCACTTTGCTTCTTTATAGTGTCATCACCTAACTGTGCCTTCCTAATTACTATGGCCTAGTAGTCCCTGTTGTTAACTTTAAAGGATATCACACCATATGCATTATTTTATATATATATATATTTTTTTTTTTTTTTTTTGCTCAATTTCCTGTGTGAGATTCATTTGTGTGTTTGCTTTGTGCCATGGCTCCTCTTTTTTTATCACTGTGTAATATATCCTACCACGTGGGTCCCCACCTATCCCTTATCTCTGTCCAATAATTCCTTACTATCTTACCAGGTCTTTAATAATTTTAAGAAGGTAGTTTTCACTTTGTATCCAGGTTTTTAGGTTATTTCTGGGGTCAGGAGTTCTATATTACCCAATGCACCATTACTCAAGGTAGAAGGCTATTGTCCCTCCATTCTGAAGCTCTGCTTTTCCAGCCTGATTTGGCCCCTTTTCCTCCCACTTCTCTGACAATTGCCCTGATCTTGAGGACTCCTCCCTCACTACCACCCCCTACCTTGTCCTTAAACCCCATCCTTCACTCTACTCCACATGTCCCCTGACTATGGAAGTCTCCTCCCTTCCAAGGCTTCACTCACACCTCTGAGGGCTGCCTGCCTACCCTGCCAAGCTTGACAACCATCAACTTCCTGTGGCCACCTCCACCTGGAGGTCACACAGGCACCTTATACTCAACATGACCCGACCCTCCCCAAGTCAGAACCTTCTCCCCCTCACTTCCTGCATGTATCCCCCCACCAAGACCCCAGATACTCCTCCTCCTCTTCTTCCTCCTCCTCTTCACTGTCCTTCCTGCAGCTCCTGCCCTCATCTCCATGCCCACTGCCTTTACCTGGACAGGTCTCATTATGTGTCACCTTGCCCACTGTTCTGGGTCTCCAACCCCCCATTTATTCTCTGTGTCGAGCAACCAAGGGGTCTTGTCACCTGTACCCTGCCACCCCAGTTTAGGCCCTTCAGTGGTCTGCAGGACAGTGTCTAAGATCCTGAGACTGCCCTTGAAAACCATCTTCTGTCTTCCCTGACGCCTCCATCCATATTCCTACCTGTCCTCCCCACACCCTGCTCTCCTGGAACTTGCCTGCTTTGTTCCTCATCACACATTCTCTCACCTTCCTGCATTTACTACAATGTCTCTCTTTTGCCAGAGAGACTTCTCCCACCCCAGGTAACACCTCCTCATCTTCAAAGAGTCAGCTCAAATTATCACCTCCTCTAGGAAGCCTTCCTGGACACCAGGATGAACTCCCCTCTGGCACAGGCACTTCCTGTTAGTCTCTTTAGTGTAGAGGTGAGAGCACCACAGGCAGAGACAGTCTGGGCTCCTCCGTGCTTCATGGCCCCAGCTGGGCACAGACATGGCACACAAGGCTCACAGTGGCGCTCAGAGGCTGTGAGTGGCTGGGTATTTACTGATCTTCTTCCAGCCTGGGCTTTAAAACTCATCATCATGACCTTGGGCACACTGCTGAGAGCTGGGGCCCTCATGGGGAGAGGGTGCAGTGGGCACTCAGGGTCAGTGACCTGGAGGATGTGCTAGACCATACAGGCTGGGCACTGGGGGAATGAGAGAGCAGGCAGAGGGGTAGAACTACAAGAGGAATCTAAGACATGGTGTCCTGTGTGTTCTCAAGGCTGGGCTGTGACGCAGAATGTGGCCTTGAGTGGGGAACCTAGCCCAGGCTTCTGTGATAAGTCAGGCTGCAGCCTCTCAGTCCAGCTGTGCTGCCCAAGGTTGCCTCTGAGTTCTGAGGGTGGGCAAACTGAGAGGGGAGGGCTGCCACCTCTCCAGGTCCCATGGACAGAGGGTACTAGCCAGGGTAGAGACTGAGGGGATAAGCTGGGACCAAGGTCCTGCTCCATCTTCTTAGGGAGGCCTCATGCTCAGAGACCACCAGGCTAGGGGTGACGTAGGGGCCTGGGGAAGGTCTACAGAGCTAATCTCCAAGGGTAGAGTCTTGAAGAAGCCATGGCTCTTCTTCTAGCAGGAGCCACATGGCTGAGGAGAAGACACCCACTTCATCTGGCCCTCAGCTTTCTTTGTCTGTCAAGGGGGGATGTTAGGAACAGAGATTTGTTCACCCCTGGGACTGCTGGGATGAAGAGCAATGGGATCCTAGAAAGGGCGAGCCTTGAACGGGAAGGGGGATAATCAAATTCATGGGGCAGGTAGAAGGGCTGGCAGCCCCTTCCCCTGGGACTCCCTCCACACCCATATGCACACATACACATGTGCTCACACACACACTGGCAGTCTTCGTGCGATTCAAAATTGCTGGGTAGACCATACAGGTCAGGTTGTGGGAAATTTGGGGGCGGGGGGAGTCTCTCTATAGATAGCTCAGTAGGAGTGGAGGTAGGAAGGGAGGAATTAGAGTGTGGGAGGGGAAGGGCTGGGTCAGTGTGCCTGAGGGGGAAGCTTATAAGGGGCCTCGCAAGCCGGAACTTAGACTTTGCATCTGGTCCAAACTCAGGAGCTCACTCTGAACCACAGCCATGAAGATCTCAGCCCTGCACCAGCATACACCTAGATAAGGTGCCCAGACTGCAGCGTCCGGCAGCATTCTCCCTTGTCCGAGGCCTCTCTCCCTGACCCTTACTTTGGGCAGGCCCCACCGGAGGAAGAGCTGGTGAGCCAGCAATGGGATTAGGCTGGCTTATTCACATCTGCTCATTTTGCCCTGTAGTGGGCCAGGTGCCAGTAGGAACAGTGAGATGAGCCACAGGCCCACCTCTCCTGACACAGGGAGGCCTCAGCACGTTAGCCTCCTTGAGGATCAGACAGGGGAACCCCTTATTCCACCTCCACCCCAAGGCAGTCTTGGCCTCAGGGACAAAGGGCAGAATGGGGTCTCAGGACGTCAGATGGACACTGGTACTTACATTGGCCACCTCCTCCATCCATGTCCCTTCATTTCTGTAGACAGATTCAGTCAAAGTCAAGCCATTCTTCTTCCCTCTGGGAGAGGCCCCCACCCTCCCTCAATTGAGTGGGTACAGAGAACACAGTTTTAGAGCAGAGGTTGGGTTCCAGCACTAGCTCCACATTTGCCAGCAGTGCCCTTACAGCACTGAACCAGTGTGAGTGTGAGGACGTTCCGAGGCATGGTGCCAGCCCTTGACAAGGATCAGTATGTATGCCTGCTCATCCTCAGAGGACCCTGTGAGGAAACATCACTGAGTTGGGAGGCCTCCCAGGGTGCAGAGGCTGTGGTGAGGGACTGGGAGCAGGACCCTCAGAAACCTTCCCAACTCAGGGCTGAGAAGAGCCCATTGTTGCTGAGAGCTGGGAGGGTCCCTAGAGGAGGGTAGCAGTGTGGAGACTTCGTGTACTTAACCAAACTTGAGCCAGGATTTCATTTTTTAATTTGCTAAATGTTTTTAACTTATTTAAGCGTGCATTCAGATGAATGCACAAAACATAAATGTATTCACTGTGGTGACTTATTACAAAGTACATAGTAAATGCTCAATGAAGCTCAAAAGGTAGAGCATTTGCAGCAGCCCTGAAGCTCCCTGGTGCCTCCCAATCATGCCCTGCCTTCCCCAATGGATCTCATCCTCTGACTTCTAATTTTATTGCTTGAGTTTGTCTGCTTGTGAGCCAAATCTACATGGAATCCTAGAGTGGGTATATTTGTTGGATTTCTTTTGTGCATGATGTTGAGATGCCTCCATGTGGTTTCATGCAGTTGGCCCCTCTGTGTTGCTGTGCAGCACTCACTGTGTCACTCTCTCGCCATTCTACTGTGATGGATATTGTGTCCTATCTGGTTTGGGGTTATGACAAATAAGACTGGCAGCAATATTCTTCCCCCTGCTTCTGGATGCATTCACACTTGTGTGTTTATTGGGTATGTACTCAGGAGTACCATTGCTAGATCACAGGCTCTACGTATGTTCAACTTTAATAGTATCCAGTATCCAAGCAGATCTCCACAGTGATGAGGGGGGTAGCCGGGAGGAAGAGGAAGGGGTCTGACCTGCTGATGAAGCAGCCACTGCACAGAGATGGGGTGGGATGAGAACGACTCTTCAGGGTATGCCTGCCCCTGCGGGCCCTGTACCAGCTGCGCACACACGCTGACTCTGAGCCCCGCAGCTCTCATGCTGTCCTGTGTGAGGAATCTGGGGCTCAGACCGGAAAGGGCCTGTCTGAGCTCACTCAGTGAATCAGCAGCCAGTCTGGGCTCTGACAGGGGCCTGGCCACAGAGCCCTGTGTGTGTGCGGTCTCAGGGCTGGCACCTACTTAACTGGGCTGTCTGAGGGCACCAGATGGCAGATCTGGAGGAGACAAGACCTGGAACTCCACTGGGGCAGATGCTGAAGAGAAGGACCCCACACTGGCACCAGTTAAAGGGAGTCCAGCCAGCGGGCTAGACAGCAGCAGGTGACAAGTAGTGTCTGATGAACCCCTTCTGTCCATGAGCTCCTCCCTAAGAAGCCAGTGGCCCACCCTGCAGCAGGTTGGTGGCAGTGGCTGGGAGCTGAGCCACATCCCCAGTCAGCATAAGACCTAGGTGGAAGGGGGGTGCAGAACCCAGCTTCCAGGGGGCAGGGGACCCCCGGCTGTTTTAGAAGCCCCGCCCCCACAGGCAAGTCCTCCACAGCTGCAGGGAGGCCTAGCAACCAGGTTCAGCTGTCTCCTGCTGACTCCAATCTCCTCCTTTCATTCCTCCCCCAACCCTACACCCAGCTCCTCCCCCCATGCACCTTTCTGGTCAGGTTTTGGGGCCCTCTGTTACATCTTGTGCTGTTTAGATTTAAGAAACTCCCTTTGTGAAACCTTTTCTAAATAACAAGAGGGTATTTCTCATTATATAATAAATGCATGTAAATGTAGCTTATTAATTCTGTCATGCATACATAAGGTCAGACATAATTTTTTCCCCAGATTGAGATCATACCGATAATGTTTTTAGTAACCTGTTGTATCATTTCCCAATATATTGTAATGTTTCCATGAGGGGCATCATGGCAGGATTGTACAGAACTGAAGAACACAAACTCAAGTGCCCACAGGTGTTTTCAGACCTTGGCTTTGCCATTCAGTTTTGTGACTGAGAAAGTTTCTCACCTCTCTGGGTCTTGCTTTCCTTGTCAGTAAAATGAGGCTGATGATAGTACTGACCCTCATAGGCTTGCTGTGAGCACTAAATAAGGGAGGCCCTCCCCTCACCCGGAACACAGTAAAGCTCAATGAACACCAGATATTAGGGTTATTGTTGTTCTTTTATTTTTTTAATATTTCTTTATTTTTAGAGAGCAGGGAAGGGAAGGAGAAAGAGAGAGAGAGAAACGTCAATGTGTGGTTGCCTCTCACACGCCCCTACTGGGGACCTGGTCCGCAACCCCAGCATATGCCCTGACTGGGAATCGAACCAGCAACTCTTTGGTTCACAGCCCGCACTCAATCCACTGAGCTACACCAGCCAGAGTGGTTATCATTATTCTTAAGCTAATGTCGGAGCCTGGCATCCTGGCCCTATCTCCACCCCACAATCCTGGGTTGTGATTTGGGCCCCCCAGGCCTACTTTGCATCCCTCCTGATCTCAGGGATTGCTGGGGCAAGGCAGGGGTGAGGGGACTGGTCCCTGGGGTCAGTTCCCAAATGGCATTCATTGGGGTTTCTGAGAGGTTCTTCCCTGAGTTCTCAGTGGCATGAAAAAGGAGAGGACTTAGAAGGGGGGAAGGAGCAGGGGAAAGGCAGAGAAGTGGCCCTGGAAACCTGGCTGCAGGCCCTTTTGAGCCTCTGTTGCTCTGGGTCTTCCTCATCTGGTGTCTGAGCCCCGGGTCCCCTAGCTGGCATCACAGGAAGAGAGGGGACCTCTGGGAAAGAACACCAGTGTCACTTCTCTCACGTGGCCAGAAGGAGTGCAGACCAAGTCATAACCACCCTCTGAGGAGTTGCTGAGACTTGCAGGCATTCTGTTCATCAGTCTTGGGGTTGACCACTGACTCCCAAGTGTGGATGCAGATGTGGGCTAGAGGCTCAACTCTGAGCTCTGGGATCCACAGGAGATAAACAACTACCGGCGGGCCATGGAGACGATGGCTGAGGACATCCTGTCACTGCGGAAACAGGCCAGTGTCCTGAAGGCAGAGAACCGCCTGCTGAGGAGCCACCTGACCTGGGAGGAGATGGACAAGGAGCAGGACGCTGCTGGCCAGACCCAGATGCCAGGTGAGGGTGTGCAGGCTACTGAGGGCATCTGGGTACCCACCTGAGCCTCAGCTCTTAATTCTGGGGCAAAGTGGTAGGGAACCTTTGCCAGGGGTACACCTTACTGGACATAAGCTGATAGAAGCCAGCTGGGCCCTTTTCACAGTGGGAAATAAAGTCCGGTCCTATCTCAAGCCCTAGGACTGAGGGAGACACCTGTCCCCACCCCCAAACTGTTCTGATTTGAGCTGGAAGGTGCCCCCTGCCTGAGCCAGCTCTCCACCTGCTCCCACCACAGGATCCATGAAACAGAAACTGCTGCTGAGTGAGCTGGACATGAAGAAACTGAAGGGCAAGGTGCAGCATCTACAGAATGAGCTGATTCGAGTGAGCTGGGGCTTGGGGGTCAGAGGACATGGGAGGGAGGGTGGGAGTCTGCGGAGAAGCCTCTGGGAGCAGAATGGAGAAGGGCTTAGAGGGCCGGGGGCCAGCACAATGGAGGGCTCAGCAGAGGGGCCTGGGGTGAGGCCTCTAGGCTAAGGGTAACACCCAGGGGAGTGTTACTCAGGGCACCCCTCCTTCCCACTTTCCCTCTTACCCCTCCCCCACCACCAGAAGAATGATCGAGAGAAGGAGCTTCTTCTCTGGTACCAGTCTCAGCAGCCACAGGCTGCACTGCTGAAGCGGCACCAGAACAAGCTGCGGAAGGTGACAGCGCTGGAGGAGACCGTGCGGCACCAGGAGAAGGCAGGGCCAGGGTCAGACAGCCAGGGGCCAGCCAGGGAGGGAATGTGTGGAGCCCCCAGTCCAGCCCAGCCTCTGCCTCTGCTCCCCAGGTGATTGAGAAGATGGAGCAGGTGCTGAAGGACAAGCTCCAGGGGAGTAATGCGCCCCCATCCAACAGACTGCCGGAGAAGCCCAGCAGGGGTGAGGCTGCTCCCCGGGGTGTCATCTAGTCTCTGGAGTCCCTGCCTCCCAGGGATTCCCAGTTCCAGGAGCACCTTCCAATTGCGGCAGATGGTGGTACCCCCCCTACTCACAGGTCCTCACAATCTCTTCTCCTCCCAGGGAGCCCATAGGACACAGTGTATAAGCCAGGTTAGAAAGATGGAGGGGAGAAGCCCTGCAGACCAGAGCAAGCAGAGAGGGGCTACCCAGGAAGTTCCTCATTTCTTAACCCTTCAGAGTATTTCTTCATCTCCCATATTTTCAAAGAGTCTGCTTCTATAAACAAATAAACACACTTTAGATAGATCAATGGTTTGTTTTCTCCATTGATATTAACCAAAGTTACCTAGAACTGCCATTCAATGGCTCCCGTGAGCAGGAGAGAACCAGGTCCCCCATATTAGGCCCAAGCAGAGAGCTTCCCTGAGCCTGACTGTGCAGCCTCATCGGGGGCCCCTGTGTGCCCAGCCTGCACTCAGACTCTACTGCATGGGGCTGGGGGTGGTGGGCGTTTCTAAAGGCCTGCCTTTCAGGAACCCTGAGGTCACCCAGTAGTGGAATGAGAGACAAGAAGGCAACCTCAGGAGGGGACTCAGCCAGGGCAAAGGCCCAGGGAGTGGCCATGCCAGAAGCAGAGAAGGGAGGAGAGATAGAGAGGTGAAGAGCTGCAGTAGACCCAGGACAAATGGCTGGGGTAGGGGGTGGGAGGTAAAACACTGGGGTCAGATGCTAAAGAGAGAAGAATGAATGCCTAAGCAGTATGAGCCTGATCCCATGGGCAGTGGGGAGCCATTGAAGGCTTGGAAGCAAAGGAGGGGCAGAGTGGAGCAAAATGCTGGAGCAGATCAGACTAGGGACATGGAGGCAGGAAAACCCATGTCACAAACATCTGTGGCCATTTCACATGCTGTGGACTTCCCCGGGTCCTACAGGAGAGAACCTGCCTGTTGACCAGTACACAGCACTACTGGCAGAAAACTCAAGGCTGCAGGCCGAACTGGATAAGAGCCGCCACCAGTCAGCCCCCAACATTCTGCAGCAGCAGGCCCTGCCGGTAAGAGCCACCAGCACAGGCTTGGCCTGGGCCTGCCTGCACGGGTCATCAGGTGCCCAGCCCTCATTCAGCACAGTCCAAGTTGCAGACTAAGACCAGGAACTAGGTTTCCCAGTGTCTCCAGCATGCCTGGTGTCCCCAGGAGTGCCAGCCCTCAGGCCTCACTCTTTCTCCTTAGGGAACACACATGGGTTTGAAAGCTATACCTTGACCCTGATCTAGCATTCTGAGAGAAAGCAAGCCCTTGCTGGCCTGGACCCCTGATTCCTTTTGGCACCTGGCTGGCCTCCACTTGGACTCCACACAGACCTTTCAGAAACTCCATTATGAAGCATTTCCTGAGATTGGTACAGCCTAGAGAGCCCTTTTCGGCCTTCGCAGATGGACCCCAGGGAGTTGGGAGCGGGGGACCTGGCAGAGAGGCTGCAAGAGATGATGGCTCAGGCCACTCCAAAGGCACAAAAACCCTGCTGGCACAGATGGGTTCCCCAGGCTTCAGACATGCCCTGGCCCCTCGGCACTTCTGAGGCTGCCACAGGTGCCCTGCCCTGTGCAAACCCAAGACAGGACATTTGAATTACAGAAGGGGAATGGCCCAGGGTACAGGAGAGTTTTTCTCTTCATCCCAGGACTCACAGGAGGTGAGTTGTGTTTGAAAGCACAGCTAATGCATGGACATCCAGGTACAGTACCAGGGGCAGGGGAGCCCTTGTTTGACAAAGAGATTCTTCACTTCCTGCACCAATGAGCACTCCCTTGTGCATTTCACATTAAAAGACTGATGTGCGAAAACCATGTACCCAAATCTGTGTGGAGAGCAGCTGTGGAGAAAAAGCACATGCCATGCCAAGTCTGACCTTTAGGAAGAGGCTTCAGCCCTGGGTCTGAGCTCTGCATAGGAGAGCTGAGTTTGGAACTCAGACCTGGCTAGTTCCTCACTCAGCATCTCCCGGCCTTCTGAGCTCCCATAGCCCCAGCCCCCACCTGGAGCCATATGTGAGTTTCTGCTTTGCTTGCAGGATCACCTGGACAACTCTTCAGACAAGTTTAACCTCCTGGCCAAGCTGGAACGAGCTCAGAGCCGGATCCTGTCCCTGGAAAGACAGGTAGCTGAGGCAAAGCAGTTGGTCAGGCTGGACAAGCTCACCACTTGATCCATGAACAGGGTTAGCACTTGGTGTATGAGCAGGGTCAGGGCTCACTGTGAACAGGATTGGGGCTCAGTGTGAGCAGGGTCAGGGATCACTCTGAGCAGGGCCAGGGCTCAGTGTGTTGTTGGAACTCAGGGAAGATCCATCTGAGTCTTAATGAGACTGTAACTTGGACCCTCCCCACTGAACCATGCCACCCCTGAGGTCTCTTGGGAAGCTCACGTTGCTCAGGGTTTTGCTTTCTGCCCAAAGAGTAGCTCTAGTTTCAGATCTCAGAAGTGGGCCCTGTTAACTAGAGGTTCCCCACCTGTCCCTCCCCTTGGTGGCAGTTAGAGGACTCAGCTCGACGCTGGGGACGAGAGAAGCAGAACTTGGCCACACAGCTGCAGGAGCAAGAGCTCGGCTTGGGTCACCCCTCAGACTCCATCATCACAGACCTGCCCGTGAGTGATCCCCCTGGAATTTCTCCCCAGGATTCGGGCAATGGAGCTAGCAACCCCCACCCTGAGTCACTGGCCTTGAGAAAAACTGTCCAGGGGGCCAGCTCCCTGGCTGGAATTCAGAGGACAAATCTCAGCCTCTACTCTATTACCAACAGAATTCCTTGCCTTATCTCAATTTCTTACCTCTCTAAGGGGACTAGAAAACCCTGACAGAACTATCTCCTCCCCCACAATGGTGGTGAGGATGAAAAAGGAGATGGTTGTAGATGAAGTGTTGCCCACTTGGGCACTTCTCGACTGCTCTGGCACTGGTTGTACTTTAGGACTGGATTTGCTCATAAGCAAAGTAGCTGTGGCCACCACCCAAGTCCATAATGCCTAAGATTGTCCCATAAGCACACCCATCTTGGGCAACTGCAACTCTGCAGACCTGCTAGAAATTGGGAGTATGTTGCCAGAGAGAGAAGCATTGCCAGCTTCCCCAAAACAAACAGACCTGCTCACGACTGTTCCTCCAACTCAGCTGGGGCCACCCAGCCCCCAACACAAAACCCCTGATTGCTCCTGCTCTTGAGCCATTAGCACTCAGCTCACTTCCAGGCTCCCAGACAGGCCTTTAAATACAGGGGAACTGACAGGAAACATAGGGATTCCTTTGCAAATTCACTTGCTGGGCCCCAGAGCCTCTTGGAGAAATTGGGATATGACCTGCTGTGGCTAAATGGGTTTGGAAATCTTTGAGAAGTCATGGCCCTCTAAGATGTCTCGCTAGGCAAGTTGTATCTGAATGCCCAGCCCAACCCCTGGGGTGGGGGGGAGGTAGGAGAAGGGCAAACTCATATCACCCTGCTTTGCACAACACAGAATCCCTCAACCAATGCTAAAGACTACAGGGAACCCTCAGAACCGGACCCCTTGATGCCCAGCTCAGAGAGTAAGTTCATCAAGCCCTCAAACTCCCGGCAGACCTGAGTTCCAGGGGCCCTGGGCACTGGAGCAGTGCCTTCACTGTGTGCTGGGGCATCTTTTCCCTACCCCCTAAAAATGAGTTCATTAAATGTTGTAAGTCAGAGAACATTTGCCTCTTCCCTGGATCAGGGTGGCCTGAGTGGCCCAGCTTCCTCCTCCAAGACCCCATTTGACTCCTGGGCCCTCTGCTGCAGCACAGTAGTCTCCTGCCTGTGCCAGGAGCTACCATCTTTGGAGAGCCGAAGGCCACAATAGACCAAGGAGGGCAGGGAGAAAAGTCCTTTCAAAGCAGGAGCCTAGGAGACAAGCTTCTTCCAGACCTCTGGAAGGAGTGAGACCACCAGAGTCCAACTCTTCTGGGAGATGTGAAGGAGACTGGGACTTTCTGCCTGCCCCCAAATATCTATCCCAACTAAAATCCCTTCTTTCAAGTTTGGTTTATCTGTCTCTTGGGGAGGGAAAAACTTGAAGCCTGCCTGTGGCAATCATTACATGTTAGTGTGAAACAGCCCATTAACCAGGGCCAGGCTGAGCCTGCCATATTTTAGTCAATGCAGCCAGGGACAGGAAAGCAGGTGGCACTAAAGGAAATGGGTCCACCACAGAGAGAAGGCCTGGGTTCTAGCTATAAGCATGCTGTGTGACCTTGGGTGACTCAAGCAACCTCTCTAGGCTTGAGTTTCCCCATCTCTCCCATGCAGAGCTTGACCTTTCTGATGGTTAGGCCCTTTCCAGCTCTAACATTTCTGAGTCAAAGGTGATTCTGAGAAGAGAAAGGAAGCAGGAAGGATAGGGAAAGAAGAGCATTGTGATGGGGAAAAGCAGAAAGGCTCCAACAATAGACTCAGAACCTACAGATCCTGGTAGAAGACTTCAAGCTACCTGGGCTTCTGTCCTGGGCAGGACTAGCTTCCCTGTCTGCTGGTAAGACTTAGACTCAGGTAGCTGAGGGCCAAGAAGGGTCAGGCACCTGGTTCAGGTCAGGAGTTATGAAACTCAGAAAGGAGAAGGGGCCAAAACTGGGACCAGTGTCAGGCAATTCAAATAATGGACCAAAGACTCTGCTGCAGTCTCTGTGCCTTCTGCCCAGAGCTTAGACAAGTGGGCATGGCCCCCTAGAGAATGATGTTGAGGCCTTGAGGAAGCTCAGAGAAGTGTAAGGTGGGCCAGAAGAAGCATATTGGCCTTTTGTCCCCAGGGTCAGCCAGCTCACACCAGCCCCTCATCCATAGGCCTTGGCCTTGACCATGTCTAAGACTCTGGCTAGACCTTGTCAGGAAGTCCTCATGACCCCACCTAGAACTCCTACCCAAAGTTCAGCCAAGCAGAGCACTGCACAAGCCTCACCTCTGGTAGGTGGGCCTTGCCGAGGACCCAAGACTGGCCCACACCTCTCAGGCTGCCCTGTTCTTTCAGCAGAGCTCCACCAGGTCCTCTGTCCCTCTGCCTGTTGGCCCCAGCACAGTAGCAGTAGCCCCCATCTGCTCTGCCTCATCCTCATCTCCAGGCAGCAGGAAACTTGATCCTACTGGCTCCTGAGCGAGCTACTGTAGGTGGGTGGATCCCAGCAGAAGTGGTTTCAGGTGTGGCTGCCTCAGGTACCCCATTTGTGCACAGATTCAACTGCTGACCCAGGTCAGAGAGCATCTCCACAGGAGTGATGGGTACCTTAGGGGCCAGATAGAAATGAAAACACTTCACATAGTTCAGCCCTTTATTGCCTTCATGGGGTAGAAGAAGAGGGGAAAGAGGTGGGTGAAAGAGGAGTGCCTCCACTGAGCTGAGGCAGAAAGGAGGAGGGGTAAGGGAATGGGGGTTGAGGATGCAGACACCTCCATGGGCCCGGCCCCACCCCAAGCCTTCCTTTCACGCCATTCTCCATGATCACACCTGGGGCAGCTCCTGGGTTAAGGGCCGGAAGGTAAAGAAGATGGGCTGGTCAGGCGTCAGGATGAGGTTGAATGCTGTGCCCACATCACTGAGGTGTTGGATTTCAACTCTGAAATTCTCCAGAATCTGAGAAAGAGGGGTGGGCTTAGGTGGCAGATGGGGAGGATCCATCTCCCCTAGGCCAGGTTCATTCACCTGTAGGAAGTGCCTGTTGAGTATGATTTGGGGAGCTCCAAAGGGCCCACACCAGCTCCTACTTAACCCTGCTCAGTGCCTGAAAACACACCACTAGAGCTGTCTCCTTGACTCAGGCTTTCACTTTAGTTTCTACAAAACCTTATCCCACCCCACCCCCATCTCATCACCACTATGGGGGGACAGATGGGTGGGGGCACCAATGGGTAACAAGTGGATTAATCCAAAAGAGGAGGCAGAAAGGAACCGCGGGGGAGGGCTCTGGACAGACATGGGAGTAGGAGGGTTGGTGCTTTTTTTTTTTTTATATTGATTTTTTTTTAGAGAAAGACAGAGAGAGAGAGAGAGAGAGAGAGAGAGAGAGAGATCAGTTTGTTGCTCCACCTGTTCATGCACTCATTGGTTGCTTCTTGTACATGCCCTGATCAAACCTGAACCCTTGGTGTATCAGGACAACACTCTAACCAACTGAGCTACTCAGCCTGGACTGGTGGGTTGGCACTTTCATTAGGGCCAAAGCCAGCCCAGGGTGCCCAGAGGTCCCCAGGCTAGACTCACATGGATGAGGAAGAGGGTCATCTCGAGCTCAGCGATCCGTCGGCCCACGCACTGCCGAATACCCCAGCCAAAGCCCAGGTTCCGGAAGTGGATGAGGTCCTTGTTTTGCCCCAGCCAACGGGTGGGGTCAAATTTGCCCGGATTGAGGAAGAAGGTGGGGTCTTGGCCCATGGCATAGACAGCCACCTGCACCAATGTCTGAGGACAGGGTGAGCAGAAGCCTCAGTAGGCCTCCCCTCCTCATAGCCAGGAGTGAAATCCAAGTTTTCCCCACTCCCACTCCCCAGCCTCGCTGCCCAGCTGTCCAGCAGACACTGCCCACTGTGTGACCTTGAACAAAATCCCACTCCTTCCTGAGCCTCACCCAAGACTGAAGCCACTAGGTCAGGGATGGCCCAAGGGATTTTCCTGCCCTTTCCTCAGCATCAGAGGGCCCCCAAGACCCATGTAGCTTGTGGAGTTGCCCTCCTAACCCTGGGCTCCAGCAAAATTGCAGGGATCACCCACTGTGCCTGCCACCTCTACCCTTCACACTTTGCTGCTGCCAAGGACCCACCAGCCAGCTCCAGGAAGACAGGCAGAATCTGTCTGTATGCAACTGCAGTCAGCCCAAACCTCCTGTCTGACTGACAGGGCCTGCAGCCCCACTGTACCTACCTTGGCAGGAATCATGTAATCTCGAAGAATCAAGTCATTTGCAAGGTATCTCTGCAGGGTCACGGAGATGGGATGGAGTCTGCCAGAGGAAGATGTTCAGAAGCTAACGCCCGGAGGCCAGGATAAAGCCTCCCACCCAGCATGGCATCTCAGGCCCAGTGGCAGCACCCCAGGGGGATCTGGAGGCAGGGCCAGGACTCTAGTCTTTCCTCCCCATTCCCAGCTGTCTCTCCCAGACTTCTCATTTCCTGCTACCAATCTCCACCAGTCCGTTCTTAAAACCCTGTCCCCAGGCACCATGCTAGCCCTGCCCAGGACTGGGGATGGGGACAGGCATGGGTGGGTATGGGCTTGCCTCAGTGTCTCCTTGATGCTAGCTTTTAGAAGCGGGACCAGCTGCAGCATCCTGCTCATATCCCCCCCAGCCTGGCACCGGGCAGCCAGGACCTCCTCCCGCAGCATCTTCTGCACTCTCAGGCTGCGTGCCATCTCGTACAGGTGCCACTGCAGTGTCATGGATGTCTGGCAAGGGGTGTGAGGTGAAGAAGACCAGGAAGGCCTGTTACTCCTGATGCTTCATTTCCAAGAACCTCTCCCCACCCTCATTCCATTATCTAGAGACCATTACCTACAACAGCAAAGTTAATTCTAAAGACAAATGTCCCAGAAGGCTCTCTCTAGCCTAGGCAGAAATGTTTGATGCAGCACCTGTCCCTACGCTGGCCTCTCATGTCACCAGAGGCTACCAGCCCCCCAGCCAGCACAGGGCACGCACTCAGACAATGGCTTCTTCTAGAGGACCTCAGAAGCCTCAGGAGGCCCCAGCACCCTTCTGTAACAGCTGTCCACTCACTGGCTCTCATGCCTTTTGAAATGCCAGTTAAGCGAGCAGCCCTCTCCCCAGTAGAACTTCCCCAAACCTTAACATTTGCCTATAGCAGCCAAGTGGGGAAAAAGGCTCATATAATGAAACCAGGAGCACTGCCCTGGTTCCTGTCCATGTAGCAATTAGCATGTGGTATATACTGAGATAAACCTGCTAATCTCAGTGTGAGCATTAGCAGCCGCGTGAGCATTAGCCTTTCCCTGGAGGTTTGAGTGACCCTCACCAAGCCCCATGGTCCCACATACCTCCATGGCAGGGCCCCAGGCTGGTGCAGCCCTCCTTCCTAGAGTTAAAACATGTGTTGCTGCAACTATCTTGCCAAGAATCATACTTTTGTCTCAAAGGTTTGAACACTCTCCTTCTTCCAGTAAGAGGAATCACAAAAGTGTGCCATCCAGCCACTTCCCAGTTTGAAATCCTTGCCTGGTTCCCCCAGATCCCATAGGTCAAGTCTAGAGGCTCTGACCTTATGTACAGGGTCCCCCAACACCTGCCCACTGCTCCCAGCCTTGCCACCAGCTCTCTCCAATATGGACTCTCTACTCTAGCTATACTGAGCTACACACAGCCCCTGAAGCCCAGAAATCTTCCTCCGGCTGTTTCGTCCTCCCAGAATTCCCTTCCCAGCCTAGGAAACCAGTTTGTACTCCTTCAAGGTTCCAATCAAATCTGCATTTGTCCTCACTGCTTCCAAGACTGGACAGAGTGGCTACCCAGGAAATACTTGTTTATTTAGGTAGTAAACTAAGTTACTAGTTGTGTGACCTTAATTAAGTTACTTAATCTCTCTGTGCCCCAGTTTCCTCACCTGAAAAATGAGGAAAATAGTAATATTCCTCATAGTTTTGTGAAAACCAAATGAATCAATATGTGTGAAAAGCTTAGGCCCTACCTGCACATAATGTGTGCTCAATAAACATTAACTAACAATATCAGCTGATTCAGGCAAGTAAGCATTTTTTGGAGATCCCTTCTACATAACTAACTGATAAGAACTAGGTTTAAGACACACTCAAATGCTCCATCTGCAGCCTGCCACAGGGACTGAAAGTCTTCCATTAGAGCACAATACAAATAAGATACCTAGAAAATAAAGTTATTCACCCAGGGAACTTTGACACATACTTCTCCCTAGTCCTGAAATGCTTTTTCTCCTCTTCCTCCTGGCAGCAGACTTAAAGACAGAAGCTGAATTTTAGCTTCTCTATGGAGCACTCCCCCATCCCTCTCCTCAGCATTATCACTGCCCAGTCCAGGCCTGCTTATCCCGCCCTATAATAAAGTGTGGTGGTCATCTGTGCGCATGCTATCTCTTTGTCATGGGCTGAATTGTGTTCCCCTAAAGCCATATGTTGAAGTCCTAATCCCCAATATCTCACAATGTGACTATATTTAGAGACAAGGTGTTGAAGAGGTAATAAGGTAAAATGAGGTCACAGGGGTGACCCTAATCTAGCAGGACTGGTGTCCTTATAAGAAGAGGCAATCAGGATGCAGACACACAGACATGACTGCGTGCAGACATGGGGAGAAGAGGAGTCTCTGAAGAAACCAACCCTGCTGACACCTTGGCTTGACTTCTAGCTCCAGAACTGTGAGAAACATAAATGTCTGTTGTTTAAGCCATTCTGTGTAGGTACTTTGTATGGCAGCTCTAGCAAACTAACCTCCTCCTCTCTGAGCCATTTGAAATAATTGGGGTCTATCATGTTCATCTTTATGGTCTCAGTACCTGAATCATAACTAATAACCAATAAACACTAAGTAATTAACCCTCTGTATCACATTAGCATGAGAAGGATTAAGTTACCAGAGAAATAAATGGTACGCAGAATGACAGGTTTTGAGTTTAAGAAGAGAATGTTCTGGGGTGTTGGGCTGCCTGTGGGAGGGCTCAAGGGAGACACCACAATGTGGGGGAGGATGGAAAACAACAAAAAGACCCCTAGAAGGCAGAGCCAGGGCAAATTCCACAGGCTGCTGGCTTTTCTGTGGTTCTGCCTGCCTTCTTGAATTCAGTGAGCTGTGTCCCCAATGTGTGACTGAAGGACTTCTCCTTTAAAGACACCATGAAGGACCTGGGCTTGCCACCTATGTCTAGTCACTCCCTTTCATTGGTAAAGAAAAATTGTTGGAGAGTTCTGGCCAAGATGGAGGTGTGGATAGAAACCCTTTGCCTCCTTGCAAATCCAAAAGGAGGATCATAATCAATCTAAAATCAATAAACCAGAAGTGCCACGAAATCAAACTGCATGGAACTCTGACAACCAAAGAATTAAAGAAACAGTCAACAAGACCAACCAGACTGGTAAGACAGGTGGATGGAGAGAACCCAAGGCCAGGTGGCAGACCGTATGGGTGGGGCTGGCTGAACCGGACACCGAGACTCAGAGCTGACTGTGGACTACTGTGGGGGTGGCCATGGTGGGAGAAACTCCCAGTCTCATGCAAGGGTTAGTTGGAAAATGCGAGGAAGAGCGGAGCAGGTGAGCTGCATTGTTCCCTCTCTGGCCCCTCCCCCACAGACGGCACCACAACAGCAAAGAGGGTTGCCCTGCCCCATGAATACCTAAGGCCCCACCCCCTTACAACTTAACAGGTGCACCTGGACAAAGAAATAGGGCCCAAATGAAAGAACAGAACAAAATTCCAGAAAGAGAGCTAAGCGATAAGGAGAGAGCCAACCTATCTGATGAGTTCAACCTATCTGGAGAGTTCAAAACCCTGGTAATCAAAATGCTCACAGAACTGATTAAGCTCAGTCACAAAATGAAAGAACAAGTGAAGGGTGCCAAAGTGAAATAAAGCAAAATATTCAGGGAACCAACAGTGACAGGAAGGAAACCAGGACTCAAATCAACAATTTGGAACATAAGGAAGAAATAATCATTCAACTGGAACAGAATGAAGAAACAAGAATTCAAATTTAAAAAAACTGAAGAGAGGCTTAGGAACCTCTGGGACAACTTTAAATGTTCCAATATCTGAATTATAGGGGTTCCAGAAGGAGAAGAACAAAAGCAAGAAATTGAAAACTTATTTGAACAAATAATGAAGGAGAACTTCCCCAATCTGGCAAAAAAAAGACTTCCAGGAAGTCTAGGAAATCCAGAGAGTCCCAAAGAAGTTGGACCCAAAGAGGAACACACCAAAGCACATCATCGTTAGGTTACCCAACATGAAAGACAAAGAGAGAATCCTAAAAGAAGCAAGAGGAAAGAGACAGTCACCTACAAAGGAGTTCCCATAAGGCTATCAGCTGATTTCTCAAAAGACACCTCGCAGGCAAGAAGAAGCTGGCAAAAAGTATTTGAAGCCATGAAAGGCAAGGACCTACATCCAAGATTGCTCTATCCAGCAAAGCTATCATTTAGAATGGAAGGGCAGATAAAGTGCTTCCCAGATAAGGTCAGGTTAAAGGAGTTCATCATCACCAAGCCATTATTATATGAAATGTTAAAGGGAGTTATCTAAGAAATTGATGAAGATCAAAAACTATGAGCAGTAAAATCACAACAAATTCACAACTATCAACAAATGAACCTAAACAGAAAAACAACAAAAACAAAAACTAAGCAAACAATAGAACAGGAACAGAATCAGAGAAATGGACATCACATGGAGGGTTTTCGGTGGGGAGGGGGAGGGGAAGTATAGGGGGTAAAAGGTACAGGGAAGAAGAAGTATAATTGGTAGGCATAAAATAGATGGGGAGAGGTCAAAAATAGTAGAGGAAACAGAGAAGTCAGAGAACTTATATGTACAAACCATGGACATGAACTAAGGGTGGATGCTGGAGGGATAGGAGATACAGGGAAGAGGAGGGATAAAGGCGGAAAATTGGGATGACTGTGATAGCATAATCAATAAAATACACTTTAAAATAATAAATAAATAAAAATAAATTTTAAAAAAGAAAAATTGTTGGATCAGCTTCAAGGGATGCTCCACAGGTGACTGCCTTGACCTCAGCCTCTTTGGGAGATGAGTATTTAGGAAATGGTATCAGGACCGGGAGATGTTCCTGACATGGGGAGGGTTTCAGATGAGGCAAACTCATGGGGAAGGGACACGGGGGCACAGGAAAAGACAGGGTGTGTCCCTGAAGTCACCTCACCGTGTCCACACCTCCTGCCAACATCTCTGTAATGTTGGCCTTGACGTCCTCAAAGAGCAGCTTGTTATTTCCCAGGAGGCTGTAGAGGATTCCTGGGTAATTGTTGAAGTCTCTTTTCTGTCTTAGGTCCAAGTAGAAGCTCTGGGTATATTTCTCAGCTGGGGACAGACAGGAGGGGAAAAAAAGAGTGAGGCTCTCTGTGGCCAGAGGGAAGGAAGGGACCCTTGGTGAGAGGTGGCACCAAGGGCTTAAGGATTCTGGAGCCCTGTGCTTTCTAGGCTGCCATTTTACTGAGCACATACTATCTTCTAAGTCCTTCCTATCTGTTTCTCTGTCTAATTCTTGACCAGTTTGACAGAGTAAGTGACATCATCCCCATTTTACAAGTAAGGAAACAGAAGCCCACAGAGGGTAGTGACTTGCCCAAGGTGGGATGGGCATCAGGAGCAGAGTGGGATTTGATTCCAGGTCTAGCTTGGTCACCATACTCCAATCAGCTTTCTCCACCCTACTTTACTAATCTCTCTCACCCAAGTCCCAGTCTGTCACCAAGCACAGCTGGGTCTAAACCACTGGTCCATAACTCATGTTGGGGATCATTGGCTCCTTGGAAGAATAGGATGGACATCTTTGATCTTCCTTCTCCATAAAAATCTAACCATCCCCAATGACTGGCCTTCAGCCCACCATTTCCAGGGTTTCTAGGACCTCCCTGAGGCCCATCACTACCTACTAGAAGATGGGCTTCCTACATGGCAAGTCAGTGCCCATTGACATAACTTGGGACAAAGAGGCAAGCTGACACTTAGGGCTTCCAGCTGTGTGTGCGCGTGCGCGTTTCTGTGCCCCCACCTGGGCCTGGGTTTCCCACCCTCTAAGGTAGACAAGGCTCTCCAGGCCCCGAGACTGAGCTGTCCAGGGTACAGCCAGAGGAATCCTCACCTTTACTGAAAATCACATCCCATGCATCCACATGGTCCCGCCATGTCTTGGTCCTGAGCAGACGGAACAGGTCTGGGGGGAGCATGAGCATGGGGACACTGGTATGGAACATCTGGTAAACAGCATCAATGAACCGCTGGGCCTCAGGGTCCACGATCTCCTCCAACATCCCCAAACGCTCCCCAAATATGACGTTGGTAATGGCTGCAGGGATAGGCACAAGCTGAGGGACATTTTCCAACCTGGCCACCTGAGAGCCTCAGCTCCCAGGAACACATAGAATCTCCTGCACCCAACCTAGTCTCCTTCAGTAAAGAAACAGAGGCCCAAGGTTTACAGGGCTGAAATTTCAGGGCTGAGGAAAACTGCCCTTCTGGCAACCACTCAGGTCCTTTTGAGGGGCAAACAGAAGACCCTGAAAAGGGATCATTTGGATGGGAAGCAGTCTCCAACAGAGTGGTCCCAGGTTGGGGCAAAACTACTTCACCCACCCTTCCACTAGCACACCAAGCAGGCTCTGGGCTTTGCTCCTGGGAAGAGATATTTCTCCTATAGTTGACTGAATTGGCTAAATACTTCCTGAAACAGACCAGATGGGAGACTAGGAGACACAAAGCCCTGGCAATTGGCCATCCAGGACCCACTCTGGCTGTACCGGAGAAGACACAACCCAAAGTTTTTCCCACCTATGAGGTCAGGAATTTGAATGCTGAATTTACACCAAACTCTGGGTACCCCAAATCCCCTTCAGTGATCAAATGATCCCCCCATCATGCCACAGGGCCTTTGCGTTAGCTGTTCCCTCTGCCCAGACTGCCCAACCTCCTTACCTCATCTGGATAGCTCCTATACATCCTTACATACCCAATTCATATTAACCACCCAGCCCTCCCCTCCCCTCCAATACCTCAAAATTCTATGTCCTAGGAGATAGAAATTTGCAGAATGGAGGGCTGAGGGTGGCAATGGGGACCTACATTTTGGAGATCCTTGCCTGCATGGCACGAATGCTAGATAAGAGTGCTCAGCTCTCACTGGGGAACTGATGGCAGAGGGTATGTTCACTACTAGCTCATCCCAAAAGCCAATCCTAACACTTCTTATGCTGGCTGGGTCTCAAGGTGGCATGCAGGGTTCTCCCAACCCCAAGACAGCTGCCAAGCAGGTACAAGCCCCTTACACTCGAAGGCAAAGCGAAACAGGTCATCACTGATGTCGCCTGAGAACTTTCCGGAGCCCTGCTTGATGCGTCTGTGCAGGACACTAACAAAGTCCTGGGACACTGTGTCCAGCAGGGGGATGAAGTTCTTCACAGCATCTGGAGTCATCACCTCCTGGTTCAGGGCCAGGCGGTCTTTCTTCCATGCTCCTGACTTCCTGTGGAAACACAGACCCTTGGGCCCTCATGGTCACAAACCCCAGGCTTGGCACACACAGAGGGACTGACTGGGCTCTCCCAGGAGGCCAAGCAACAGCTCAGAGCTCAGCACTCACGTGCACCCACCCTCACCTCCTCCCAGTACCCTCTGACTCCCCACCAGCTCGCTTCTTCTGCTGGGCTCAAGGGAAGAGACAGGAAGAAACTGGATGAAGGAGAACAAAACCTGACTGCCACCTGTTGCTGCTGCGAGCCAGGAACTAAGTCTCTTTCAAGCCCCCCAGTCTTTGCTCTGGCTGCAGGTGTGCCTTCCCCGTCACTTCCACTTCCTCCTGGCTGTTGCTCACCTCCTGACATTCAAGGGCCCCTGTATGTCATCTTCTCTGATCACCGCACAGACACAACTGACCTACCTCTCCTTTGCACCCCTTAGCACATCCCATTATTGACGTTGGTGGGGACCTCAGGTGTCCAGGATTGGGTTAATGATAAACTTCAGCTTATGGCCCACTCTTGAAAATAGATCCACACAAAGCCCTCTTTCTAGTTTGGAGGCTTTGTTTGTTTGTAAGAATGGTATTATAGAAAGAACAAAAATAAAAAAAAAAGAATTAAAGGAAAGAATGATATCATAAACTCACCACCCAATAGGAAAACTAGGAACATTACAGTAATTTATATGTGTCCACCTGGTCCTCCCAACTAAGGGGACCACCAATCTGACTCCCTTGCCTGCCTTTGTGTCTAATTCTACCTGATCTACATATATTTCTAAAACATACTTTCTTAAAATAACTTCTTTAAAAAGCTGTCATGCCTTGGGGGACTTGCCTTTTTTCTCTCAATTTTATTTCTCTCAGTATCCTCTGTACTGTGTTGTGGGGGGTCACTGAGTTTGTTCATTTTGAGTGGCATATGCCACCACTCACTCATTTGTGCTCCTCTTGGGCATTTTTAGGTGGTTTCCTCGGTTTTGTGCTTTATGAACGGCCCTGCTGCCAGCATTCCGGCATCTTCCCCTCAGGCTGCTTTTTAGAGTGTGTCCCATGGAGCAGAACTGCTGCATCACAGGATCGTGCGCATTCAAGCTCAGGTCACGTCCAACTGTTTTCCAAAGTGCTGGCACCAGTTCTTATCCCACCAGCAACCTGTGAGAGTTCTAGTTGCTCCATATCCTCACCAAAATTTGTGAGGAGCAGCGTCGTAGGAAACAGTACTCATGGTGGCTGGGCCCTGCCTGACATGTCACTGAACCCCTGGACCCTGGCACAAGGTCTGGCAAATAGTAGGTGGTCAATAAGATGGGACTTAATGAATGAACCAATAAATGAGAACATTGTAAGATCTTTAATTATGCATTCAGATCTTCAGCTGGCACAGCAGTTCACCATCACTACCACTTGTGTTATGGCGGCAGGAAGATAACAAGGATTTGCCTAGAGGCCCCAGCTAGAAAGGACAGAGCAAGCATGGCCCCAGCCCCACTCCCCCGATTCTGCCCTTGCCACAGCTGCCCATGATCTCCCTCCAGCCCCTGGGAGATGTCCCAGGACTCACTTGAACAGGACCCCGATGGGTCTCTGGTAATGCTGGTGATAGGCAACCCAGGGTGGGATGCAATATCGTTCTGGGGTGGAACCCTCACATTTAAAAAGAAGGGCCACATCTTCAGGGTCAATGATAAAAACCGACTCCATGTTGCCAAACTTCTCCCTGGAGGAAAGGAGAAGGGCTATGGCATGAGAATTCCAGGAGAGCTACATAGACCCTGTGCAATCAGGCAGGGGGCGGGGGCTGGGGCTGGGGGGTGGGCATTGGCTCAGCTGTAACCACTCCATGGGTGAGAGTGCAGAGCAGATGGCCCTGGAAGTGGATTCTGTTTCCAACACATTCTTGCTGCCTCTCACCCACTCTGAGTCTCAGTTTCATCTTTTATAAAATGGAGACAAATACAGTGCCTGTGTCACAGGGTTGCTTAAGGATAAGAGGAAGGAGTCTATGGCTTTGTATAAGTGACAGCTTTATCCTCCTCTTATTAGCCCCTGGCTGCTGACATACCACAGCATGGCCTCCAGGACCAGCCTGTGCCCACTCACCTTCCATGGGCCATCAAGTCCTCCATCCCAAGCTCATCCCATGCTCATTTTTCCTGGGTGTTCATACCCTCAGCACCCTCTCACCCACTGCACAGCTCAGAAACAGGGCACCTTCATGTCACCACTGGAGTGGCCCTGAACTGGAATGACTCCATGTAGCTTGTTAGGCAGGTCATACACAGGCCAATAAATCCTAGGCTCTAGGATTGAAATTTTAGGAGTGGCCATCTGCCTCCGAGAGTCACAGGCCTGACAAAGCACTTCTCTGTTAAAACAACACTGACCCAGGTACAGACTGTTGATGTAAGAAACATCCAACACTGGTTGGGTGACTCAGTTGGTTGGAGCATCCTCCCATGAACCAAAAGATCGTGGGTTCAATTCCTAGTCAGGGCACATAGGGGAGGCAACACATCTCTCTCTCTCTCTCTCTCTCTCTCTCTCTCTCTCTCTCTCTCATCAATAATAAAATATAGATATATCTTCCAGTGAGGATTAAAAGAAATGTCCAAACTTACAGAGAATTTCATAAGAGTTTATTTGAACCAAAACTGAGGAATTGCCAGGAAGCAAGATCTCAAATGTTCTGGAGATCAGAGAATGACAGTTTTGCAGTTTCTTTCATGCATTTGAAATTAAGGAGGGAAGTAAGGAAGATTACAGGAAGGTGAGAGAAGGCAAGGTGGGAATTGGATTACAGGAGAGTTGGCACTAGGTGCTCTCTTGAGGTTGGTCGCTTTAGAAAGAAGGGTCTGAAAGAAGCATTTAAAAGGTGTGTTAACCTAGATACACAGAAACAATGGACAGGGATGGCTTAAGGCAAAGACAAACATGTTACTAAAGAAGTTAAATGTCTGGGGCGTGACTACCCCCCAGACTTGCCCCGTTAGGAATCTATGATCAGTAAAGTTAATTTCCACAAAACCCTTTTTTCATCCTCAAGATATACCTCACAAAACACTTTGCAACCAGTCTCTTTTAAAATACAACTGTTGGGAAGCCATAGAAAATTCCACTTCTCGCTTGTACCTGCCTTCCATACATGTGTGGGTGTGTGCACGCACGCCTTTTGCAGGGGCAAGTTAATTCAAGATACACTTCAAGGCAAAATACTAGAAATATATACAGGTATTAGTTCAGTTTTTCTCTCTCCATCTCTCTCCCTCTTTCTCTCTTTTTCCCCTCCTTCCTCTCTGCCCCTCCCTTCCCTCTTACCTTCCTCCTTCCCAGAAGAAAGAGAGGGGGAAGGAGGGGTTGGGAGGAGAGGGGAGGAGGAGAGGGAAAAAGCTCTACTTTAACCACTGACCTAGAAACCCTGACCCTACCTTCCCAAGTCTCCCAGGAAATCCCCTCAGTGTTTTTCCAGCTGCTGCGAGTCCCACACCACTAGCTCCATGTCCCAACCCTGGTTCAGCAGTATCCTTGAACTGCTATTATTATCAATTCAGCTTCTGGGAATCTAGCCCAAGGCAATGATCTGACATGGGACAATGGTGCCTGATGAATGATGTTCATCACCATCATGCCTAATAGCAGAAAAACCCAGAGTCCACTTTAAAGTATTGGCCAAAGAAGTATGGTTTATCCAAACTATGTGCTATAATGCTGCCCTTTAAAACAATATGAAAGAGAGAAAAAAGGAAAGAAGTCCTCAATATACTGCTGTAGGACAACACCAAACAGCATATATAATATACCCACGTTCCTAATGGTACATAAATATTATCAAAATTGAGATTGTATCTGATTTCAATTTTTAATTTGTACATGTTTCTATTTCCAAATTGTTCTACAAATATGAACAAAAACAGCCTTTGTATTAAGAAAAAACCTACAGGGGTGGGAGGAGATAGAAGAGGGTAAAGTGGGCATAAATAGCGATGGAAGGAGACTTGACTTGGAGTGGTGAACACACAATACTGTATATAAATGATATATTTTAGAATTATATCCCTGAAACCTATATAATTTTACTAACCAGTACCATGCCAATAAGTTTGATTAAAAAATAACAAAAAGACCCTGGCTGGTGTGGCTCAGTGGACTGAGTGCTGGACTGCAAACCAAAGGGTTGCCAGTTTGATTCCCAGTCAGGGCACATGCCTGGGTTGCAGGCCAGGTCCCCAGTAGGGGGCGTGCAAGAGGCAACCACACTTTGATGTTTCTCTCCCTCCCTTCTTTCTCCCTCCCTTCCTGTCTCCCTAAAAATACATAAATAAAATATTTTTTAAAAAAATAATAAAAAGAATCTGTATTTTTAATGCCTATGTTTATTCAGAAGTTTATCCTTTCTAGGCTATATGTTAGAATAATACTGTGACACGCTGAACTGGAAGTCAGACAACTGGAGTTCCAGCACCAGCTTTGCCCTGATGAGCTATGTGACCTTGCAGGACTCTTCTCCCTGAGCCTCAGTTTTCCCATCAGTAAAATGGGGATTATACCAACTGCAAGGACATGCCACAAGGCTCAGGTAAAAGTGACTCAGGACACAGAAATGGGTTTGATAAAGAGTTCTTACCAGGGCATAGGAAGCAGGGAATAGCAAGGGATTACCCTGAAGTGAGATTGAGGGATAGAGGTGCTGACAAGCCTAGGAGAGAGTGGCGGGGGAGGGGGGGGATGACAGACTCAGGAGTAATCTTCTCCCAAGGCTGACACTCAACCTGGGGCCCTGCGGCCTCCAACCAGCTGTGAAAAAGGCACTTTAGGCTTCCAAATGGGTTGTGGGAGAAGGAGGTGTTGAGTGAGCAGCTGGACTCCTACACAAACAAGCCTGCCCTCCAGCTCCCACCCAGCCAGCCGGCCAACATGTCCTATGATGCCTTTTCCCTATCATTCACAGTAAAATGCACAGCCCTCCTCATGTTCCCTCTTTGTCCCGACCACCACCTCTACCACCTCCCATTCTGCTTAACTATGCTCTCAGAAAAGAACCCAGGCATGGCCTGAAGGAGACTCACCTTAGAAACTACTAACCAAAACAAGCAAGGCCTGCCACAGGGGGCAGCAATCAGATACCTGTTCCCCGCCTCGCTCCCTGCCAACACCCCTGACCCCGCTCCTCCCCAGGTCCCCCACCTTATCACCCTCCCACCGGGAGTGGCAGTGCTCAGAAGCCAAAAAAACAAAATCCCTTCTTCCTGGCACAAAGCAAGATGGATATTTGCAGAAGAGGAGCTCTAGCCAGGCCAAGCAGAAGGGGAAAAATCAGCTGCTCCAGAGATGCACAGAACTGAGGGGCAAGGCCAGCACCCCAACAGGATAGAGATCTAGTTCAGTGATCAGAGCAAGAATCCCAACCTCTCTGAGCTTTAGCCCATTTCTGACAATGGGGATGATAAACTTACCTTCCAAGGATCCTGAGGATAATGGATATAGGGAGGCAGTTAACCAGGCTTGTTCTCTTACCATCCTCCCACCCATTCCCACAAAGTTTCAAAAGATGTAGGATCTGGGAAGGGTTGAGGCTGGGAACTGGCCTCAACCTGTCTGGGAAGCCTTATCCATTCTCCTGCCACCATCACCAGGCATGAACAAAATAAAGTCAGAAGGTGGACAAGAGCCTGAAATGGGCAAGCAGACAATTTAGGGAAGGGGAGCACAGCAAGATTGCCCAGGTATCTCTCCCTCCCTATCTCACCAGCCCCCACCCTGGGTCAGGCTTACCTGTAAATGGGGCCATACTTCTGGAAGTTCTGCACTTGGTGATAGTGTAAATTCTGTGAGCCCTTCTCCCTCCAGAAATGGTACAGATTTAGCCAGCCATTGTCACCAGGGGAGGGGATCTCACTGAAAGGGCGAGGCACGCGAGTGGAGATTCGGGCTCCCTCACCAGTGGGCACCCTGGTGTGCCCTGGCCCCTCCTGCGGGGCACTCAGGAGGGGCTGGCAGCCTTTGATCAGGACTGAGCGCAGAGGAAGCCCCCTGACCAGCATGCTGTCCCCACGGTTGCCACTGTCCCTACTCCTACTGCAGCAGGGCCTGACAAGAGATTGGCTGTGAGCCCCTGGGGCCCAGCTTATTATCTGCCAGCTCAAGGTCAAGGCAGAAGCTGACAGAGCAGGCAACTACTCTTCTCCTCCTTGGATTGGCTCTCGCCCACACAGCCCCTCCCAGACTGTGGTACCAAGGCTCAGTCTGGAATTTCTACAGCCAGAGAGGTTCTCCAAAGCACAAAGAGACCCCTCTGTTTCTATCCTCAGTGCCAGCCCCAGCAGGCCCTTAAAGTGGTACAGAAATGGTACAGGTTTGTGACTTTCCTCTGCTGGGACCTCTTCCTGACCTCTACAGTGGGACTCAGCTACTGGCAGACATCTATCCGGACCTGCCAACAGCCTGGGCTTAGGGACAATGGGGGCCTGAGAGGAGGCTGTAGGCACCGTGCAGCTTTAGGGCAACATACATCTTAATTGTGACCCCATTATAAATACAGAAAATAAACTGTATAGTTCCTTGAATTTGTTTTTGTTTTTATTCTGTCTTCTATAGTTCCCTGATTTTTGAAGTCCTACTTTCTCTGCTTACCCCCCAAAAAGATATTATTTACACACACACACACACACACACACACAATTTTCTGAAAATGCTATAATTGTCAGGTATCACTATTATCACTTTTAAAGATACTAACTACTAACTGTAAAAGTATATTCAGTTACAGTCATATTTTGCTCGTTGCAGAACACTGAGAGAAAGGACAAACAAGAACCCTGGCTGGTGTGGCTCAGTTGATTGAGTCTTGTCCTGTAAACCAAAAGGTCATACGTTCAATTTCCAGTCAGGGCACATACCTGGGTGTTGCTTGAAGGTCATACATTTAATCCCAATCAGGGTGTGTGCAAGAGGCAATGGATGGATGTTTCTCACTCACATCAGTGTTTCTTTCTCTCTCTCTTCCTTCCTTCCCCTCTCACTAAAAATTTTTAAAAAAGAAAAAAAGATTAAAAAAGAACAAACAAGAAAAATTACGATCTACTGAGTCTTTAATGCTGAGTGAAAAAAGCCAGGCACAAAGAGCACAGGTAAACACTGATTGTAAATGAATATAAAACATCCTATGAAAAGTAATCTCACAGGGCAATCTGATCATGAATTACTAACTGAGAAGGTCAGGGCAGGCCCTCTGGCCCTGAGCTGGTAACTTCTTTAGTAACAGGTTTATCTTTGCCTTAAGCAAGCTCTGTCCTTTGTTTCTATGTGTCTAGGTTAATATACTTTGGAAACACCTTGTTTTCAGAGCAGACCATGTATATCCTGTAATCCAACACCACCTTGCTTTCTCCCACCTTCCTACAAGCTTCCTTATATTCCCTCCTTAATTCTAAACAGCACAAAAGGAGCTGCACACTGCCACTCTGAGGAGCATTTTTCACAGTCTGTTGGTATTTGCTTCCAGGTGTATCCTCTTTTTGGCTCAAATAAACTGTTATAAAAATTTTCTACAGTTTTGGACATTCCCTATGTTGGCAAGTTGGATTCTATTTTGACAGAGTTCAAAAACTGGTAAGATGAATTTAGGGTGTTAGAAGTGGTTCTCTTGTGGGGGAATCACTGGGAGAGGGCATGAGAGAACTTTCTGGGGCTAGAAATATTCTCTTGGTCTGTGTGTTTACATATGTAAAAATTCCCCTGAGGTTTCAATTTGTGATATTTGCATTTTATGAAATATAAGTTACCACAGTAAAAATGCCCCCAAAATTGTTTTCTAACATAATTTTCCACATTCACTTTCCCAGCATCCCTTGCAACTGGAATGTGTTGGCTCCCACAGCACACACCCCCTAGTGACATTTTGGTTGAAAGGAGGAAGTGGACCCCATGTGAAACCCTTTCTGGTCCATGTGGCTGCCAGAGACCTGTCACCTGGGCCAGTTGCTGCATGTGAGGCCCATGGGGGTCGTGAGTGGCCACCAAGGCAGCCCTGGAATATAAAATGGGAGATATTCCTAATACGAATAATTTTAAAAGAAACTTTTTTCTTTTAATCCCCACCAAGGATAGGTTTACTGATTTTATAGAGATAGGAATGGAGACAGGGGAGAGAGAGAGAGAGAGAGAGAGAGAGAGAGAGAGAGAGAGAAAGAAACCTCGATCGGTTGCCTCCCTTCCCCACCCAGACAGGGATTGAACCAGCAACCTTTGGTATTCAAGGTGATGCTCCAACAAACTGAGCAACCTGGCCAGGGCTAAAGTTAACTTCTTTTTAAATTATGCCCCAGGCTCTACCAGTGTAGCTCAGCTAGTTGGGTGTTGTCTTACAAACCAAAAGGTTGCTGGTTTTATCCCCAGCCAGGACACATGCCTGGGTTGCAGGTAGGTCCCCAGTCGGGGCAGAGCATGTAAAAGAGGCAACCAATTGATGTTTCTCCCCTTCTCCTTCTTCCTCCCTTCCCCTATCTCTAAGAATAAATAAATAAAATCTTTAAATTATGCCCCATAAGTCTGATTATCTTATCCACTTGGAGATTTTGTGGAACTTCGTTGTATCCCTTGATAAATCCCTTCTCTGCAAAACATTAGCTGGAGTGAATACTGTTTTTGATACCTAAGAACTCTGAATGATACAAAAGTAATGTTAATCTACAAATAAAAAGCCTTTCAAAATTAGAGGCAACAAGCATTTGAGATCAATAAGAATAGCTAAGGCCAAATGGCATCCTGAATTGGAGACAAAGGCAATGGGTATTTTTGAGAAAGGGCAAGCAACAATTATCTCACTAAGGCATTTCCATGGTGCAGATAAGGTAGTGATGTCAGTTCTAAACAATGTTGCTATAATTTTTAGTCCAGGAGTCATCAGTCCAGTGGTCAACTACTCTCTTATCTCCACAAACAGCTCTTTGGAACTCCTAGGCCCCATCCAAAGGTTATTTGCGCTGCTGTTAGCTTTCCCAGGGTTGAGGTGGAAGTGTGCAAGACCGGCCCCTCTGGGCGACAGCTCCACTCTTCTTTTACATTGCTGTTTACAGTAAACAACCAATCCCATTGCTAAAAGTCCATCACACACCCACACTTCAAACATTATTTACACCAAATGAATGCAGCTAAGTTGAATCATTTGATCAGTCTGTCTTAAAATTACACCCCATAAGTTTTAACTCATTAAGGTCACACTGCAGGAACCAGAGAGAACGTCTCAGGACAAGGCGTGTTTGATGGAAAGAGGAGGCAAAAAGATTTGTCACAGAGACTGCAATGATAAAACACCCTGTTAAAAACATTTCAATGTACCTATTTCCCTCCAGTCCTTTTCTAATTAACTTCTTTCTGTTTCCTTCTTTTTTCTGAGTGGTTGAAATTTTCTTTTTTACTACAATGTATAGTTTTGTACAAATAACTTGTATAGATGATTTATAAATGCAGGTTCAACTAGAGAAGCAGAACTAGGAGGAGATATGTTTTAATAGCTTTGTTGCAAGGAATTGGCTTGTGCAACCATGGGGCCAGAGGGGCAAGTCTGACATCCACAGGTCAGGAGGTCGGGAAGGGCAGGCTGGGGCTCTCAGGCACGAGCTGCAGCTGCAGTCCACTGTGGAATTTCTTCAGGAAACCTTGGCTCTGCTCTTAAGGCCTTTCAATTGATTGAATCAGGCCCACCAGATTGTCTGGGATAATCTCCTTAAATCGACTGATTACAGAGATTAATCACACTGACAAAGTGCCTTCACCACTGCCCCTCAATCCCTGCTGGAATAATTGAGGAATAATTGAGGACGGCAGCCTAGATAACTGGCATATAAAACCAACCATCACAGAACCATGAAGTCTGTAAGGAAATACAACAATCCTCTGCTCCAGCCCTCCTTGCTCTTGGTGTCACTTCCCGGAAGGAATGAAAATCTTTCCTCAAAGCAGTGGAGCCCATTAGGTTCCAATTCACCTCTGCTCCGGAGAACTCCCACTCGCTTTCCCCTTTCCATGCTGCTAGTCTCTGAGCCGCGAGCAACTGCCATCCAGGGACCTCCCTTCCCTGTCGCCTTGGAAATTTCCTGTTTCTCACTCCTGCTTCCTGGATCCCATGTCTCCTGTATTCAAAGCCTTTCTTAGAAAGAATGTGGAAAAAGTAAAACTTTGAGGCCTTGCTCATCTGACAATGTCTTTTTTCTGCCTTGACTGAGAGGCTAGCTGAATATAGAATGCTAGGTTGGAAATAATTTTCCATTTTTAAAAATACTGTGTGAAATCAGAGCTCTGTTGTCTTCCATTTCCTGGAGCTGCTCTTGGACAGTCCACGCTGTTCTGAACCCTGAACCCCCGCAGTTGTGCAGTTCCCTGCAGTCACTCTTAGGGTCTCCTCTTTATTTTTGGCTTCTTCAAATTTCACAATGCATCTTGCCACATCAGTCCTTGGGCTGGATACCTGGTAAGCCCTTTTAATCTCAAAATTCATATCCTCGAATTTCTGGACATTTTATTGTGCAATTTATTTTATAATGTCTTCCTTCCATTTGCCTTTTCTCTGTTTCTGAAACTCCTATTATTCATAAGTTAACCTCCTGGATTTATCTTTCATTTCTCTCCCATATTACATTTACTTTTTCTTTTCTCTCCCATATTACATTTATCTTTTCATTCCACCTAATGAGATATTTGCTTCAGTTTCCAATCCCTCTGTTGCAATTTTTATTACCACAATCTGTTTTTTTATTTCCTAGGGACTCTTCCAGTATCTGGGTATAGACACAATATGAACATGATAGCTTCTCAAAACTCTCTGAAGATATAAACCATAGGATTGTTTTCTAATTGTTGGTTTGGAGGGGGTTTTGTTTGTTTTTTTATTTACTTTTCTCTTGCTCTTTGTATTTTCCCCATTCCCTCTGAGTTCCTTTTTCTTTTGTTTTGGTCCCTGCCTTTTATGTTAGAAGTCTCCGCAAATGTCTACTGAGTTTTGGCAGTTCACTAGGAGTCCTGCCTCCACTCCAAATTTAAGAGTCAGGACCCGAAAGGCTGGCCAGTGTAGAACATGTAAGTGGGGCTTCTCCAGCAGCGGCTTTGGGGCAGGGCCAGCTGGGAAGACTCTCACAGATCGCCTGTGTCAGTGTCTGTGTGGCTTTTCAGATAGCTGATAATTTCCCTAAAGAAGAATCTTCTACATTTTCACTATAGGGCCTCTCATTCACCTCATTGTGGCTGATGTCCCTGGGCCCAGAGCTTTTCTGGTTCAATGACTTGAGAGAGCAAATCTCACCATGTTGATCCAGATGCCCTCCAGGTGTTGTGAGCTCACAGCTGTGGTCACAGTGTTCACAGTTTTGTGCAGCTGCATTTTCACCCCAATTGTTGTAAACATTTCCCTTTCATTATTAAATGCTCCTGAACTGTCTCTTAGAAAAGCTGGATCACATTTGGTGAGTGAGGTTATCTGTGCCTTACTCTTTCAAATTCAAAACTCCGAGGTTCACCCTGGCTGGTGTGGCTCAGTGGTTTGAGCATGAGCCTGTGAACCAAAGGGTCATGGGTTTGATTCCCAGTCAGGGCACATGCCTGGGTTGCAGGCCAATCCCCAGCAGGGGGTGCATGAGAGGCAACCACACATTGATGTTTCTCTTCCTCTCGTTCTCCTTCTCTTCCCCTCGTTCTCCTTCTCTTCCCCTCTCTAAGAATAAATAAATGATTTTTTTTTTAAACTCTGAGGTTCAGAGGTCAACTTGGGTGGGTAGGTGGGTCCAGCCCAAGTGAGGTAACAACCATGGGGACAGGCGAATGTATGTATTCCCACACCTGCAACATTCCACACCTCTGTTCCATGCACTGGTCTAGGTGATGGCAGAGAGGGAGGTCTTGCCCTCTGCAGCGGTACGTTGTGGGGAGGTGAAAGAAAGCCATGAGTCAGGGGAGGCTAGAAGGATTCTGGCCTCCACAGAGAGGGAGGAAGCAGGGTTTGAGGGCTGAGGCTTGGTGGCCCCTACGGTGGGGGTGGGGGGAAGATGAGAATCCTGCCCAGAGAACAAAGGAAAAGCACCTGGAGAAGGCAGGAGAGAACTGGGAGAGAGCCAATAGGCCTGAGTTTCAGAGGACAGCTGAGATTAAGGCATGTGTCTGTGCCAGACAGTGTGGATATTTTTCATTCCTGTGCATTTGTGTCCTGGACACTGAGCTGCTTTGTGGACAGCTAAATCAGGGCATGGTTTGCCTAAGTTAAGGATGATGCCCTAGCCCTGACTGGTGTGCTCAGTAGGTTGGGCATCATCCTGCAAACCAAAACATCACTGGTTTGATTCCAGGTCAGGGCATGTGCCTGGGTTGTGTGTTTGGTCCCCAGTGGAGTGCAAGAAGAAACTGATCAATGTTTCTCTCCCTCTCTTTCTCCCTCCCTTTCCTTCTCTCTAGAATCAATAAAGAAAAAAGCAATCAAAAAAAATTTTTAAAAGAATGACACCCTGGCCAGGTATGGGTTGAAGTATCATCCTATATACCAAAAGTTTGCGGGTTCAATCCCCAACCAAGGCACATACCCAGGTTGCAGGTTTGATCTCTGGTCACAGTGTGTGCAGGTAGCAACTGATCAATGTTTCTCTCTCACATCAAGGTATCTCTCTCCTTCTTTCCCTTCTTCTCTCTCTAAATTCAATAAACATATCCTCAGGTGAGAATTAAAAAAGAATGACCCTCGAGACTTCCGGCCAAAATGGAGGCGTAGATGGACACACCGTGCCTCCTCGCACAACCAAAATTAAGGACAACAAAGATTTAGAAACAAGAAAACAACCAGAACTAACAGAAAATTGAACTGTACGGAAGTCCAACAAACATTCATCCAGAATGGTAAGAGGGGCAGAGTCGAGGAAGGAAGAAGCAGAGGTTGGTGGACCTGGGCGCACAGGAGCCCCAGGTGTGCAGGCCGAGGCTAGCGGACCCCGGGTGCAGGGCGGCAATAGGCAGACCCAGTAAGGCCACGAAAGGCAGCTGGCTGACTAGGCAGTCCCACACTAGCACACAGATAATCCAGGTGAAAAGGGGGAACAAGACAGACCTCACAACCCAGGGCCCCGGTGCCAGGAAATAAAACCTAAAAACACCAATTGAAAACACTTGTGGGGGTTGAGGTGCTGGGAGATACTCCCAGCCTTACAGGAGAGTTCGTTAGAGAGACCCACAGGGTCCTAGAACACACACAAGCTCACCCACATGGAAATCAGCACCAGAAGGGCCAAATTTGCTTGGGGGAAGTGGTGGAAGGGACTGGAATCCGAGAGAGAGAGAGGAGCAAGGGCCATTGTTCCCTCTCAGACCCTGCCACCACATACAGCATCACTACCCAGCCACTGGGCTGCCCTGCCCTGGGGAACACCTAAGGCTCCACCCCTCCCTACATAACAAGTGCGACCAGAACCCCCCCTAAAAAAAAAAAAAAGGCTCAAACAGGAGAACAGATCAAAGCCCCAGAGCCAATTCATCTAAGTGACAAAGAGATTGCCAACCTATCAGATGCACAGTTCAAAGCCCTGGTGATCAGGATGCTCACAGAATTGGTTGATTTTGCTCACAAATTAGATGAACAAACGAAGGCTACAATAAGTGAAATGAAGGAAAACGCACAGGGAGCCAATAGAGATGGGAGGAAAACTGGGACTCAAATGTATGGAGTGGACCAGAAGGAAGAAAGAAACAACCAAACAGAAAAGAAGGAAGAAACAAGAATTCATAAAAATGAGGGGAGGCCTAGGAACCTCCAGGACATATTTAAATGTCCCAACATCCGAATTATAGGGGTACCAGAAGGGGAAGAAGAAGAGCAACAAGTGGAAAAGTTATTTGAACAAATAATAAAGGAGAACTTCCCCAATCTGACAAAAGAAATAGACTTCCAGGAAGTCCAGGAAGCTCAGAGAGTCCCAAAGAAGCTGGACCCAAGGAGGAACACACCAAGGCACATCATAATTACATTACCCAAGATTCAAATGAAGGAGAGAATTCTAGAAGCAGCAAGGGATAAGGGGACAGTCACCTACAAAGGAGTTCCCATGAGACTGTCAGCTGATTTCTCAAAAGAGACCTTACAGGCAAGAAGGGGATGGAAAGAAGTATTCCAAGTCATGAAAGTGAAGGACCTACATCCAAGATTGCTCTATCCAGCAAAGCTGTCATTTAGAATGGAAGGGAAGATAAAGTGCTTCTCAGATAAGGTCAAGATAAAGGAGTTCATCATCACCAAGCCCTTACTATATGAAATGTTAAAGGGACTTATCTAAGAAAAAGAAGATAACTTCCAGCCAAGATGGAGGCATGGGCAGACGCACTGTGCCTCTTCTCACAACCAAATTAAGGACAACAAAGATTTAGAAACAAGAAAACAACCAGAACTCAGAAAATCAAACTGTTTGGAAGTCCAACAGCGATTCATCCAGACCGGTAAGAGGGGCAGAGTCGTGGCAGAAAAAAGCGGAGGTGCGGACGGGCACGCAGGCAGCAGCGGCTGGCAGCCCCCAGGTGCACAGGTGGCGACTAGCAGACCCCAGGCACGGGGCAGCAACTGTGCAGAACCACTGAGGCCACACAAGGCAGCTGGCTGACCGGGTGGTCCCACATTCACATGCAGATAATCCAGGCAAAGGGGAAGCGGTGAAAGGAACTGGAATCTGAGAGTGAGTAAAGCAACCGCCATTATCTCCTCTCGGACCCGCCCCCACATACAGCGTCACTATCCAGCAACTGGGCTGTCCCGCCCTGGGGAACACCTGAGGCTCCACCCCTCACTAAGTAACAGCCGCGACTAGACAAAACAAACAAACAAAAAAAAAAAAATCCAGAAATGAAAATGGCTCAAACCGGAGAACAAATCAAAGCCCCAGAGCCAATTTATCTAAGTGACAAAGAGATTGCCAACCTATCAGATGCACAGTTCAAAGCCCTGGTGATCAGGATGCTCACAGAATTGGTTGATTTTGCTCACAAATTAGATGAAAAAATGAAGGCTACAATAAGTGAAATGAAGAAAGATGCATGGGGAACCAACAGAGATGGGAGGAAAACTGGGACTCAAATCAATGGAGTGGACCAGAAGGAAGAAAGAAACAACCAAACAAAAAACGAGGAAGAAACAAGAAT